>OX031048.1:2407500-3007500 GCA_943735995.1 Sesia bembeciformis
TTACAAAATTTTAACCTGTGTATAATATAAAAGATCGCTGGAAGAAGCGTGATGGTCGCAGGAAAAAGACATGGCTGCGTATAATACGAGAGTGGAGTGGCATCGCGAGTCCCGCTGAACTATTTCGCCTCGTGAGGTACAGGACAAAACATTTCGAGCTGAATGCCAACATTCACTAGTTGGAGAGGCTACATAAGAAGAAGAAGAACCTGATCATTCCAGAAATAATTGACCCATTGGGACAACTAACATAATAAAGACAATATTAGGTCAAAGGTCAGAATTATAGAGGTCAATAATTCAACTTAGTAGTCGAAATCCCAGTTCTATGAAGAAGCGTACTAAGTATTATATCAATATAATGTCAGTGGGTATTATATTAGTGTGTGAGTGTGTGTATTTATTTTAACTATGTTGTATTGTTCGTAGGGTTGAACTACATTTAAGCACATCAAATTGCACTTTGGAGATCGAAATTAACCACACCATTAAATCGTGGCGTCACACTACATCACCGATCACATCGCAGCCATGGTGAATACAGGAGCGTACATGCCCTTTCCGTTACTGATAATTTGCTATACAAAACATACTTTTTGTACGAAAAATGTGAATAGATGTAGTTCAACCCTTACCGCTCCAAGAAATGATGAAGAAAAATAGATAAAATTTGTCCCTTCTAGTGCATAAATATCCAAGTGACGCGAGATCGTGCCTACAATCTGCTAAAGTGCCTAGAGGTAACGCGCTAGGTGATCCAACTTATTGTCAGACATCTATCTTCTTGAAGATAGCATTATTTTAACAAATATATTTTTTTATAGAAAAAGGCGGCAGACGAGCGTACAGTCCACCTGATGGTAAGTGGATACTGTCGTTCATAGACTGCAATGCATGCTAACATTAGTACAGAATGAGAAACGTTGGCACGGCCCCAGATGCGCTGCCTACCTTTGCAGATTAAGGAATGGAGAGGGAAAATAGGGAGGGATAGGATGGGACGGGAATGGGCTCTGGCATATCTCACTCACATCGAAACACGTACGTACATTGGTGATATATGATAAAGTAGGAAATGCGGTACATTTCAAGGTAGTTCCCCTACAATATCATATCGTATAAGGAGTTAGATGATTAAAAAATAATAATTGTTATAATTGTTTCTTTTGCTGTGGTAATATCGGAAAGATGCGTAGTCCTGCAATCTAGGAAAATGCTACAGCTAGTCCGGTATAATTGCTAATTCCATCCTTTGTATTCCATTGAAGATTTTTAATTAAGATTAATATTTCATCAAATAAGCAATTTTAGCTATCAGATCTATAAATATTAATATTTTAACAATTTTATCACTCAAAGTAGACGAAAATTAAATATTCGAGAGATTGAAACAAAATGTCAATTTTTGTGTGTTTACACCGGAGTAATGTGAGTTCATGCCTGTAATCTGCTAAAGTGCCTTGTGGTATTTATTACACTAGATAACACTTGTGAGACTTTGTATTGTATATAAGATATGTTTATAATTAATATTAAAACAATTAAACAACAATAGTGATCAGAAAATAGTGATAAGTTAGACCATCGGCTAATTCGGAAACACCTGAACGCGTCATCCACGTCAATGAATTACCGTACCTCTAATTGCATACTTTATTACAAGATACTTTATTGCATAGGCGTGGATGACGCTTTCGGGTGTTTGCTGATTAACCGATAGTCAATGGTTTCGTAATGTATGTGTATCACATTAGGTCATCCTAGTCTATACTAATATAATAAAGAAGTAAAATTGTGTGTTTGTATGTTGGGGGTAATCTCTGGAACTACTGAACCGCTTTCAAAAAATCTTTCACAAATAGGAAGCTACATTATCCGTGTCTAATATAAGCTATAATTTATTTTGAAGAAAAAAACCTATAAACCGAAGCGAAGCGAGGGCGGGTCGCTAGTCTTATATATTAGTATCGTTTCTACAAGACTATTGCGTTAACATTTTTACAAATTAATAGGAATGATATTTTTCACATTACGAAAATGAAAGACAAACATTATATTCCGAACAGTAACATCAGAGTAATGTGGGATCATAACTGTAATGTTCTGAAGTAAATTGAGGTAACGCGTTAGAGGTATCACTGTATTTGTAAGGCTGTGTATTGCACTAAAGATATTGTCTATAAGAATTATCGGCGAAATTAAAGCGGCCAGACTTCTTTGGCTCCGTGGGATGGAGGATCGCGCCGTAAAGCGGGTATATGTGGAACAAGCGAGTGGTCGAGGACCGGTCGGATGTCCCAACTACTGCTGGAGAGCCGAAGCCGAGGTATACCTGCTCCAAATGGCCTGCTGGTGTCTCTTGGTGTCGAAGGCCAAGACCGCCATCAGGTCGCTGAGCCATCGGAGTATTAAATAAAAATATTATTACAGTAGGGATGTAAAAGGAAAATGTTACTTTCAGTGTGCTAATACCGTAGTGATGCGAGGTCATGCCTGCAATCTGCTAAAGTGCCTTGAGGTAACGCGGTAGGTGATCCACACTTGAAGCAGTCTATAGACTCTTTTAAACAGTGAAAACAAAAAATAACTGTCGTAGATAAGATTAGTATTGTGTAGTTTATATTGTTTGCAATGCAACCGGCTCTTACGATTGCTGTACATGGGCTTCTTCATGCACATTGTCTCGTGCATGAATGATGTAAGAGGTTAATACGCTACGCTGGTCAAGCGGGTTGGACTGGCTATTCTTTTAAAACAGGTGCAGTTCTTCAGGGATTGTGATAGCCGCTAAATGTGCATGATAAATAGGTGCAGTTCTTCAGGGATTGTGATAGCCGCTAAATGTGCATGATAAATAGGTGCAGTTCTGATAAATTATAATGATAAATTACACTCAGACAACAAAAACAAAAATATAGAAGGAATTACAGTTTTCTTAGGCAATACTTGGCAACCAATGTCTGTCCAGTGCTGGATATGGGTCTTGCCCAACCACGACCAGCCCTTTCAGTATTCACTACTGGACATGGGCCTCCTCATACACATTGTCCTGTGTGAATAAAACGCCATGCTGGCCAAGCGGGTTGGCGGGTCTAGGGGCGGTGTAGTACCTTAGGGCTTGTGGTAGCGGCTTTGTTATCCCTTAATCGCCTTTTACGAGCACCCACGGGAAGAGACGGGATGGTTCTATTCTATAGCTGGCCAACACCACACGTCATCACTTGTTTTGTTTGGAGACATAAAAATATAACGTGCCTTGGGTGTTGAATGGCGCCGAAGTCATTTTTTTATTTATTTATTTAAACTGCATTGCACAAGTAATTGTACAAATGGGGCACCTTAATGCCATATGACATTTTCTACTTGTCAACCAAATTAAACATACAAAAAAAAAGACATTTACATAATCTCATATCGCAAAGTAACGGTATTTTCAAAGATGTTTGTTGAATAAGTAATAGACTAAAACAACCAAATAAACTGAATATATTTTGAAAAGAACAAAAAGAGAAAGAAGTTTTTCATGCCAGTCATATATTTTTGTATGGGTACTATTTTATACTTTATAACTTGCACAGATTCTATATAGATGCACGTATAGTGATTAGTCGGTAAACCATAATGAGAGAAATGAGAGTTAAGATAGATTATTAGTTCGTCGCTTTCTTAGGTCTATATTGAAAGTTATATATTATATATTAATAAGTATATAAGTAATTAATTATATATTAAATACATATTATTAATTATATATAAGTTATATATTAATGTTACTTACTCTGTACATTTATATTGATCTTGCTAATAAAATAGCATTGGTGTAATCTATATCGCCTGAATACGAAATACGCTGAATGTACTGAAATGTTTCAAAGGAATAATTCACACCGACGGCACGGAAAGAAACGAACTAGATTGTATTATTTAACTAGCATCTATTCGCGGATTCGTTCTCGTCGACTAAGTATCTGTAAAAGTTTTATGAAATAATCGTATATTTTAATAGTGAATTTTAGCTCCAAGTTTGTGGTTTTTATTGCATGACCCTGCGCTAACAGACAAAGGTCGTGCGACATAGACGTGCGACAGCGCATGTCGCTCTCTATGAAATAAATAAAGTTCATTATCTCATCTCATAGACTCATTATTAGTGGCATAAAAAAAACTGTGAAACATGTTTCAAAGGGAATTCGGAAAACCCCTACCAGTCCATTTTCTAGACTGTTCTTTCCATGGAGTGGAAAGTGTAATAGGATATGGATATATTATTTTCCCAATATACTATCTACTCGCAATCCCATTACACCCCCTCCTCCCCCCTTTAAAGATTCTCAATCCTTTTTCCAAAATCTTTCATAAGAATTTTTGAGCTCGGGATTCACTATATTGGCGCGTACTTACTCAGATACGAGTATTACACGTTGTAGACAAAACGGAAGACAACGTGGAGAAATCAACAGAGAAGCAAGAAGAAATTAGCACCATTATTGAGATACAATCGCTAAAATATACAATCTTCCTGCTGTACCGCTTCGCTTTCGTTCCTCGCGGCTAATGTGAAATAGACGTAACACGTGCCTGTGAAAATAGGCCCCGTCACATATGTGATATCACATACATATATATTCACAGACACATACTCACATATATATAGATTTCCATTCGTTTGCATATTACAGATCGTTGTCTAAATATTTATACGCCATTATAGGTTTGTCTGTAATTCTCTGAAAATGATTTATCGTTTAATTAATCGGTATACATTTCAGAAACATACGACTTTATAAGCGAAATTTATTCAGGCACAGCTAAATGATTGTTTGTTTTGATTGCTTTATTACATGAGGTGGAAGAACATGAACATACTGGTAATTTGTAATAAAGAAGTATGTTTTAAAGAGACAATTTGAAAGCGACACAAAGACAACTTTGAAAGCGAGGTGTAAGGGAGAAACGTGACTGCATTCGCCCGTGTAGTGGGGAATGTTCTGAGGAGCAGTTCAATCTGATGCAAATCTCGTATTTTTTTTATCACATCACTCATCACTGAAGGGCGGTACATTAGCACTTCCTTGATAGATATCAGCCGCCTTCAAAAACCCGCAAAGCCGAAGTTTGTGGATCTCATTGCTCAATTAAGTTCTTTTCATTTAGCTATGACATGGGGCTCTTCACAAGAGGTTTGCGAATAGGATCCCCCTGAAGTTGTAGGTGTCCATGGCACTTGCAATTGCACTTGAACCACTTGCGATCTCTGAGGAACTGCACTACCTCTTAAAGAGTGTACTCGCCAACCTGCTTGGCCAGCGTAGCGTTTTAAAGCCCTGCAACAGTTATGTATGAGGAGGCTCATGTCCAGCAGTGGACGAAAAACAGAGCTTGTTACCGTTACGGTAAAGATGGCTCAAATTCTTTTTTCTTTCAAAATCCATGGCCACTCTAGTGATTCAGCAACGCGATCGTGAGTGATAAATGCGTGACGTTCGAGACATCCGTAACGATTACGTTCCGTTTACGTACGATGCAAGAGTGATATCTACCGATATTATAATATGTTTATTTTTACGTGTATCGAAAAATTGCCGATCCTCTTTTTCATCTCAACAAACTCGTTTCAGTTTTTGGTTTTATTAATTCTGTTTTCAGTTATACATTTTTTACTTTTGGTCTTTCCCCTAATGTTATGTTTATGTATGTATCCATATATCGATCGTGGAAAATTAAATTTAATATTAAAGATAAATAAATTATATTTAAAAAAAATTATAGTGTGAGTGAGCACGCTTTAATCCTACAGCCGCTGGGTGCACTCGATTGGCTCCGGTACCCCACTCTCATAGAATACTACCGTAAAATGTACTGCATATCTCACTTTAAGGATGATTCATGTTACACCGTGCCGGGGCCGGGCCGTGCTCGTTCCGTGACGTTTCCGCCGTGCGCCGGCCGGGCCAGTCATTCAAGGTTGATTCACGTTACATCGTGCTGGGGGCGGGCCGTGCCTGTGCCGTGACGTTACCACCGTGCGTGAAAATTCTGTGAAATTCTACTTACCGATTGTATGATATGCCACTATTAGTCACATACAATACAAAAGTATACTATAGATCTTGGACTGCGCCCCGTCCGTGACACGGCCCGACACGGCACGATGTAACGTGAATCATCCTTTCTCCTATACCCGCAATGTACGTACGTACATGATTCGGTAGTGAGTGAGAGATATGTCAGAACCCATTTCCATCGCATCCTATACTATCCCCCCCTATTATCCCAACCTTTTCTCCCAAGCCATTCCGAAATCCCCAACGGTAGACATCACATCCGGGGGCGTGCCAACGTTTGTCATTCTGGACTGATGTTGGCATGAATCGCGGATGTCCATGAGCGACATTTCCACTTATCACCAGGTGAACTGTACCATATGCTTGTCTGTCACCTTCTATCTATTAAAAAAAAAATAGGATAAATTAGAACCGACGATGAGGATGTTTTTTTATAAATATATGCAGTCATAAATATATATAAATATAAATATATATTATAAATATTTATAAATATATATATATATTATAAATATTTATAAATATATATATATATATTATAAATATTTATAAATATATATATATATATTATAAATATTTATAAATATATATCCGTAGTTGCCAGTATTGATGCACAAAGTAAAATATGAAACATTTATATTCAAAGTTTACTTACATTTGTTGCCTTATATTGTCTTCTAATTGAAGAGTGGCATCTGCAAAAAAAAAATGAAATTTTATCTTGTGGAATCTAACACCTATATTTCGTAGTAGGTAATCGTATATAACAGTGATCCCTAAAAATGAAATGACCTGTGTTTGTTTGTTCTTCTATAGATCAACGGATGAACGAATCGAGCTGTTATTTTGTATGAACCTTCTTGGGGACCACGAAAGGACTATAAAACTAGCATAGAAATGGGAAGCGGGCGAAGACGTGGACAAAGGGTAGTACATCAATTATACAGGCCTAAATAAAATATGGGTACTTTTTATCACATAATTCTTATAATTAAAACTAACAACTTTTTCCAAACTTGGAATTTTCCCGAAAAGAATTTTTTTCTTTTTTGGTCCCTCTTCTTTTGTGTTGTTCGTTTTTGTCCAATTCTAAGAAATTGTAGCGATTTCTTTTTCTCAACAGTTTGACAACGTAGTATAAAAGTTTTTAGTTTTCACGAAGGACATTCAGTGTTAAGAAGATTTTGTGTTTCGAAATTCAATTTTTTTTTATATATATGTATATTTAATATTTATATATATACTTTGGAACTGATTACGCGCTGGTCAAATTTTTTATTTGCATAAAATATGGTTCAATAGATGTTATTGAGAGATAAATTTCTGTAATAGTTTCACATGTTATATGTCATTTCATTTTGACATGTAAATTGTAATAGCTGACGTTATAGATATAATTTATTTTTATGACATTTACAATACCATTGTAATTTAACTAAATGTCCAAATCTATACATGTAATAAAAATGTAACTGATCGCTGTCTGTACATGGAAGATATATGAGAAAAATATTATTGGGGGCCTTTATCAACGCAATAGAACCCAAGACAATGATTGTTAGAATTTTTGTCTGTTTGTCTGTGCGTCTGTGCGCGCTAATCTTAAAAACGGCTTAACCGATTTGGGTGCGGTTTTCACTAATGTATTTTGGTAAGCTTCACTTAAAATTTAGTGTTTGTTTTATTTCAATCAGTTCATAAATAAAAAAGTTACATCAATTTAAAGAATCACGTCGAACGTTTGTTCGATAAAAAATAAGCTATAAGAAATAATGTGTGTGATCGTTTTTGAAAATACCAAATGGTAAGAAGATAAAGACGGTGTTTATAAACTAAAGTCCACGCGGACGAAGTCGCGGGCAACAGCTAGTCTGTAATAAATATATGTCAATAAATATAAATACAACTACCTATATCATATGTTATCTACTTAGGGTTAACCAACAATAATCATCAAATATTCAAATGAAAACATTACGGCACCTATTTAATCTATTTAATCTATTTAATCTGTTTAATCTGTTTAATCTGTTTAATCTGTTTAATCTGTTTAATCTGTTTAATCTGTTTAATCTGTTTAATCTGTTTAATCTGTTTAATCTGTTTAATCTGTTTAATCTGTTTAATCTGTTTAATCTGTTTAATCTGTTTAATCTGTTTAATCTGTTTAATCTGTTTAATCTGTTTAATCTGTTTAATCTGTTTAATCTGTTTAATCTGTTTAATCTGTTTAATCTGTTTAATCTGTTTAATCTGTTTAATCTGTTTAATCTGTTTAATCTGTTTAATCTGTTTAATCTGTTTAATCTGTTTAATCTGTTTAATCTGTTTAATCTGTTTAATCTGTTTAATCTGTTTAATCTATTTAATCTATTTAATCTATTTTAAAACCTGTCAAATACACGACTTTGTTTTCATTTCAAATATCAGCCGCCATATTGCAAAATTTCCGGAAATTTTGACTTTAGACTGACGTTTGACATCGACTCGATGGTTGGCATAATTAAAAATGTTCATCGGTATTTTTTGGTTGTTCTTATGAAAGCCGATTTAAAATCAAAAATAAACTACACGATTTGATGGCTCCAGTATTTAATTCTTACTACGTACTTAATTAATTAAGGGGGCATATTTACAGTTTATATTTACCAGCCTGCGGTATTAAGGTCTTACATCCTTCATACATAAGACAATGTGCATAAGAAGGTCCATATCCTGCCGTGGACGAAAAAATTGCTATTTACGGTATATTGATGTGAATACGGAAAGAAACAAGTAGCGAGCATTTTTTATTACAACTATTTCTTTGACCAGCTGTGGATATTAAAAGGGCTCGTTGCGGTTACAATTAAAATGACCTTTAGCTTCTCAGTGCCTATTGATATAGGTTATTCTGTTACCGACTGTACATTTCAAAAGAGCTTAAGAGTATTCTCTTTTATTGCAGCACTTGAAAATCCAAGCAAATCCGTATATAAATCTATAGTGCGTATAGAACACAATTCTACAAATAAAACTTTTTGCAATACCTAATGAATTTTATAAGAAACAAGTTTCATATACGATCACCATTCTCTCTATCACAAAACTGCAAGGCACAAAATCGAATGACTGGACATCAACTACGTTTGCCTCGGCTACCAGACCGCGATAGAAAGGTCCCGGGTTCAATTCCACTGTAATTTAAATGACACGAACCCTCATCAAGTTCGAGACAAAAATTCGTGAGCGAATTTTAAAATTACAAATTGGATTTTGTTGCCAAATTTCGTTTTGTGGAGTTTTTATTTGCGACAAATAAAAGGGTTTCTGGCTGTATTTTGTCGAAGGGTGGTTTGGGTGGGTGACAATTATAAGAGTTTACTCTGAGACTAATTTTGAAACACTATTGAACCATCTATTTTATCAATCTGGTCCTTTGTTGTAAGGTAGAGCTTAAATGGCTTCCTGTTCGCTTCCATCGAAATTTTCACATGACTTTCTCTAGTTTATAAAAATTCTAGCGACCCGCCCTCGCTTCGCTTCGGTTTATAAGAGATTTTTTTTTTCAAAATTTCAAATTAAAATATAGCCTATATTAGACACGGATAATGTAGCTTCTTATTTGTGAAAGAATTTTTGATATCAGTTCAGTGGTTCCAGAGATTACCCCCAACATACCCACAAACAAACACACAATTTTACCTCTTTATGATATTAGTATAGACTATACTACCGTTCTTCTCCGAATTTCTCTTATTTATTCCCCAGGATGAAGCAATTAAGACCTCTTCTCTAAATACTCACTTGTAACTCCTGATAGTGAGGTGACTCCTTTTATGTTTAAGCGACCCGTCTTTAGATCGGATTATGGTTGAACGATTTGTAATCGTTACTCTCTTCCATTAATAAAAAAGTACGATTGAAATAGACGATTAATGTTAGTGTATTGATATATAACATGTATTCATGATATGTATAAATATATAATAATCTATGTATGTTCTATTTGTATACTATAAAAATTAAATGCTGTTCGTTGGTAAGAGCATCACTTGAGAACGGCTGGACCGATTTGGCTAATTTTTTTTTAATGTTTGTAAAAGTTGCCCGGAAAATTGGAAAAAAAATTCTATGGGATTTTTGAATGAATTTATTGAAATTATTGTATTATTGAAATTTGGACAGGACAACGTCTGTCGGGTCAGCTAGTAGTTAGTGATTATAATATACGTAGGTTCGTAGGTAGGTACCTACCTATACGGAACTGCTACACTGCTAGAGTATAGACATAACTGTTTACATAACTTCTAATGAACCGTGACAAAGACTCGTGGAATCAATTCAGTTCAGGTACTTCGGTAAGCACATTTTCACTTTAGGTCTGTCGGTAGTATAGTCAAGGAGGGAACCATTACTTATCAGATGTCAATAAAAGCAGGAAAGGGGTATATAAAGAAGTAAGCCTCCGCTTAAAGTATAGTAGTATAAAGTTTTTAGGAACAGATGTGATCACGATGGATCGACAATGGTTGCGAGACAATACGAGATTATTCTATTGACTTGCTGAGCTCCTAATCTGCAATACGAAGGATTATGATAAATAATTTTGGTAAAATATGAAAAGTTGACAATTATTATTATTATTCATAATAAGTAGGTTTTATTATTAATATACAATTAAAATATTAATGCTCTATTTATAGGCTAACGATCCATCCAGGTAATGCCGCGTATGCTGGGTAGATACACATGTATATTGAACATGTTGTACAAACTTGGTCTCTATAGTTACCTTGCCAGGGACGAAGTTCGTACAACATGCTCAATATAAATATGTGGATTTACCCCCTTTTCATTCTACTAACAAATCTACAATGGCATTGATTCCGATTAGGTTATTTTCAATTTCGAAGCTAAAATTAAGCGAAGCCATAGCAAGATCCTAGTTCAAATAACTCATTACCTATTGACTTCTAACTACCGCCCTGAACTTTACACGATCCTTCAAAACGGAGCCCTATCATCCCTTTAAATAGGGCCGGAACAAAAGGGTATTAAATTGAGTCTACAGGAAGAAAAACAGAGGCACTTGTGTTTGTTAGACCCTTGCTGTAACGAGCTTGATACACATGGGGACAATGTCAAGTATAAACCATTAAATGTACCACTGCCATCAGACTTCAAATGTATTTAAACCTTGTTTATTTTGTTGACTTATCCTTATGTTTGTTTGTGGTGTATGACTTGTGTTCGTGGTATATATATATATCTAAACATATGCTTTCTAAACAGCTCTCTCAAGTACTCGCCACTCCTTTCTCTTTCTGGGTGGACCTACAGACACAGACTGTGGTTAAGAAACTCTATGGTCGAGAGGAGTCGCTAAGAAGGAGAGTAAAAATAAATTTTTAAATTCTACAATTTATAGGGTTTAAATAATTTTATTATTTAGTAGGCAGCGAAGCAAAACTAAGTGACATATTATTATGTGATGCCCCCAAAATGAAGTAAAGAGGCTTGTGTAAATTAATATCTCCATATCAGCCTGTTATGTCTCATTTTTTTTATGGACGAAGGAGGCAGACGAGCATGCAGTCCACCTGATGGTAAGTGGATACTGTCGCCCATAGACATCCACGATACATGCCAACATCAGTCCAAAATGACAAACGTTGGCGCGACCCCGGATGCGCTGCCTTTGGAGATATAGGAATGGATTTGGAGAAATGGTTGGGAAAATGAGAAGGCATAGGATGGGAATGGGCTCTGGCACATCTCACTCACTACCGAAACACGTACATCCATTAGGGAAATATGATAAAGTGGGAAATGTAGTACATTTCAAGGTAGTCTTCTGTGAGAGAGGGGTAACGTGGCCAGTCGAGCGCGCATCGAGCAAGCTGTTGGATTGCAGCTTGCACTCTCCCCCTCCTAAAGCACTGCAGAGCACTGGACTTCGCTAGTAAATTAGTGAGGAGTTTCGACCCATAATCTATCACGCGTGCGAATTGGTAAATTTAATACCTATTAATTCATATTGAGACAGCTTGATGGACTTTCAGTATTGATAGGAGAAGCCCGACAACTCTGCAGTTGAGTGTTTTAGGTTAGATACTGTATTAGACACTTAGAAGTATCACTTAATGTGTAGAAATTAATTCCTAATACTTTATTACGTAATATATGATACATTCTTATGTAAGGGAGACTGACTCGCTGTGACAACGGCGCGACCGTAATATTGAATATAAGAAATTAAAAAAATCGAAAATAATATAATATGTTTTGAATAACAAATAATATTCCACTTGCTGTGCTGTAATAAATGGCTACCACACGTACCTACATACAGGTTAGACACAATTTCCATATATGGGTTTGTATAAATTAAACAGGAAAATCTAGGCTAGAAGCATATTAATACGAAAAAGAATAACTCGCCTAACATTTATGTTAGCAATTAAAGCATAATAACCCGTATTAACAGCGATTTAAGGATAAACATTTATTACAGTCATTATTTTCAAACTTGGGCCATAAATAATAATGAAGCGGCTTAGGCGATTTATTTGCACGGCAGTGTACGGCCTCTTGTTAAGGTATACGCTTGTAAAGTGACAATTTTCGAGGAAGCACGCGAGGGCCACTACACTGGCGGACAATCTGATAAATGGGATATGAAAGTCGTAGAGACAGTTTCGTCCTTTTTGATGAAATTTTATTTTGGTAGGGGTAAAATAATAAAGTTCTTTGCACTTATTTCTTAGAATCTTTTGTTTCCGAACGGGATTTCTTGGGATTCTCTCCTTTACAACTTTATTCGTCTGTTTAGTACGAATAGTGCGTGGACTGCCAGACCTTTGTTACAAACAGAGGACGTTTCAATGTACCCACCAATACACAAACATTTGGCTAACACGAAGCGGATGGAGTGTTTTAAAAATTGGGTATGGCTCCATGCCTACTTTGTGTAATGCAATTACAGCAATATGGTTTTCGTTATCACCCCACTTCATTTTAACGTAACAATAATATTCCACAACGATGGGCGCCGAAATGAGAAAATACATTTATTTTTCACGTGAGAATGACAGATTCCAAATTCAAATGTATTTTTTTTGTTTGTTTTTGTAACGGTATTTATGGCCAGACTAGGTATATTGTTCGCGGCATTAATTACTGTGTTATTAAAATATTGTTATTTTAGTATATTATACTTAGTATATTTAATAACTACATACAGTTGAAAGGTTTAAACGCCTTCACACTTCTTACTTAAACTCCATGTCTGGTCGAATTTACGTTACACATACATATCCTTGTAGTCACACATTGTACACACGCACATACACAACATACATGTACACATACACATGCATACACACACACATTGTACACATACACTGTAGTCGTCTTAAAAAAACAGTCTATTTAATTGTAATTACACTGTACTGTAATGGTAATTACATTGCAAAATTACAAATATGTTTATAATAAGTGATAATTAATAATATTTCTCAAAGAATTCAAATTTTTGTCCGCTTATTTCATGGCCATAACTTCTAAATAAATTTCACTAATTACACGTTGTTTTCTGATAGCGTGTATCCTTTGATTACGATCCGCGCTGCTTTATGTCTTCACTTGTGATTAAATGTAAACTGGCACCTTTTTGGTTTTCATTCCGTTTCGGGTGGCTTTTTAAATTTTGTATTATCGATGAGCACTGACATACGGTAGGACATAGGGCTGGGATCAGATGTTTTGGTTTTGATTCTTGGTTTGGTATTGTTTGTATTGTATATGGCCGACTGCAGCAGTGAGTAAAATGACGATTCCACTCTCCGCGAAAATGCTACGTCTGCCTAAGGACCGTGATACACATGCCAGTAAAAAAGCATGCCAGACGCAAGTAGCAAGTGATGACGACTCAATACACATGCTTGTAAGAAGCATGGCAGCTACTAGGAAGTTCTATGTTTTTTACAGATTTTTTTTCCTAAGTTAAATTGCTCTTTTCTAGCATATTTTTATTTTACGCGCAGTTAAACAATCAATGCAGCAGCGCACTGCCGTCGCCCGCGCAGCGCCGCCGACAACGCCCGGTTACTTCTGTGTACAGAGTAATGAGAGCTAGAAACGTTTTAGATGTAACCACTTGACTACCACTTGAGTTAATCACCACGGGGAAGCGACTAATCAATTATCATTGAAATTTAATATCTGTCCTGTAACACCATTAATGGGAATAAATAAGCTTTACGCATTAATACTACGATGCGCCCGGGGTTTCGTCTGCCTTCCAAGTAAACCTTTTGCGCGTAAACGGTACCAATTATGTATTATGTGGTGTTTCTTTCATTCTCTGTGCTCAATGGTAATAATTAAAAATAAAAGATTTGTCTGCGAGTGACTGAGAATTCTTGGCCGATTTTGGTGAAGGCATGAGTGAGTGCTTTATCTTCTTTTTTGTGAAGACTTTAAGGCGTTAAATACTTCTATTCTATCCGTTGTCTGTCCCGAGACATATGTGACTAGCCCACTGCCATTCCATCCCAAAAACGACAGATGCCGAGATAGCTGGACTGATGTTGGCTATGTACGACATTGGACAACAGTATCCACTTACTAACAGGTGGACTGTATGCTCGTCAGCCGCCTTTATTCTATAAAAACAAATCTCAAAGAAAAGAGATTAGGTAGATATGCAGCCCACGTGATGATGAGTGGTTAACGCCGCCCGTAAACTGTGCTGTGCGCTGCGACTGCGCTGCTCATCTTGCAGAATCATTTTCACAGCATTCTTGAAGAATCGCATGTCGTAGTATAACGGAAAGACCTTTTGGAGCAGTTCGTTCCACAACGTAAAGGGTTGTGGGTTTAAACTATTTTGGGCGCATAGTATGCAAAGAGCGGTGGTAGCCTAGGGGTATCTATACTCATCTCACATTAGAGTGATCGTGAGTTCAACTACTCGATGCGCAAAACTGAGTTTCAACTAAAGTATGGATTTTTAATAAAAATTTCACTAACTCGATGGTGAGAGGAAGTCATCGCGGGAAAAACCCACATGCTCCAAACAAAAACATCTGGAGTATGTGTATCCACCAATCCGTAGTGGCCCTCGTAGTGGATTATGGCCAGGAGCCCTCTAGCGATTTCTTAGGAGGGGCCTATGCCTTACAGTAGTACATTAAATTCTGATACAGTATGCTATGCTTCCTTATCAATGAAATGCACCCGCATCAAATTCCGGTGATGGCAGGTACGGTTGTAGGAATGAGCTTCCTGAGTTAAACTCATCGTTCAGTTAGTGGTGTAAGAAGAAAATAATTTCCATTTCCGTCCAGTCGGTCTTCAGTCGATGAATTGCACGCCGAACGAACGGACGGACAAAAAGAAAGTTCCCGATAATACTTCTCGCCATTTTTAAACGAAAAAATAAACAAAACGAAAGCAGTCTGTTCTCGTTGCTCCAGTGTCATCACTTTAGTATTGGACCGTTTTCAATTTCCCCTCGATTTCCGTTCGGTTTGTTCTCAATATACACTCGCTCGTACATACGGTCAAACAGAACATACAATAGTATACAAGTACTTGTATGTATAGATGTATTCTTATTTTCGCTAACCGTAGAAATAAACACAGCCACAGAATAATTTGAATTTGAGTTCATTTCAATAATTTGAATTTTGAATTAAAATTTGAGAACTAATTCACAATTCAAAAGTCTCATAATTAGTACAAGTACTAAGACTCAGACAGATTCTACCATAAAACCTACAAAAACATATTTACAAAATAAAATTTCGTTCAGCGCGAGCCAAATTGAATCCTACGCGCGTCGGAGAAAGGCGATATTTACACTGAACCCCCAAAGGTCACGCGCACAATGACATTTCGTGCGTTAATCGCAAATGTTGTCACCCATAATTATAATATAACTAATTATAGTAGTTTTATTCGTTTTAGAAACACAATTTTAAACTTTTACTAAAGTAAAATTAAACAAAAAGTATTACTAGTAGTATTACTATAGAGTATTGTAGTAATACTCCAATCATATTCTTTATTTAGGACAATATGATTGTAGTTTTTAAACGCTTTTAAAAGCTCGCTGAAATAAATAGATATAGATATAGATTTCATAGATGTTTTACTAGATACTTAATGCTGGTCAACTAATTAAATATACCTGATTTAAAATTTGAGAACTACTAATTCAAAAGTCTCATAATTAATTTAATAAAATAAAATCTTAGATATATTTTTTTAGAGGGAGAGAGTGCATGTTGCATTCCCACAGGCCAAAGATTTATTAGAATTATTTGTAATTCACTTTTAAAAAAATATTCCGTTTATATAATGTTAGTAAATAGCTGTATATACATAATATACACATAATTAGAAAACAAATCTCGCATACCTACCACTAGACCCTTAAACGAATTTGTAGAACTTACAATAATATATCAAAGTCTGGTGTAATCGATTCAACAAATAATTATGGCAAATTTGGAAAGCAATATTTTAAATTATTGATCCAGGACGCTGGTATTTTTGATTGATTATATAATCACTTAGGTAATTAATTATAAAGACTACTAATATAATTTCTTATATAAAATTTTATGTATCTAACTTTGTGTTTTAAGCGATAATAATGGTGTGTTCTCCGGTAAGTATGGGAACATTTACTTTTAATTATTTCACCGAATACAAGCTTGATGTATCCTGGGTTGGAGATCCTTTTGTAAATAAACAGATTATTAACTTGTAACATAATACAGCATCTGTCATATATAATTGTACAAAAGTCGCTTTCTACTGGAATCGACTTTAATTAGAGAACATTTATGCCGCAGTTTGGCAGAAGTCATTGTGATTTTATGTTGTATGATTATAATAAAAAAGAAGTTGAAGTCGCACCACCGCGTGCACCGGTGAGCGCGGATCGTAGACCGTTTTTTCCTGTCTAATGTGATTTTACATTAAATGCCACCATCAAAGAGTGAAATAGCACTTGTACACGAGTATATATTATTAAATACCCACACATTTACCACACGTAACTTCGTATCTCATTATCGCCACACACACACACACACACGTCTTACCCTTCACTAATGATCATCGTGATACATCCCGATTGTTCTCCGCGTATTTAATGAGATCGCGCCTCAGCCTCTGGTGTCAGTGACCTGAACATTTTCAACATGAATTTATTTTCTCCAGATGAAGGTTTTATATTCGCTTGATTTATTGAACAGAGGAAAATCTGACAGATCTTGATGATTTAGATCTTGTGTTACTAACAGTTGGTCGTGTGGCGTATAAAAGTGTGGTGTCGGCCGGATATGAAACACCACCACCCAATCTCTTCCTGTGGTTGTCGTAAGAGGTGGCTATGGGATAACAAAGCCTCAGGACAGAAGTCCTGAGGAACTACACCAGTTATAAAACCAGAGCAATGGCGAAACAAGAATTGGATGCGGCCATGACATAGCATTTGTCATGAGTCATAGTCATGATATACATGTGGCGCGACTGATCCAAGAATGTTTTGACGGATTACGGATGCGGGCGCGTACAATGCAATCGTGGAACATAACAGTACGCTGCGCCTGCGCACTGAACAAACCTGTGTCGCTTTTCAGCGCTCTCACGCTAAATTAATCGTGAACACTTAATTGTTTTCCCTTCTGCTTAGTGCTAGTGTCGTAATAACTTTAGTGTACCTAATTTCTTTCTGTATATGTTCTTTCTCTGATTATACGCTATATACACGCATAATACATACATAAATACATATAATTGCACAATATACAGCACTACTATTTCTTGAAACAGAGAGCAGTACTGCCGACAAATTGATCTGCAGTTTGGCAGATATTACTATGTGATATATTATATAATTATTGTGGTTAAAATAAAAAAATATATAGTGTGGGGTCGTCAACCCGCTTGGCCAGCGTGCCGTTATTTATTTCGCGCTATTGTAGATATTTGAGCTACACCGTGTATCCAACACCTAAAATGCATCAGAATTTGCAACAGGTGAACCAAACCAGACAGTTGTTAAATCTGACCAAGTCACCTGGTCGACTTCCTACCAATTATAGGTAATTTGTTAAGTATTTTTTTTTTTTATGTACGAAGGCGGCAGACGAGCATACAGTCCACCTGATGGTAAGTGGATACAGTCGCCCATAGACATCCGCGATACATGCCAACATTAGTCCAAAATGAGAAACGTTGGCATGCCTCCGGATGCGCTGCCTAGCTTTGGAGATATAGGAATGGATTTGGAGAAAGGGTTGAGAAAATGGGGAGGGATAGGATGGGATTGGAATGGGCTCTGGCACATCTCACTCACTACCGAAACACGTACGTACATTGGGTAAATACGATAAAATGGGAAATGCAGTACATTTCAAGGTAGTATTCTGTGAGAGAGGGGTAATGTGACCATTCGAGCGCGCCCAGCGGCTGTTGGATTGCAGCGTGCACTCTCCCCCTCATTATTATTATTATTCATCTCTAAGCCAGCATTGAGGATGTTTATATTTTAACATCAATGTTTCGCAGTTATACTCGACCATATAAAGAGCTGGACATGAAAATCCATTCTTCTAATGCTTGTTCATTCACGAACGAATTCCCAAGTCGACGAGTTCGATTCAGCATTTGCTTTTAAATTTGTTGTCGCAAAGCTGACAGTTCAGTACATAGAGCAAGCAGTAGGCGAAGTCAGTTGTGATTTGCATTTATTGTTTTTTGCTCAGTATATAAAATTTAACAAGAAGAAACGTTCGATACGTAATTTCAAGTAATTTGTCCAGTTTTATTTGTTCCGATTTTGTTGGAACTGTACCCGTTATCAGTATGTAACAATTGGTATAAGTCTCAATTTTGACAAATTGTTGGATTTAATAATAAAGTCGTAACAGAGCCGTGTCAAGGAGTGAATATTTTTTTGAAAAATAATACGTTAATGCTGGTTAAAAATCGTCATTTTTGTCCGAACAATTTTTAGAGTGTCTAAGGAATTCTAAAAATTGTTTAAACACAAATACTTAATAAATTTATGTTAGAATTTTTGTCGGTTTGTCTGAACAGGCATCAAGCAAAATCAAATGGACATTAGGGTACTTTTCATTCAGATTCATAATAGAGTTCCCACGGGAATCACTCTAAAGTAAATAATAATATAATTCTCAGGAAAACGTACTGTTGTATTGTATTTATTCGTAGTGACACTCCAGGGTATCGATACAATCTCGTTCCGCCCTCTTTGTTTTGTATGTTCATTTGTCTGTTGGGACTCGCAACTTGTTGGAAGGCATTCAACATTTCGCTTTACGAATGCAGCTGCAAATCCGATCCATCTTCATAAAAGATTGAAAAAAAATCGAAAGGCTTTTATCTTTCTGTCTGCACTTTCTTTGGTTTCTCTGTCTTCCCTTCTTTTAGCATATAAAGGATTGTTTTCTGCTGATTCTAGGAGCATTTAGGGGCACTGAGTTCTGATGTTTTAAGGAGTACTATTTGGCCACTTTGAACTTGGTTATGTTGCGGTTTGCATTCGAATACCAAATTCAAATTAATTTCAATTTAAAGTTACGACATTATTTTCAAAATCCGTTATTCTTTTGTTTTGTTACCATAGGACTAGGACTCTTGGCCCGTACAGTGGGTCAGATCCGAAATCCTTTTCTGATTTCACAGGGAAGTCCTGCAGTGGGATCGAAGTGTAATATCGAATGGAACTCATGGGCCAGATTTTTATTATTCCCCAGTACAAGGATTTTCTCATCGTGTTTCTTTTCACCGCCACACTGATGTTTATTGAATAATCTACATTTAGAAAAATTTCGTTGAGGATAAAAAAACATATTTTTTGAAGAAATTTGAATAATACGAAGCAGAAGTGGGACAAAGGAATTAGTGACCGGAATACGTCTCCAATCCTCCTTACAACATGACACAAGATTACTGTTGTTCCAAAACATATTTACGTAGGCAAAGCGGGATGTAAACTTTAGCAATTATCGAGTCCAGCCGTAGCCAAACTTTGTTTGTTTGCGTTTGCATTAAACTTGTGTAGGCGTTGATTGGGAAGAGATTTCTGCAAAGTTTTCGATAGGAGGGATTGGAGGGATCCAAGGCTTTTCTGTTCAGTGATGTAGAATTTGTCTTTGTCCGCAATTCGACCTTTTTTCACGGAGTGTAACAAAATTTTGGGTACCGTCTGTACCAAGGCTTCTAAACCGGAGAAATTTTCTAAATGATTTCAATATAGGTACATATGAGAGTTCAGTTGTTGATGTACGTATGTATATAGTTAAGGAGGGGGGTGCACGCTGCAATCCCACAGCCGCTGCGCACACTTGACTGGCCATGTTACCCCTCACTTACAGAACACTACCGTGAAATGTGCTGCCTCTCCCACTTTATTTAATTCAACATTCACCAGACGTACATATGACTTCTTTCTGTACAAAAATAACACTGTCTCATCTAGTCATTTATCTCATGCGTCCAATTTTCGCCATATTTAGGATCTAAGAAAAAATGAAAGAACAAAAGATTAATTTTGTTTAAAAAATATTGTTTCTGTTCTCTAGAATTAATATTTGTAGATGTTGATCCCGTAAAAACCCTTTTAGAATGTACCTCCTCAATTATTATTATTTTATGGGAAAAAGGTGGGCGACGAGCAGTTTATCTGGTAGTAAGTGGATATTACTATTAAGGGATGGGACTGGGCGGGACTCTTCATATCATCCTTCCCGGATGATATAAAGAGAATGGTGAAATAGGTGAATAGAATGGTGTAACTGCCGAAATAGGAATATATGGAGAACGTTGAAGGAGGCCTACACCAGAAAACTGGTTGATGAAGGCTAAAGAAGAAGAAGTAGATATTGTTGACCTGCGACATCCGCGTTATACGCCAATATCAGTCCACAATAACAAACGTTGGCACACACTCGGAATGCACGGCCTACCTGTGGAGATTTAGGTGTGAATCAGATAAAATGATTTAGAGAGAATATGCCACCAATCCACAGATTTACATTAAGAAAATTCTTACCTTGAAATTTAAACAGGGAAATTATATTAATTCTAATGACAAGATTGGACCTAAAACTTTTCAAAGGGTCAAAGGTCTCGTCAATTTTCTCAAAGCATTATTATATATATTCAAATATGTATACCATGAGGGACCTTTAGTCCTTTACTTTGAGAAGATAATTTGTAAGCCATTGATCCCTGAAAAGTTTTGTTTCAGGGACAAAGGTTGTGCCTGACGCAAAACATTACTTTATAACATAGATTAAGCTTGTTATATGCTTCTTGGTGAAGAGAAGTATCGGAGAGAAGTCTTCTTCTCCTTGTGTTCCTACATAGTCTGGTGATACCAAGCTATAATGCTCTTCAAAATCTGATACAACATTGCACAGCATTCTATTTAATGGAGAGGAAGATACTGCAGTCTACAGGCGACTGAACTTGTCTGATTGGCCGAGATATTCCACTTTCACAGAAGACCGTCCTGAACCAAGCGTAAGCAGCCCTAATTAGTTCACTGTTGGACATAGTTGTCCTCATTCACAATGTCTTGCCCACGATGAATGTATGGCTTTGAAACACCGCGCTGGCCAAGCAGGTTGGCAAGTCGTCCAGTAAGCTGCTTTGTTTTCCTTTAGTCGCCTGTTGCGACACCTACCGGAAGAGACAAGATGGACCTATTCTAAAGCCGGCCAACACCACACAGTCAATATCTATCAGAAAATATTCCTTATTACACAATATCAAATTATGACAAACACAAAAAATAACATTCTTTACTTTCAATATCAGGACCCACGAACACAAAAAAGCGACGAAAATCTGGTAGTAACTTATTTCGAGACACCAAAGCGAGATTACTTATAACAAAAAAAAAACCCAAAAGTTATTTGCCAAGGTTAGGTTATTCGTCCAAGCAAATTTCTTTTGTTATTTATTTTGCTGAAGTCAATTTGGTAGTTCAAACTTACCTTATTTCCCTTAGGAAATTTACTCCAGCTTTTGGAGGGAAACTGATTTAAAAAAAAGTTAGGTCGCCTCAAGGTTGCAATGTGTCTTACTTTTGATATATAAGCGCAACCTCATTTTTAAATAAATAAATGCACAGGGTTAAGGGAAAATTGTATCGCAACCAGCCCTTTCAGTATCCACAGCAGGACATGCGGCTCCTCGTGCCCATTGTCTTGTGCATGAGGGATGTATGGCCTTAAAACACCACGCTGTCTGGGTTGGCGAGTCCATTATTTTAGAGTGGTGTAGCTCCTAAGTACTTGTATTAGCGCTTAGTCGCTTTTTACGACACCCACGGGAGGAGACGAGGTGGTGCTATTTTATATACTGTCCACACCACACGGCACCAGGAAAAAATTATGACTGGATAAATGTTTCAAAAATACCAAAAAAAATTTCGATGCATATCTTCTTTATATATAAAAAAAAAATCTCATGTCACGATGTTCGTTTCCGCTAAGCTCCGAAACCACTCAACCGATTTCAATAAAATTATGTAGATGTGTATTTTTTGGTCCAACTTACAAGATAGGATAGTTTTTATCTCGATTAGTGAACGTCATTTTTTTTATTACGAATTTAAGGTTTTTTTTTTTATAGAGAAAGGGTTTAATTCACTTCTAAGTTCTATAAATTTTCAATATATGACGGTGAGAGTTAACAATTTCCCCCAAACAATCTTAATTTTAGGTTGTACATACACAACCTAAAAATAAGATTGTTTGGGGTTCTAAAAATAAGATTGTTCAATAGATGGCGCCGTGTTTCAATTTCAAATATTTTTTTGATTCTCCAATTTAGTCCATGTGTCTCACATAAATGCAATATAAACAACGTGCGTGTTCAGTTATTTGTGTAAAAATATTTTATTTTCAATGTGCTGTGTATTATTTTGTATTTTTTTATACAAAATTCTTATACGCATTTGTATTATAATTTTTATACGCGAAATTCTGTGTATAATTTTTATTACATTTTATACATTTGTCACACTGACATCATTTTATTTTCGTTGCTGATTTTAAAATTTGTCTGCCGACAAGCTAGTATTTATATATAGGTACATACAAACTACATATCATTGGATAGGACTCCTAAAACTCTCATAAAGGAGGGTACACGCTGAATCCCACAGCCACTCGAGGCGCACTCGACGTTACCCCTCTCTCACCGTATACTCCCGTAAATATACTGCATTTCCCACTTTGTCTTACTTTCCCAATGTAAGTACTAGTTTCGGTAGTGAGTGAGGTATGTCAGAGATCATTCCCATTCCATCCTATTATATCCCTCCCCATTTTTCCAGCCCTTCCTCAAAATAAATTCCTTTAAATTTATAAAGGTAGGCAGTGCATCCGGGAGCGGGCCGACGTTTTTTCCATAAAAATATTGGATTGGTGACTTGTTCATTCCAGAAATTAAGAAAATGAAGTTTTCAAAATCGGCTTCATTGATTGCTGACAATATTTATCCCTCACTTAATATCTACAACTCGAAATCTCCTTACAACTGTACCATGATTCAATTTTCCATTCCTATTCAATGCTTCTCAAACGTTAGACCAACAATTTTCTCAGTGTATTCACCAGCTATCGTATACGTATCGTATAAATATACCACAACACATTAATTACGGACAGTGAGTGGCGTTGCGAACTCTTAATTAGTAAAGTTTGAGGGCCGCGGTCACTCTGAAGGGTCCGACAACATTCAGAGTTCATTACACGGGTGTAGTAAGTATGTACCTATGTCACATATATGTAGTGACAGATACTGTAAGTACACACCAAAGACACCATGTATTAATTGGGACCATAACCAGTCCTTTTTAATCTAATACTGGACCTAGGATTACTCACATTGTCTTGTGCATGAAAACGCTGCAAAGGTTTTTGAAAAGCAAAACCGAAGGATAAGGAGTTTGTACGTTAGTTGGTTGTTAGTACGCTAAAAGAGTTGTTCACGCTACGACATTTAAAATAAAAATATGTTTAAACTGACATTAATTGCAACAGATTCGTCAATTTGCTCATAAAAAAATACACTTTTTTTTAATAAAAAGAAGATGGCAAACGAGCATACAGTCCAGTCCACCTGGTGGTAAGTGGATACTGTCGCCCATGGACATCCGCGATACATGCCAACATCAGTCCAGAATCACAAACTTTGGCACGCTCCCAGATGCTCTTTGTTGCAGAAAGAACGGATTTGGAGAAAGGGTTCGGGACATGGGAAGGGATAGGATGGTAATGAGCTCTGGCATATCTCACTCACTACCTAAACACGTACGTACATTGGGGAATATAATAAAGTGGGAAATGCAATAAATTTCAAGGTAGTATTCTGTGAGAGAGGGGTAACATGGCCAGTCGAGTGCGCCCAGCAGCTGTTGGATTGCAGCGTGCACTCTCCCCCTCCAAAGTTAAAGCATAAATAGGTTAGTCTAGCCGACCATGTTTCTAATACATCTTACCGTTATCCAGATAGTTCACAGTGAAAATTGTTTGTTATTTTCGAAAGTACTCTATCGATTTTGATATAAAAATATCCTTAACCTTTCAGAATCCACATGCACAGCAGTGAAAACGACAAAATCAAGTGAATGGATCTCGAGATGCGTGAACAAACACAGGAAAAGACGGACAGACAGTCATAGAAAAAAGAGAAATGTGTAAGGCCTGTCTGTCGCCTTCCAAAAGTAAAAAAGTAAGTGTGTGAAAACCCGTGCGGTATTAGCAGTCAGGGACGGATTGAAAGCTCATGAAAGCCTGGCCTATGGTTAGCGTCAGGGCAAGAAGGAAAAACTTTTCGACGCCCTTAATCTTCCAAAACTACATAACCGATGTAATTGAGTGCCAAATCACAACACATGTGGTCTTCCCTAGGTTTGGTCGTGTGCCACTCGCTTACCCCCAGTTATATGGGTTCGGAGTTGAACTCAAGTTCTTAAACTGCTTGCTTCCCTCGCCTTCCTTAGGTCAATCATTTTCAATTTATTTTTACTCTACTACGCAGTTTCTCGCGATGGGGCCCTCTAGACTGCGGGGCTCTGAGTGTCGTTCGTTAGTCCGACCCTGTTAGTAGTAATACATCAGAACGAATCAGAAGAACGCAGCAGAGCAGCAGAATCAGAAGGAAATAAGACGGAGGTAGACTGGTTCGTCTTTCAATAGCAACACTATCACCTGCCACTACAGTCTCACCGTGGTCAGGGTTCTCGTAACTGGACCAAAATACTCGCTATGCAGAATCTATTTAAACTGTTTTTCTCATGATTTCTTCATAAAAATAGCTAAAAAACTCAGTTTACAGAAATAATCATCACTGCAAAATTTGACAGTCAAAGTCATGTGACTTCCGTGTCGTGACGTCACTTCCAGTTTCCGTCAGCGCGAGACCGACATCGAATATTAATGCGTCACGGTTGACTGCGACGGCGCGCGGTGTTTTGACGTGAAATTTGAAATTCTTCGAGTAAATTTATCCGTTTTGGTAATGGAGCGTATTTCTGTAATTCCCCCAAGGAAAGTAGGGAGTGAATAATTTTTTGATAATTTACCGCGAAACAATACAAAACAACTGTGTTGAGTTTCTTCGTGAAAAATGATAAACGGTTATGTCTCAGGTTATGGGTACTAGAATAAAATTTGAAAAAAATATGAAATGTACAAGTCCGTCGTATTAGGGCCACCGGTGTAATTTTAAACAAAATAAACAATAAATGGTCATTAATCTGAGTATGGTATCGGCTGGCCTTGGAAATAACATCACCCCATCTGTTCTCGTGGATGTCCTAAAAGGCCACTAAGAGATAACAAAGCCACTACCAGTGCTATCATAAACGCTTAGGAACTACACCACCTTTAAAGGAGTGGACTCGCCAACCTGCATGTCCAGCGTGGCGTTTTGATGCCATATATCTCTGTTGACGACGAAAAGGCTAGGGTACTTAGGCAAACATGTATATAGTTTCGCAAATAGTTGTTAAGTTTTTATGTATATAATATGGAAATAATGGAGTAATCCCTAGTATGTCCCTACATAAATCGTTGGTGCATAGTATAGGTATCGTTGGTGCATAGTGTAATTGAGGACATACTAGGATCTTATCAATGTAAATACGTGTTAGTGATAAGGAAAATAAATGATTCCCCGCGGGTAGCGGGAGGGGTACATAAATGGACAAGTGGAGGGGAGGCCCGACGTTGACCGGCGGTGGAGGAATCCCGCAACTAGCCGCAAGTTGGAGAACCCAATATGCGAATAATAGGCGGACCATTTCCGGTCAAAATCACTTCCGCAGCGGCATCCACTCCGACAAGAACAAGAACAAAGAAGAAAAACAAGTACCTCTGCGCTACCCCGGCTCTATTGAAGAACAAGCCTTGTTGTTTTAATCAAGACACGGAAACACCCTATTATACAGTCCACACCCCCCGGCGATCCAGTTGGTGCGGAGTACAGACACTAGCATTCATTCTACTGCGTGTTAGTGCATACGTATCCCGCACATCTATGGTCCTTCGAGCAGCCGGATATTGAATCAGGCAAGTCGTGTTTGAAGACCTCGTGGAATAAGAAGAACGGCGTACGGCGTTATTTATAAAGAAATAGCGGGAAGAGACGATACGGTCGCGTCGTAGGATTATTAAGAATCCCCGTACGATCTACGGCTCTACGGAGAGCGGCACGACGCATCGTACTCGTCCGTACTAGGGCCAATCTTTCAGTTTCACGTCCTGATTTCACGTCTTGGTTTCCTAATCCTGGTTTCTAATCTTGGTTTCCTAATCCTGGTTTCTAATCTTGGTTTCTAATCTTGATTTCCGATCTTGATTTCCAAAGACGTTCAAAGACTTGATTGTTTAGTTACGTTGTTCTCACGACGTACCTATTACAATGCCAGCAACAACAAGGTCACAGAGCCGAACGGGGTCGCAGAGCGGAGCACAGACCGCTACGGAGTCAACGTCTGCCACTACAGAGTCTACGGTCACAGCAACCACGAGCACGGGCACGACAGCTACAGGAACCACGGCCACCAGCACCGAGGCCACTACGAAGACGACTTCTACGCGTAGAGAAGAATCGATACGTGGAGACGAGGAAGGCAAAGCGCACGTCGATGATAATGGGACGGCGGACGTCACAATCGTTCCACGGGCCGCAAGCATCGCGGCAAGGTCGCACCGATCTACTGCGTCCGCGAAGAAGAAGGAGCGTCTACAAATAGAACGAACCCTGCTACAGCTGCGCCTGACTGCTAAGGAGCAAGAGATAAGGCTCGCGGAGCTGGGATCAAGCTCTGAAGAAGAAGAAGACGACAAACGAAAAGAAGAATCGTTCCGGTTGGAAAAATGGTTAAATCGGAACGAGGTCCCCCCCCCCATACCCCCGCAGGGGGCGGGGCCAAAGTCTCGCAAGATCTCGCCGGAAAGGAAGGAAGGACGAGGACGGGGAGCTTATACCTCCAACAATGGGGAGGATAGGCACCGAGAACGAAGCACGTCTCGGCCCGCGCGCCCTACTGCAGACATCGTGGAGCAAATGGCTACCGCGATCTCCAAGGCAGTGAAGATTTCGGCGAGGGAGACACCGCGTTATACTATGGAGCTGCCGACGTTCGATGGGCAAGGCAGCGCATGGCTGGGGTTGAAGGGTGCCTACGAAGATTCAAAGCACACCTTCACGAAGAGCGACAACCTGGCACGGCTAAGGAAGAGCCTGAAGGGTGTCGCTATAGAGGCGGTGGCAAGTTTGTTTACCGCCCACCGAGAGCCGGACGACATAATGGAAGCTCTCGCAAGGAGATTCGGGAGGCCGGACGCACTCGTCGCATGCGAAACAGAAAAACTGAAGTGCCTGCGCAAGCTAAACGACGAGCCCCGCGACCTCTGCGTGTTCGCCAGTAAGGTGGCCAACGCTGTGGCTACCATACAAGCGATGAAAAGGGACAACTACCTGTATAGCCCCGAGCTAGTCCGGGCTATAATGGAGAAGTTCACACCCATACTGAAGAGCAAGTGGTACGACTTTGCAAGTATCTGGGAGCACGAAGTACCCACGCTGAGCCTGCTGTCAACGTTCCTCAACATAGAGGCCGACAAATGCAGTGCCTACGCACCGCCAGAAGTCACCGTTCCCATCATTGAACCTGCGAGTGTGAGAGAGAGGGCGACAAAGAAAAGGACGGAACGAACATACAGCGCCATTAACGATGGAAAAAGAAAACTATGCCCGCTGTGTAAAGAAGATCATTACCTGCCTTCGTGCAAACGGTTTGCCGAGAGCGATCTCGACGCCCGATGGGAGGTAACAAAGAGGAACCGCATCTGCTTCCGCTGCCTGTGTAGTGACCATCACCGGGGCAGTTGCCGAGCTAAGCCATGCGGACACAACGGGTGTGGGATGTCACATCATCGGCTGCTACATCGTACACGTCAAACTTTGCCGCCAACAGTGAAGACAGAAGAGCCCAAAGAAGAAATCGTCACGTCAACAACAGAGCTGACCAACAAGGCCACCGCCGCGAACTCATCACCGCATCGACGTCGAGCCTACCTGAAGATTGCGCCAGTAGTGCTTGCCGGACCACACGCGAAGATACACACCTACGCGCTGTTCGACGAAGGCAGCACCGTCACCATCATAGAAGAGGCTACAATCAACTCGCTCGGCATCGACGGGCCGGTTGACACAATGTGGATACAAGGCATCAACGGTGGCGAAATGAAGCATGAAAAGAGCCGCACTGTTGACGTACAGATACAAGGGCTACACTCGGACGGCGTGCACAAATTAAAGGGCGCACGCACCATCGAGCGTCTCAACTTCACATCGCAGACCATCGGGGAAACGGACCTGGAAGACTGCACACACCTGGACGACATCAGGGACGAGCTCACCTACAAGGATGTCTGTCCGAAGATTCTCATCGGGCAGGACAACTGGGAGCTGATCGTCTCACGCCAGGTCCGAGCGGGACGAAGAAACAAGCCGGTAGCGTCACTCACGCTACTAGGTTGGGTGCTACATGGATGTCGCACTTCAGTGTGCGAACCAGTCGCCTTCTGCGGCCACATCAGCGAGAAGTGCGACGAAATGGAGAAGTTAATGAAGAACTTCTTCAAGTTGGAGTCACTGGGCATCGAACCGAGGACAACCAAGAATGACCCGGAGCAGCGCGCCATCGACCTACTGGATAAGCACAGTCGACGGCTACCTGACGGGCGGTTCGAGACCGGACTCCTGTGGAAAGAAGATGACAAGAAGATCCCTAACAATTACGGGGACGCCCTCAAACGGCTGCACAATTTGGAAAAGAGACTCGACCGCGACCCGGCGCTCAAGGAAAAGTACAAGGAGCGTATCGCTAACTTGTTAACGTCGGGATACGCCGAGCCTGCGACTACAGCGCCACCTGCAAATAAAACGTGGTACTTGCCACATTTCGCCGTCATCAACCCGGCGAAAGAAAAGATCCGAGTCGTCCACGACGCCGCTGCGAGATCCTTCGGACGCAGCCTCAACGACATGCTGCTATCGGGTCCTGACTTGCTGCAATCACTGCCCGGAGTCGTCATGAGATTCCGCCAACATCCCATCGCCGTGTCAGCGGACATCAAGGAGATGTTCATGCAAGTAAAGGTTCGACCGGAAGATCGAGACGCACTACGCTTCCTATGGAGGGACGACGAGCGAGGCAATACATTACCACAAGAGTACAAGATGACGTCGGTTATATTCGGAGCGACGTCATCGCCGTGCACCGCGTTGTATATTAAAGATCGCAACGCCGCCGAGTTCGCACACGAAGACGAACGCGCCGTCCGAGAGATACAAATGAACCACTATATGGACGACTTCATAACCAGCTTCACAAACGAGAAGGAAGCTGCGAGAGTCGTAAAGTCGGTCGACGAGATACACCGTCGAGCCGGCTTTCAATTGCGCGGATGGGTGTACAACAAAAAGTCCGTTGTGAAACAATTTACAACGGATCCCGGAGCCACGACAGTCGACATCGGCGGAAGCGAGACAGAGAAAACACTCGGCCTGCTGTGGGAGACAAAGGAAGACTGCATCGGCTTCCGCGTAAATACTACAAGGACACCATCTGACGTCATAGAAGGCAGACGCCCACCCACCAAAAGGGAAGCACTCAGCATAATTATGTCGCTGTTCGACCCGCTCGGACTCGTATCGCCGATAACCACTCCGGCGAAACGACTCATGCAAGATACCTGGAGGTATGGAACGAGCTGGGACGAACCGCTTCCGGAAGAGCTGCAACCAAAGTGGAACGGGTGGATGGAAACGCTGCGCGCTCTAGAGGAGCTTCGCATTCCCCGCTGCTACGACATGGAACCGGCCTCCAGAAGGGAGTTGCACACGTTTGTGGACGCAAGCGAAGAAGCCTACGCCGCCGCCGTGTACTGGAGATTAGAACGAGCAGACGGCAGCGTGAAGATCGCACTGGCCGCTGCAAAAAGCCGCGTCACACCGCTCAAGCCCGTCTCAATCCCGCGGCTTGAGCTCCAGGCGGCAGTACTCGGCGCGCGACTGGCCAAGAACGTCGCAAAAGAGCACGACTTTGAGGCAACAAGACGGGTCTACTGGTGCGATTCACGCACCGCACTCGCGTGGATCAGAGCCGAACCACGGGCGTTCAAAACGTTCGTCGCACATCGTATCGCAGAAATAGAAGATACTACAAAGAAAAAGGAATGGAGATGGCTACCGTCGCAACTCAACGTAGCCGACGACGCGACACGAGCAACGCCCGCGGACTTCAACAGAGACCACCGATGGTTCATCGGCCCGCCCTTCTTACTATCGCCCGAGGAGCAATGGCCAGTCGAAGCAAGCACAATAGCCGAACGCACCGGGGAAGAAAAAGAGAAATGCTGCGCAATTACGAACACGACAAAGGGGCATGCACACTTGCCCGATATCACGCGCTTTTCAAAATGGGAGCGCCTGATCCAGGCCACCGCACGCGCTCTACAATTCATCGACTTGTGCCGCAAAAGGAGGCACATAGTAGCAGCTGCGCGTCGCAAAAGGACCATTGCCAACCCGACGTCGGACCCGGCATGGTCAGGAACAAAGAAAGGCGACGCTAAGACTGCACAAAAGAAAGAACCAGCGCGCGGCAAGTGCAAGTTCGTACCGATGGAAGCGCACTATCTCATACGAGCGGAACATCAATGGATGAAGGCAGCACAAGAGGACAGCTACGCATGCGAACGTAAGCGCATCGAGCGTAGCGCCACACCGGCGGGAGACGACAAACTCGCCGCACTAAGTGTGATTGTGGGAACCGACGGACTGCTACGACAAAAGGGAAGAATCGCTGCCGCAGGAGAGATTAGCGAGGAAACGACGAATCCGGCTGTGTTGGATGGTTCACACAGCTATACGAGGTTGTACATAGACCATGTACATAGGAAAATGCACCACGGAGGCGTCGAGCTAATCGTCAACGAACTGCGACAGCGACTGTGCATAGGAAAGATTCGCCCTACAGTAAGGGGCGTCATAAAGGCATGCATGACATGTAAACTGAAGAAGGCGAAACCGACGAGTCCAGCCACCGGCGATCTACCGCACGCGCGCGTAGCACATCACGCGCGCCCGTTCACCTTCACCGGGCTCGACTACTTCGGTCCCATCGAAGTAACCGTGGGCCGACATCGAGAGAAGAGATATGTCGCCTTATTTACATGCATGACCACGAGGGCTGTACACTTGGAAGTGGCAGCATCACTCAGCGCAGATTCCGCCATCTCTGCGCTACGACGATTCATGGGACGACGCGGCTGCCCAACGGAGTTATGGTGTGACAACGCCACTAACTTTAAAGCCGCGGAAAAACAACTCACCGAGGCCGCACTAGCCGCGGTGCAAGAGGAAGCAACTGCGAAACACATCGCGTGGCGTCACGTTCCCCCTTCCGCCCCCTTCATGGCCGGGGCCTGGGAACGCATGGTGCGCACGGTCAAAGAAGCCCTACGAGCGACGCTACGCGAGAAGTACCCGAGCGACGAGACACTCCACACATTACTCATCGAGGCGGAGAACACCGTCAACTCCCGCCCACTCACACACGTGGCGGTAACACCGGAGGAGCCGGAGGCGCTCACACCGAATCATCTGCTGCTGGGGCCTAACTCACATGTCCCAGCACCGGGCGCCTTCACTGCAGACGACGTGAATGCGCGCAAACACTGGCGGCGCGCCCAGCGGCTAGCCGATAACTTCTGGCGCCGCTGGCTCCGAGAATATCTCCCCCTGCTACAGTACCGGCGGGAGCCCCGCACAGTCGGCGAGGCACCACGCGTCGGAGACTTGGTCGTCATATGCGACCCGAACCTACCGAGGAACACGTGGCCCAGAGGAAGAGTCATCGCTACGTACCCCGGGCAAGACGGCGAGGTTCGCATCATCGACGTCCAGACGAGCAACGGCCACATCCTGCGGCGACCGACCAAGAAAATCGTCGTTCTACCAATTAGATCGCGAGACGGCGACGGCGGGAGATATGTTGACGACGAAAAGGCTAGGGTACTTAGGCAAACATGTATATAGTTTCGCAAATAGTTGTTAAGTTTTTATGTATATAATATGGAAATAATGGAGTAATCCCTAGTATGTCCCTACATAAATCGTTGGTGCATAGTATAGGTATCGTTGGTGCATAGTGTAATTGAGGACATACTAGGATCTTATCAATGTAAATACGTGTTAGTGATAAGGAAAATAAATGATTCCCCGCGGGTAGCGGGAGGGGTACATAAATGGACAAGTGGAGGGGAGGCCCGACGTTGACCGGCGGTGGAGGAATCCCGCAACTAGCCGCAAGTTGGAGAACCCAATATGCGAATAATAGGCGGACCATTTCCGGTCAAAATCACTTCCGCAGCGGCATCCACTCCGACAAGAACAAGAACAAAGAAGAAAAACAAGTACCTCTGCGCTACCCCGGCTCTATTGAAGAACAAGCCTTGTTGTTTTAATCAAGACACGGAAACACCCTATTATACAGTCCACACCCCCCGGCGATCCAGTTGGTGCGGAGTACAGACACTAGCATTCATTCTACTGCGTGTTAGTGCATACGTATCCCGCACAATCTCTTATGCATAAGATAATGTGTATGAGGAGAGGCCGTGGACGATAATAGGGCTGGTTTCGGTAAGTACTGTTCATTGTAAGGTTATTAAATTTATAATTTAAATTTTTAATTTATGTCATCTTGTTTAAATACTTATTATTAAGTTATTTATTACAGTCGACCCGCGGTAAATCGACAAATGTTTTACAAGACGGTGTCGGAGGATTAACCGATTTGTCGGAATAAAATACTGCCTCCGACCCCTTGTAGTCCGGAACTTTTTGAAAAGGAGTACCTTGTAGTTCATTCGATACTAAAAGACTCACTTACTAAAAGATTCATTTCGATTTAGGCGCTCCAGAATCTCACTTTTTTCTTTAATTGTTAACGTTTTGTGCTTCCGATTTTGGGTTGACGAAGACATTGCGACATACTATGATACCAGGTGAACGCCCGCGCCGTCACTGCAAGAAGACTGACCAAGACAGTACGCGTCTTGTGACGCAGCCGCGTGACAAGTTGTAACCTGTTCAATAAAACATTGAGATTTGTCGTTCATAGGTACATACATACATATTTGGCATCCCGGATTACAAAGGTCGCCGGATTAGACAAGGCCGGATTACCGCGGGTCAACTGTATATATATGTACATATTTAGATTTATTATAATAATCGAATACATTATTTTTATTTTTATGTTGTGGGCAATATTGAGGTGTCATTTATAGAAAACGAAATATACTGAAAATAAAAGTTCTAACGATAATAACTTTAAACTTTACATAAAAAGCAGTAAAACTACTCGACGTTAGACAACAAATACCTACTTTACTTTTTAATAAAACTTGAAGCAAACTGTTTTAACTTCAATAAAGAGGTATCAAGTAAAGTGAGTTCAACTTCTGCCACTTGAACTGAAAACTGCATTACACTGAACACATATCCACTCACTTGTCTCTTTACACTTTAGGTTTTTAAAACTACGACCTACACGAGGTTCGGGGCACAACATCGATACATACTGACATTAAGATTAAACCACCTCTATATTTATTTTCACTAAACTAAGGGTCATACAACATATACCCAAATATATGCAATGCAATCCGAACAGCCCTTTTAGTACCTACTGCTGGAGGCTTCTGATGCACAAGAGAATGTAGGGCCTTAAAATACCACGGTGGTCAAGGCGGTTGGAGAGTCCACTCTTTTAGAGGTGGTGTAGTTCCGCATAGCTTGTGGCAACGGCTTAATTATCCCTTAGTTGACGCGCTGGAAGTGATGGGGTGACCCAACGACTCCTCACGGTACATCCAAAAATATATTGTACATATTTTAAAACTTTTTTATAGAAGATGGTGGCAGACCATCACACAGTCTACCTGGTGGGATATGGATAATGTCGCCCTGCGACATCCGCAATAGAAACCAACTTCAGTCCAGAATGACAAGCGTTGGCACGACCCCAGACGCGTACCTTTAAAAATTTAGAAATGGATTTGGAGAAGGTATTGGGAAAATTGGGCGAGATAGAATAGGATGGGATAGGAATGGGCTCTGACATATCTCACTCACTAAAGAAACACGTATTAGGATACAAGTGCGAAATATTACGATTCTTCATAACTTTCTAATATGATTCCTCTCGTTTTATGGAAAATTTTATCGTTGCTTCTGATATCATCTGATGGTGGCGAAACATTTGTAGTTCTTTTATCTTACGAAGGCGGGTTACGGTTAGTAATGGTTGTGCTTGTACATGTACTTTATATTAGTGTGCGTAAACTTGAGAACGCTCAGTGTGGTACAGGAAGCCATATACAAAAATAAAGAACAATTAGTATCTATTTTGTTGATTGTTTTCACATGACTGAATAATGACTGTCAGCTGGCAGGGTAGCGGTGGAGGTGACTGTACCAGGGTTGAAACGTGTAAAAAAATTAATAAAAAAGTGTGTTGAAGAATGTTGAAATTTATCACCTATCTATAACGCAAGGATTTTGTCTCAATAACGTAGTTACTTTATTGAGTTTGTGTTACAAACGATACGGCAATGTGTGTCTCAGTTTCCTCAGAGTTTCGAAACTTCTACCAAGTTTGTTCACCTAAAATGGGCTTAGTTTTTTAAAGGAATAAGAGTGTAATCGTTACGTTCGTGTTTCTGCCTCGTATAATTCTCTATACTTATAGGCTCGCGCACATTACAGCCGCGTCGCCCTGCAAAACTGTGGCAACGCACATTACAGACGCGGCGGGCCGCAGCTCAACGCAATAATTTAAGTCTGTTAGCTGTTGACATTCAATTCTTCACGTCGTCACACAGCGAATAACTCTTTAATTACGTCCGTTAACTGCATCCGTTCAACGCACATTGAGGCGGGCCGGGTCGCAGCGCATAAAATCTTCACATAAGTACGTCTGGCGAGCGATCTGGCTAGGTAATATGCGCGAGTATTAAAGCAAGATGCGCTATTGCACTTAGTCGTACAAAATGCAACTTTAATTGCCCTTCATGTGACTTTAATGCGACTCCAACTTTTGGGTTGAATGAAGAGGCACATTGGATGAAGCGATACCGTTTTATGTCTGATAAAAAATGAAAATTTGGACATGACTATTAAAAAAAATCACACAATTAGTATGAGCTGAATAAAAGCTGAACGAAGGTTGTATGAAGTTGTGTTTTGGAAGAAGTCTATATCCATCAGTGGAGAGGTACAGGATAATCTCGAGAATTAGAAAATCATCTGTGAACTCAAAATTTATTTTTTTAATAATTACCTACTGACATATATTCGTAGAACGGTGACATTATTCCTTGTTATACATCACGTTTTGAACGTTTGACATCAAAAGCTCGAATCTTAATGTTAAAAGCTTTAGTCTAAAACGGTTAAAGTTTCTTAAGATTCATCAACGCTGACTTCGTTTATTTTTACAATACCACGGAAACTTATACACCACTTGTTAATGGTTATGTAATATATAATTTGGGGTAGCTTAATTGTTATATGAATTACTTATAATTTTTATGTATTCATATGTACAAATAAATAATTTATTTGTACCCCAAATGAAATAAAATAAATAAAATAGTTTCCCTCTGAGAAAGCAATAATAATACGGAAACATTGAAAGTTTATATTTAGCAAATTGTTCTGTCGATGTTTTGTTGTTCAAGATCTTGTTTGAAAGTGTATTAAATTGAATTGAATTTTCCGCTCGAAACTTTCGCAAATCCTAGCGGTTTCACGTGAGGCGTGAACTAGAGCAGTCGATAAGTACCAAACTTGTATAATTAATAACTTTAAGGGGTTCCCAGACGATCGACCGCAAATCAGTAACGTGTGGACTTGAGCCATTAAAACTTATTTGCGGACTTACGTCTTTGTATTTTGAACGGGCACGTCTCGTTTATTCACATAAAGATCGTATCTTTATGCAATGAAATGCAGACAGCCCTTTAAGTATCCACTGTTGGACATGGATGTAACCAGCCGTTTAAGTATCCCCCTCAAGCACATTGTCTTGATTATGACGGATGTAAGGCCTTAAAACGCCACGCTGGCCAAACTGATTGGCGAGGCCACTCTTTAGGCCACGAGGCGAGGTGGTATCTATATAAATATGGTTTTTATAATTGTATTTCATAAAACTGCACTCAATTACTTGTCTGATGGGAGTAACGTTCACCTTGTCAGCTTGGCTCTCCTTAGAGAATTTAAGAAGATAATTTAGCCGGTTTTAGATTATTTGTGTTTTCTGTAAAGTAAATATATCTTTGCAATTCTATTCAATGCAACCAGCGCCTTTAAGTATCCACAATTCATCTTTAATTAATTCTCATGCTGTTCTTATCTATATTTAATTGTTACCCTTGTTATTGTCAAAATAATGCACGTCTTTAGTATAATCAATTCTTGGTTCGCCTAAATAAATAAACAAAAAATATCTTTTTATAAAAATAGAAGTCAATTTGGGTGTATTGGTGCAATTTAATCAACAGCTAAATTGCTATTGGATAATTTACAGAAGTTATAAGGGTATTCTCTGTTTTAATATTCTAATTCTAACAGTTATAAACGCGATAAATTTTTAATAGGCAACTCGTGTAACCGCATCGGGACTGTTAACAAAAACCATCCGTATGTTTACAACTAATGTTATTAAGGGCTTGATGCTTACAAGTTGATGTGGAAACTAACAAATAAAGTTTTAATTAAAGCAAGTTTAATGTAGTTCGTAGAGTAATAGTTATTTTATTAAATTAATTTCTGTTAATTTCGTAAATTAACTGGTGGTTAATTGAGCATTTGAATACAATTATGTGTTTATACCAAAGGTTTTGCCTACGTGATTAGTAGTCGTACGTATAAGAATTATACATCTATTACAGAGGCTCCTTAGAACGATGCATATTAATTTTATTACACCTTATATTCAAATGTGTTAAATTTGTATGTTTATATAGAAGCGGCAAGCGGGCAGATTTGATGGTAAGTGGTAATCGCCGCCCGTGGACCTTGCAGGATCCTATTCACAACTCTCTTGAAGAGCTCCGTGTATTTCCCAACTTTCGGGTTTGCGGTATAAAGTGTTGCGGTGCGCAAGACACTATACCGCGAACAGTGTCTTGTGTCCTTTGATATGAACTCTATCTACCTTCTGACCAGGGTCATCTTTAGTCAAGTGGGGGACTTTTGGGGTATGGGGTATCTAGCAAATTTTTTTCCTAAATTACTTTGGTTTATCAACAGGAATAAATGTATGTATGTATATTGTATGATATAATTTTTTAAACACTTGTACACATATTCTAATGTAAATCGGGTCTGAACGCGTATAATAAAGGCATTTGTTTACATTTTATTTATACTCGTTGTTTCGGCGCGGGTTACACCAGCCGTGATCACGAGTTGATTGAAGAGGCGAGTAGTACAGGATGGGAGCTGCGAGCAGTTTTATCAACTAGCCACACTTCACATTCGGAAGGGCAGCGACACACTACACCAAAAATCGTGTTTCGGTAGTGAGTGAGAAATGCCAGCGCCCATTCCTATCCCATCCCCTCCCTCCCCATTTTCACAATTCATTCCTAAATGTGCAAAGGTAGGCAGGCAGCGCATCCGGGGGCGTGTCAACGTTTGTCATTGTGGACTGATGTTGGCAATCAAGGATGTCTATGGGCGACAGTATCCACTTATTATCGGGTGGACTGTATGTTCGTCTGCCGACTTATTTCTATAAAAAAAACCCTACATATTAAAAAAATATATAATGTCAAAAGAGAAAGAGTTAATTAAGATTTTGTTTTACTATCCTCCCTTGGCCGCGGCGCTCCTTGCCCAGGCCCAGCGGGGCCATGGTTCTCTGCTTCTGAGTTACGGTTACAACATAAGTACATGAAATACATGAAAATGTTTAACGCTATTCTTACCTACTGAAAACTGGCGCTCGATCTCGATTTCTAACCTGAAATTCAAACAAAATATGTTTAACTTACGTACGTATACAAAACAATTTTCCTTATAACTTAAACACCTTTAAAACAATGTTCAACGCTAAAATGGACCGACTGACTCGACCTCGACCGATCTGATTAGTTAGACGCTTCATGTTTTAAAACATGTCCACCTTTTGCAGTATACCATCACTATGCCATCAGTGCCATCAGCTCTGCACTGCTTAAATAGGCGTTTCCCAAGGTCCTGCCGATCTGCCGCTCTTCTCATCCAGCCATTACCGGCATCTCTCTTCAAATCCTCAGTTCACTAGGCCGGATTATTACATTCTGTTTATTAGAACAACGTAATTATTCAACTAGTGCATCTACATAAAAAATTATGTTAAAATCCAATATCCAGTGATGATCGAAATTTATAATAAGTAAATCAGAACACTATACTTAAAATTAGATTAAATTTATTTTTTTCGGGGCCCATCCAATATTCACTCGCGACCTACCAGTGGGTCGCGACCCATACTTTGGGAAACACTGTTCTAGGCCCACCGGTTTAGGCTGTGTGTTGTCTGTCAGTCAGTCAGTGTTAGATTTTTATTAAGTAAAAGAAGATAGTAGCGTTATACGATTCCGTTTACCTAAGTAAAACTAGGAGAAAATGTTGTGTGTCGACTGTGTTTCTACCCAAGCATTGCAAATATAATTTAAGATAAATAATTTTATATTTGTAACCAGCTATTGCCAGCTGGTTAGCGTAGATATAATTACGTTTAGCCACACTGAAAGTTTCGGAAATGAATAAGAAAAAAATTACAAAGAATGCCCAAATATGGTAATCTGTATTTAATGTTAGGTTTTTAAATAAATAAATAAAAATGATCGAAATCCAGTGTTAAGAGGATGCTGATATTTTTCAGTTAACCGTATATAATATACAGCGATATTTTACAGTTAATATACAGTTTTAAAATTAAGCTAACACCTGAATATTTGCACCGAGAGAGAATATTCCCACTACAACTTTTGCATCTAAAATAATGGTGAACTAAGTAAAGTTTCGTGTATGAGAGGTGCATTTCAAGCTAATGCTGTTTATATGTTTGACTAGAGGTAGCAACAAGGGACACCCATTGGTCTCAGTGAGACAGCAGATAACAGAATAGTCTAACATCTGCATATGTTAAGAAGGCGTCTGATGAGCTTTCAGTTCAGCTGGTGGTATGTGGATACTGTCGCCCATAGACATCCGTGATACAATATCAGTTTAGAATGACAAACGTTGGTAAGCTCCCGGATATATTATTTTATGTATATTTTATATAAGCCGGTATCCATGGCCGAAAGTATCTATTTATCACCGGGTGGATTATCTGTTTATTTGATATCTTCTTTATTCTATAAAAAAAAATACAAATCGAATTCGTTATTGTTTAAATCCACTTCAAACCCTCAAAAGATAGACTGCGTATTCGGAAGCATGTTAACATTTGTCATTTTTGATTGATGCTGGCATATTTCGGGGATGTCCATGGGCGATAGGTCACTTGGCACCATATGAACTATTTGCTCGTTTCCTACCCTCTTTCTATAAAAAAATGCAAATCGAACTTGCCAAAATCATGTTTTTTTTCTTCAAATCTACTGCTAATTCTCCAAACGGTGCATTCGGGAGCACGTCGTTGTTTCTCATTTTTGACTAATGTTGGCATGTATCAGATATTGGGAGACAGAGTCCATACCACCAGGTGAACTGTTTGCTCGTCTGATATCTTCTTTCTGTAAAAAGAAACTACCAGATACGGTAGGTATGCAGTCATTCCTTATGCCTTATCTCCCCGCCTGCCAGCTGTCCAGCAAAAAGAATAACTTACTATCGCGGTTGTCAGCTGTCTACAAAGTACGGCTACACGAAGCTTGGGTAGTGGCCCATTTTCCACAATAAGAATATTTTTCTTTAGACATGTATAGTGCTTAGGGTGTGGTCGCTATGAGAACGGGGCGCGAAGGATCATTCCGTAATTTAGATCTATTTAAGCAAGATTCCATCACATTATTTAATGGTTATTGGTGAAATGGATGGAAGGAATTGATGGAATTTTTTGTTTGGTTTTTTTAAAGAAAGACGGTGGCAAATTAGCAGACAGTTCAGTTGATGGTGAGTGGATGGTAACAAACGTTGACATGGCCGATGGATCCGAATGCGCTGCTGCCTGCCTTTGGAGATTTAAAAATGGATTTGGAAAAAGTTGATAAAGTATTTATTATTTATTCAGCTCGTTTTGTTTCGCTCGTTACGTTCTAGTGGATGAGAAAAACTGGACGGGATGCATTCATTGTAAAATGTTTCAGATTATTTCGGCATATGAAGATTATCAACAGGCAGCGATACCTACAGTTTAAGTTTAAGGCTATTTTTAAATTTTACTGTTTAAGACCTAATTTTATTGTTACGAAAACGAAAATAATGAAAAGCAAAATATATATTTTTTTTCAAAAACTTTTTAACAAATACCAAAATAGACTTATATGTAAAAACCATAGTTATTCATGTCTTATTCATGTTAGTCATGTCAAAATATATAGGTAATTCATGACTATCTGTAATTATTATAACTGTGTAGACATGTTTTCTTAAAACGTTCAAATAATAGATAGAAATAAGTATAGATTATAAGTAGGTACGTTTACGAGAGGCTCATGCTATCTTTTTTGTTCGTTATAGCATAGGTCTTTAGATCCATATACATATATCCACTAACCAGAACGGATTTACAAGGTGGCTAATGACTCGAAAACCCCTTATAATTGAAAGGAAGGAGTGAGACTATTATCGTAAATTATAGGTACAGATAAAACCCGCTAATTCAATCGCTAACATTTCCGCTTACAATGTGACTACGCATTTGAAGTTGCAGTCATCCTCCCTTGCATTTTACTAGGTTTGATGTCGTCACAGGCGGAAGTTGAGACAATGTTATTCTTAAATTGTTCTCGAGGTAGAAATGGGGATAAAGATTAAAAGTACACAAATAAACGCTGTTTGACGTATTTTTCAACTAGCGGTGGCAGCGACATCGTTCGCGTGAATTTTAATGTAATTCCCACGGGAATTCTGCAACGGATATGGGACCAAATGTATCCTAAATGCTAACCGAAGCCATAAGCTTTAACTATGCCAAGTTTCATTAAATTAAATTGGTTTTTGCGTGATGCGTGATCAGACAGACAGACATATCATTCGTACTTCATATTGCAATGCAATCAATTTAAAAAAGAAATCCATACACGACTCTGATACGATATTATTATATGTAAGTATATAGATGATGGTAATTGTAAGTGGTAAAGTATTAAGTAGTATCAAAATTTATCGCACAATCACTCAGTGTTTTTCACATAGATACAAAAGCATCATTTCTTGTGCAAAATTAGCATAAGATTTCTGTTGGACCCCGTACTAGGAGAGGTTTACCTATATCGCGGGAATTCAAGTTACGAACGATATAAACAGAATTGCAATTGGATGCCATTCTGCTTTATCCAAGCGTACTAAGTATGCATAATTTATTCAATTGTAGATTACAATTGCAATTGTAATCCAAAAGGATAATCTTCTTTCAAGTCTAATCTGTATCTGTATCGCTACTCTAAGTTAACTATTTAAATGTATGGATATATGTGTATGTATTATATATATGTATGTATGAATGTGTGTATGTATATACATATATATATATATATTCGGAATGGCTAAATTCTTGTGGCCCTAATCGCCTTTCATGAGTCACCGGACATGTATGGTTTAGGGCGAGCGCAGAAGGCGGTCAGCCAGGAGCAAAGAGTGTGTGCAGCTTAGGGCATTGCTTTGGGAGGATACCGCGGGACAGGGAGCGCCAGGGACGCGCCGGTACCTGGTATAAGTTTTGGGTGAAGGCCGGTGTGTGTTCACGATGTAGCGAAGGTGATGTCCTCGTTTCCGCCGGCGGGGACGATGTATGTGTGAAGCCTGTGACTGTAGTGTAAGAATCTCGAATGTCCATAGTCGGCAGTATCCACTAACTACCAGCTGGAATGGCCACCCCTCTGCCAAATTATGTCAACGTCAGTCTATATTTACTTTTTCCAAATCACCCAACCTCTTTAAAAACCAATAAGGAGTTTCTTTTATTCTATTAAATTCTCCATTCGATGGGATAGAAGGGGATAGGATAGGATGGAACGGGAAATGGGCTCTGGCATGTCTCACTCCCTACCGAAACGCAAAAGTTCATTAAAAGGAATTGGATAGATGGGAATATATAAATGTAGTACAGTATATATATATTACAGTAGTCTTCTGTGAGGGAGAGAGGTAACTTGGCCAGTTGAGCGCGATCAGCGGGAGTGAGATTGTAACGTGCACTCTCTCTTTCCTAGACACTCACAACATCCCCTTAAACTTACAATTTCGCTTCCAATCTCACATATCTTACAATGTTTAATGCATAAACGAAACATATACCTCTTTATGTAACGTTTCAATATCGAATATGGCGAAGTATAAGAGTGGACGTGTGTTACACCGTTACCTAAATGGCGAAGGTTCAAGCGATTAAAGTATCGGCCAATCGAACGTTCGCACAAATACAAAGTCCTTTGTCACTCATTATCAACTTATTCAATAGGCGGTTGGGTAGCGCCAACCGCAAATATAATTTTGTAGAACAAACCTATTCATTCACCTACAGCATCGATATGAGAATATACAAGCACTGTAGGGCAGACACGTTAAAGTCTAAGGGTGTTCTATGTCCAGTAGCTTTTGAATTTTTTAATTCATATGTGTTTTTAAAATGGAACATTCTTAAGTTTCTTAAGAATGTAACATTCTTCTTAAGTTACGTAGTACTTAAGTTTCGAATTTCTTCCGGTGTGTTATGCGGCCTGTATGCGGCTTTCAAAGTAAGGGGACATAAATTCAACTTTGAATGTAACATGAAAGACACTCGCGTTTGGTTTCAACATACATTAAATAAATATTAAATTTATTTTGTAACGACATTGTTTTACGATTGCCATTTTCATTTTTCTGTTTTCATTTTTATTCTATCAACATTTAAAGAGAATACAGATGTAGTACATATTATATTATTCTTTATATTTATAAAACGCAACGTTTGTCTGTCCTTATGCCTCGCTTATACTTTGGCTTAAAACTTGGGTTCTACTGGACGATTTTCGATGCGGTTTTCACTATCGTGTATTTTATTTCTACCGTAATGTTTTAGTATACAAGACGAGAGCGGAACGGTAGGCAAAACTTTGTTCATTCATATTGAGTTAATGACAGAGCTATGATAAACTGGGGGTCTCTATTCTCGACTACCATTCTTAAAATTGTGAATTCAAATACTCGCCACGTGTCCACTGAGTTAAACTTAAGTACTGATTTTAAAAAAAATCATCAACTTGGTAATTAAAGAAAACATGTTATTGAAATACGCTTAGTACTGTGCCTGCGTTGTCGCGTATGAACCGAAATTCCCTAGTGATTTACTAAGGGAGGTCTGTGCCCTGCAGTGGGACGTTATAGGCTTGCCGATATCGATATTTTAATAGTCACTGAAATTTATCCACAAACAGAAAACGTAATAATGCATTTACGCAGCATTGGATTACTTCTTCGGTTTTGCCATCATCGTGTCGTGTCAATCGGCTTTAGAATAGCATCATCCCATCCCTTCCCGTCGTTATGGTAGGTCCCTTAGTCGCCCTGAGGAACTATGTAAAAATTATGCATTTCTAAAAGAGTGCTCGCAAATACGCTTGGCGAGCGCGGCATTATAAGGCCATACATCTCTCATATACGACACAGTGTGTATGGGGGAGGCCTGTGTGCAGCAGTGGACGATAATGGATGATTGTATTATTTCATATAGACTTTAATTTAATATATTTTCTGGTCTGTTGGTAACTTTAGTCCAACAATCGTAGTGTTTATAAAGGAGAAATAATGTTACATATTTTATGGGGTGCAAATAGTTGGCAATTGTCTATCAAAACCAGCTGTTTACATTCGGGCTTTAAAGATATATGCAACCAGAAGCTACATATAAAGCACAAACTATATAACATAAGTACACACACAAACCCGGGAGCTCTCGGGACAGCACTTTCCGTTATTGCTCGCTCGTGCCAGCGTTTCGAGTTATCCTTATATTGAGGTGCGTTGTGTATTCTCAAGTGGCATCTTTAAAATTCTCCTTTGTGTGGTTATAAATTAAGATTATATTGATTAATGATTATTATCTGAAAATTCTCCAAAAAATTAGTTAGTCTTATCAAATTATTTAGCTTTTTGAGCTCTTTCTACTAGTAAAATCTGTTTTCTGCTATAAGTCCTATAATATCAATATTTTTCCTTTTTTTATACGATTCTAAAGTTTTTCTTTAATTTTCAGCACGATATACAAAAAAATATTAGATTTTCTATTCAAACTGATTGAGAGCGTCGAAAGAAGAATATAGCTAGAACTAGCGACTAGAACAAGTACCTACTTTTACAAATCACGTTTTCTCAAAATCATTTTGTCGTCAGCTACGTAACTGTTTCTTATTTTTCAACCCTCTCTCCACATCCATTCCTAAATCTTCAAAGGTAGGCAGAGCATCCGAGGGCGTGCTGACGTTTGTCATTCGGACTGATGTTGGCATGTATCGCTATTGTCCAGGGCGGCATTATCCACTTACCACCAGGTGGACTATTTGCTGCTTTGCAACCTTCTTTCTGTTAAAAAATGGCAAATGGATCGTACACATGGTCGTAAGTGGTTACTGTCGTCAATATACACCTGCATAATAGGAGAGATGTAGTTATGCTGCTTTACAAAATTGCACTTAACAGCTCTACTCGTGATCTACTCTTACATTTTTCCTTGTACGAATATTTAGATGTGTATTATAAAGTAGAACGTCGCTTCAATATTACATTATATGGAATCATTTTAAAAATATGTAGATGACAGTTGTGAGTAAATGAGAAGTGCGGAAAACCAGACGTGATAGCTCGCCATGCAGCCCTAGAGAGACCTATATTTAGCAGCGGGGAGACATAAGCTCCCCTTATGTCTCTCCGCTGCTAACATATGATCAGGTACAAATCACAGTACTAGAGGAGACATATGGGAAATGTAAATAAATCAAAACTGCTTACGTTTGACGCTGCAGTTTCAGTGGAAACGTTCCCATTGCCTTGTTTTGTGTATCTGAAATGAAAAGAGAAACGTATTAATAAAGGACATTGAACAAGAGTGTGGAATCTTGTATTGGTTCACAAACGTGTTTAGTTTCCTTTTTTAGTTTATTTAGGACATTACATCAGCCGATAACGACCCACTGCAAAGCGCAGGCCTCAATTCGTGAAGTCACGGCGAGAAATAACGCCGTGAACGGGCGTGCCCGGAGTACACCTCTCTACACTCACAATTGTTCACAATCGTATTCACGCCTTAAATGAACCTAACAGTAGCTGCACCAACTCTCGAATGAATAAAATCCATCACCATTTTCATTAATTTCCCATAACCCGCTATGGTTTTCATTACAATTCTGGTAATGAACTCTCCAAAAATAATTTATTCGAACCCATGCATATTGATTTTTGTTGTACAGCGGATATTTTCAATTCTAACTCACTCCAACTGTCACTTTTTTTCAAAATGTACATTTGCTCGCAGCTACTTCTCGTGCCGAACTGAGAATAACGCGTGAATGTGGAGAACGTTCACGGTGTGCCCTCGCGAAACTTTTATTCGCGGACGCAGCTTACCGACTTCGATCCGGAAACAAGCCGTGAACGCGTGTGAAGTCCGTTGAAACTTTTCGCTGGACTTCACGATGTGAATTATAGAGCCGGCATTATGGTAACCTTAAGGAGATTTCAGGTTATAGCCATAATAATAATAAAGAATACAATATTACTCTTATGCCATAAACCACCACGCGAAGCCAGTGCTAATCGGTGGACATGTCCCAGGTTTTTTTAAATTCTCAAACATGCTAGTTTCCTCACGTTGTTTTCCGTCACCGCCAAACTCTAGTGATAATTACAAAATCAATACTTAAACATAACTTAATACTTTAATAACGATCTCACGAGCGAGAATAGGTATGCTATCAACGCTCATTACTTAAAAGTTTTCGAGACCAAAAAATAAACCCACCAAACGTCACAATACACAAAAAAAAAATATAATACACAACTCCATTCAAATACCATAAATAATGTCAAACTCGGCGTTCGGAGGAATGTTTTTTCCTCTAAACAATAATTTCTCTAAACATACGTCAAGAACCTCCCAAGAGAAGAGTTCGTCTGAGGTACAGCACTCGCGGTAATGACATCACTTTAGTGACAGTCTGGTGAATTTTGGAAGTAAGACGTTTCTTCTCCTTTTAGTAAAGGTGTTGTAATTAAATGGCGTTTAATGTTTTCGTCTTAGAATCTTTTAAATAGTTAAGTGGAAATACTAGAATACCATGTTTTTTGGAGGGGGATTTTTGGGGGTTGGAGGTATGCTCGTCTGTCGCCTTCTTTCTATGAAAAAACAAATGTACACGTGCTTCGGTAGTGAGTGAGGCCAGAGTCCATTATCATCTCATCCTCTATCCCACTTAATTTTCATAAACCTTTCACCAAATCCACTCATAAATTTCCAACAAAGGTAGGCCGCGCATCCGGGGACCTGTTAGCGTTCTGGATAGATGTTGGCATGTATCGCGGATGGATATCCACGATACATGCCAACACATGCAGCACGTGGACATTCATTTACTACCAGGAATACTGTTGGTTCGTCTCCCAACTTGTGACATATGTGACCTGACTTGAGTTTTGTTTAAAGTATTAGATCATTCCGGGTCACAATATGCTTTTCCTAAATTGTCTTTTTCCTAAAAAGGCTTAGACGTCGCCCTGATTGGAGTGTGAATACTATTTTTTGTAAAAACCTCTGTTGTCGTATCAAACGCGTCGTACTTTCCGCGAGCAATAAATCCAGTCGGCATATTACGGTCGCTGTTCCTTCAAATATTTGCGATACACGTTATTTGGTTAGAGCAAACATGGTGTTATTTGAGGAAAACGTCTCGAGGCATGTATGTCTTCAATTATACATGTACAGACAGCATATCAATATAGAACGCAACATTTTTATTACAGAAGGAGGATGGCACACAAGAAATCTTTTGCCTGATGGTAAGCGGTTACTGTCGACTACGAACATTTGCGTTGCATGCCAACATCAGTCCAGAATGACTAACGTTGGCACGTACACGGATGCGCTGGGTACATTTGAAGTTTTAAGAATGAATTTGGGGAATAGTAAGTACCTATAACGGAACGAGGAGTTTTCACCATCACATTACGTCTATTCTATTCGATGAAATTGAGGAGATAAAATGAAATGGAACGGAATGGGATGGGAAATGGGCTCCGGATTCGGGATAGGCTTCTTTATATTACATTGCTAATGTGCAGTGTCAGGACAAACCCTATCTGTTTTTATGCCACCAAGGTATGTATTGTATAATAATGGCACCAAGTTTTCTGTGTATGCTGTATAAATAAATAATAATAATAAAAGAATCACAGCTCAGAATCAACATGCTGAAGTAGCAGTGGGTACGTCATATTTGCGGCTGGACCGATAACCGATGGGGTAGAAGAGGCTTCGAGTGGAGGCCACGTACCGGGAGGTGCGCTATGGGACGCCCTCCGGGGAGGTGGAGTGACGACGTGAAGAAGTTCGTTGGTGGTGTTTGGATGAGAAGAGCCGAGGATCGTGTGTAGTGGCGAGCTTTAGTAGAGGCCCATATCCAGCAGTGGAGAGATAGGCTGATGGTATGGTATGTAAATAAAAAAAATCTTGAATGTGAAATGGAGTATACCGAGATTATCAGTGGTCTTTCTATATCAGCATATGATGTCCCACTACATGTAAATGTAACGTTCATCTATAGCCTGTGATTTACTCTAGTTAATTATTAGGGTTTTCAGGTCACAATTCATCAGGCGGGCTCAGTGTAGATTAGGGTATGCTCGAAATTACTTTTTGTTAATCACGAGCATACGAGCAGCTCACCAGCAGCGAGCACGAGATAGCATGTTCTTCTTTACCATCCAGTTAGTAGTGATTTAAAAATGAGTGCTAGAATTAAGTAGAATCAGAATTATTAAATTATTATTTATTATTGACCTTATGATTCAGGGTCGAGAACACATAGGCTCCGCTCAGAGCTCACCACACCTGAAATACTAAAAGTTCATTGTGTCCGTGAAAGAACCGGATTTTCATCATTACATCAAGCCGTGTCAAAGCACTAACACCATTTCAACATCACCAACATATCAGGATCAACATGCCCGTAGTACAGATGTATTCCGGATAAAATAATTATAATCGCGCAGATATCCGGGCATGTCCGCGCTGTCACATCGCCGCGCGCGTTCATATGTCACGCGGATATCCTGATATATCTCCCGCTTTTCCCTACAATAACTCTCGTATCTCATAAATAAATCGTGTAATTGTATGGATTACTTGAGATTTTTTTAATTTGTTTATTTGTCCAAGCAACCACACAACCCATATTTTAATCAACAAATATATAGGTATATGGACTAAATTTAAGTAAACTAAATCAACTGCATGGGGAGAGTGCACGCTGCAATCCAACAGCCGCTGGGCGCACTCGACTGGCCACGTAACCCCTCTCTCACAGAAGACTACCTTGAAATGTACTGCATTTCCCACTTTAACTTATTTCCTTAATGTACGTACGTTTTTCGGTAGTGAGATGTGCCAGAGCCCATTCCCATCCTATCCCTCCCCATTCTCCCAACCCTTTCTCCAAATCCATTCCTATATCTCCAAAGGTAGGCAGCGCATCCGGGGGCGTGCCAACGTTCGTCATTTTGGACTAATGTTGGCATGTATCACGGATGTCTATGGGCTACATTATCCACTTACCATCAGGTGGAGTGTATGCTCGTCTGCCGCCTTCGTCTATAAAAAAAAAATCTTTTTCAAACTAAATTCAACAAATATAAGACTTGCCGATTGCCGTGTGGCCGACCGGCGTTAGAATAGCAACAGCCTATCTCTTTCTGCAGCCATCGTAAAAGGTAACTATTGTATCAGCCTATAACGTCCCAATGCAGGGCCGGGTATCGGGCCGTAATCCACCACGCGGGCCCAGGGCAGATTGGTAGATCACATACTCCGTCATACTCCAATTTTTTTTATTTATTTCTATAGCATGGGGGTTTCCTCACGATGTTATCCCTCACCGCCGACCTAGTGTCATTGTTTTTCAAAATCCATGCTCAACTAGAAACTCAGTGGTACGGGGCGAGGATTTGAACTCACGATCACACGAATGCGGTACGAGTATTGATACCCCTAGGCTTTACAAAAAGGCGACTAAGGGATAAGAAAGCCAAGGTACTACACCAGCTCTAAGAGGGTGAACTCGTTAACCCGCTTAGCCTGCGCAGCGTGGCGTTTTAAGTTCATGCATCCCTTGTGTCCGGCGGGCCAATGTGCAAGAGTTGCAGACTGTTGGATACGGGCCTCGTATCCAACAGTACACTATAAAAGTGCTGGTTACGGTTACATCTCAATTAGTCGATATTTCTCGTATTATTTTCATGCAATTTCAATACATTCCCAACTACCATTGTTGAGTATAACACAACCCATTAGTTTGAGGACAGCAAAACTTTAATAACTACCCGAGTTTGAGTACAGCCTATCTTACATAATGTACACGCAAGGGTACATAATGTATCAGAAATGTGATCTGTCATAGCGGATCAACCCGTTCGAGAACTTGGCTAATATGTCAGACCCCCGTCTTGTTTGACATGGGCATGTTTGTCATGTCATAACTGATGTTGTTTGGTTCTTGTTGAAAAGACAAATAAACAATAAGTGTATTTAGGAAACTGCTAATAGTAGTTCTTGGGAGAGGCCAGTCAAATTAAACCATAGATAGTTAATTAAACCTTAACATTAAGATAATTAAACCAGAGATAGTATACATTGCTCTGTGCTATATGCACGCAAGGAGTTCAAAAATTTAATTGTATCTACAGGCTCTTTTTTGAGACGAGTCAGTATGGAGAAGTCTAAAACGATTAGAAATCGAGATATTTATTCCAAGGAACCACGCCGTCGTTTTCATAGTAATGAAAAACTAACCGTATTTAAAGATTTTCAAAATAAACTCATACACAGTCGAGAATCAAACCCTACAATTTTAGTTGAAAAATCGTAAACTATTAACTGCGTTAATTGATAATGTAGGTTGAAGGAACAAATCTTGCTAAGGAAACATGTCTAGAATAAAAAAATAATTCATTTCAAATTACTCATTCATTTTAACAAATATTCAAAGTGGGTAGTAATGGGTATAAAAAGATAATACAAAATTGAAATTGCGACGAAAAAATCCTTTTTTAACTTTTGTATAAATCGACACGGACAACAATATTGTTGTTCTCTTTAAAGTTTAAATTTGTAAAATTGTTAGCGGTGAGCCTCGTCACGTGATCTTAATGACAGATAACAGTTGGATACGTAGGCAGACCAAGCAACACACACCAATCTTCCGGAATTGTCTAATAGATATGTGCATCAAGTCGCGGGCATTGCTAATTTTTAAACTTGCTTTGTCTTGAGACAGTGAGTGATAGCAGGGCTTGGGCTCTTCCAGCAGTAGAGAAACAAGGGCTGATGGCATGATAGTCAATATTGTTATACGGCCTATGGTATTCCGCTGTTGGATTACACATGCCAAATTTTCAGTTTTGCACCATCAGACGGGAGCGCACTGGGATTGGTTTAGGTCAAATTTAGATTGTCAGTGTAATTATTGTTTTTTTTTTTATTATTAACAATTTTACAGAGATTAAGTATATAGCTAACATAATTGTATCTAATAAACCATACAGATTTGTCTAAGATACAAGTACTGCTGGAATCAGTGGAATCAGTGGAGTTAAAAACCAACCTGTGAGCAGTGAACAAATTATAATTTGGACAAGAAATATGTTCTTAATTTATATTTTAAATTATTTTCGCTGATATCTTTTTTAAATTTAGGATCTAATTCATTTATTAACCTGGGAACAGAGTAAGCGCTGGTCCGCTGACCGTATATATTGTTCGCGGCGTTGGTTACCAAATGCTTATGTGTTATACTACGAGTAACTGTAGGATGAGATATTAACGTTTGAATTTCGGTATTGAAATATTGTTCTTTTAATATATTATATGTGCTTTTAATATGAACGGGTAAAGTATTGCAATGCTTAAATAGTTTAAGGTCATTGTTGGCATATTTTAGTTTAATGTTGGTGGGAACAATTGTTTTTAATATTTTTAGTTGTAGTCGAAAGATGTTATTTAGGTAAGATTTATACGTTCTACCATAACTACTAATACCATAAGCTACTATTGACTCAGCTAGTGCATTGCACATTAGCTAGTGCACATTAGTCGTGTTTTAAAGGATAATCGGTTCTAAGCGAGATTTATAGTAGACAGGAAAGACCTCAGTTTATTACAGATTTTATCGATTTGGGGCTTCCAATTAAACTTACTATCAATTATAAGGCCAAGGTACGTGTGCGAGTTAACTATTTCAATAGAGGGACATGTACAGGTGTGTTGGGGTGAACTGTGCAGGCAGTAATGGTCAGAAGTTGTAAATTCATCGATTGTTTCAAATGAGGTGATCTTATATGAATTAATTTTGTCTTTTGGGCATTTAGAATAAGATTAGCTAATGTTCTTAATTGACATATAATTGCTAGCTCAAAAATAACAAAAAAAAAATATATCTTTAAAAACGAATAATTAAGTGCCTTTGGACTATCCATCACAAAAAAAATATAATCTTAATAAAGTACATATTTTATAACGTATTTTAAATGAAAACAATTTATTTTATTTAACTTCAAGAAGTTTTTTTTATTTAATTTATAGGAACAATGTGGGTATGAAGAGAAAAGAATTATTCCCCCATAATAATTATTAAAATTTATGACTAAAGCGGACATCTTGAGTCCGATTTCGTGTTGGGTACCGGATACGGACAAATCGCGTCGTAACCGGACTGTCCGGTCGAAGAACGGACGGTTGGCAAGCCAGTGTTCGATACTGGTTACTGCCACGGGCCATAATTCGCCACTACACATTGTTTTCCACTTTCCTCGTCGCAGTGCACAGTGCAATTACAGTGCAATTCCCCCGAAAACACACTCGTAAACAATGGACGTGATAATGCATACAAACTATGTAATAAGGTATTAAACATGTCTGTTAAGTGCGCTAATTATATCACACTAATTTTATCACCAAGCGGCACTGAAATCTACCAGTACATTTGCTTAATATCAGCTAGTCACAATTTTGAAATAATTAAGGTAATGGTTTAAGTTTGCCAAATAAAATATGAAAATGTTTTAGAGAAATGAAAGTATTTTCTTGAGACAACAACGGACAAGAGTGAGTGGGATTCGTGTGCAGAAGGTTTTGAATTTTTAAATCAAATTTAAATAAATTCAAAAATTTAATTTAATAAGTTTCATATTATCCGAATATGATAAGTAATCAATTCAAAAAAAATGACATTAATTAAAAAAACATGTTTGATGCTTTAAATGAAGTATATAAAGCTTATTTATTTTTTATTTCAGATCTGTGCATTTTAGGAACTAGAGAAAGTAATGATACATCTCTTCTCTATTTTATTTTATTATTATATATATAAAATTCTCGTGTCACAATGTTCGTTCCCGTACTCCTCCGAAACGGCTTGACCGATTCTCATGAAATTTTGTGAGCATATTGAGTAGGTCTGAGAATCGGCCAACATCTATTTTTCATACCCCTTAGTGATAAGGGTTGTCCACCCTTAGCGCCATCTGTTGGGCAGCCACAGCAACGCGTGGCCGGGCACAGCTAGTGTTTTATAAATATCGTAAATGTTATTTAAAATCTATATAATTTCTTAGTTCTACAGTTTTTCCGACTATTTTTCTATGTGCTAAAAACCAATATACGAAATCAATCCGGTTTAGTTTAGTTCACATTTTTGCCAATGTTACATATTGTTTCACCGTAACTGATGACTGATGAATAAAGGAATAATTCCATATCAGTTTGTTTTTTCTTTTGATATCTATACGGTACCTTAAAAGAACAAGATATAAAAACAGGGTGTTGCAATTTTTGAAAGCGACTCCGGCGAAGTCGTAGTGCCGTGTAGACAGACAAACCGGGTTTTGTTTTCGACTTCATTCAAACTTGTGGCGTGATCATACCACGAGGGTGCCACGACAGACAAGATGCCACGAAAGAGATTAAAAGGAATGTAAGACTTGGTTTGTCGTCTATCCTATCTTACATTTCAATATTAAATAACTTTTCTATGTATGCAACGCATCAAGAAATCACATGTTTATATTTAAACAGTACTGTGAAACATTGAAAATTTAAGTTGGAATATTTCAATAAAAATTATATGTACTCGTACCAACAATAAGGTCCCTGTGTTCATTTAAAATTATATGTATGTAATAAAAGAACTATCATGCAAGACAGTCAGTAAAGGTTCATTTACACAAGGGTAGTTTCTCGAACGCATGCAGGAGAGATTCGCTCAAAAATATGCTTGTCTAGTATAAACGACTGTCATCATTATGTGATCACTGTTATCATCGAGTATTTATCATTACGTGAACAGTTGCAGGGGAAAATGAAGTTTTGGTCGCATACGAGAACCGTATACAGGTTACTTGTAAATAGAACAGTTAGTATGGAGTGTAACGATTATTTTTCACCATTTCATACATTGACCAAATTTATATCAACATGTATTTATTTATATAAACTTCAAAGTATTCAATTTAATTTCAATTTAATGCCGTCTTTATGGACATGTCAACATGTACATAGAGACGGCCTCACGGCATTCTATAGCAGTCGACCACCAGATCACACAGAAAACACAACGCGGGCGCAGTTTTGCTTTAAAAATATAAATATAAAGCCGAAATTTAAATTAATATCTTCTAATTACAGTAAAGACAGACAAAGTCCGCGTATAAAATTATATTACTGTCACTTGGATTACAATTTTATAAACCTCTAATAAAACAAAGTAATACAAATATCGCTGACTTTCCATCAACTATTTTAAAGTCCGAAGTTTATAACTCGGGGTTTAGAACCCCTCAGCATTCGGAGAGGCGTTGCGTCTCTCTGTGTGTTCTACCGCCTGTACAATGGGGAATGCTCTCAAGAATTGCTTAATATAATTCCCACCTCGGGTTTCTACAACCGCACCTCCCGTCACAGAAGTGCGGTCCATCCGCATTTCCTCGATACTGTTCGCGTAACAGTTAGGTGTAGCGTTCGGTGCAAAAATCATTTTATACTGCGAACTCGTAGGTTGTGGAACGAACTGCCTCAAGAGGTCTTTCCATTACGCTACGATATGGGGTTCTTCAAGAAAGCTGTGAATATGATTTTCCAAAGTCGGGCGGCGTACCTGCATACCCCCCTAGTGTTGCAGGTGTCCATGGGCGGCGATAACACTTACCGTCACGTGGGACCGCTTGCTCGTCTGTCGACTTCAATATATATAAAAGAAAACAACTATGAGGAGCAAACAACAAACATTGTACAGAATAAAACAACCGCGATATTAAAATAGATGTTACTAAATAAACAGCACTCACAGTTTCCGAGAACAATTATAGAACAAGACTAAAATTCATTAGCAGATTGGTATGTAGGCGCCCGCATAAATATTTAGCGAGCGACTCTAATACATTAGAAGGCAGACGCTAGATGTGAATTATGTATTAACCTGTGGTACAAGTCACAAGAAATTTGCCAAAGAACGAAGTCAACCACGTGTCCGTGAATCATCGATGCGGCCACAACTGGCACCAGCGCTGCGACGTTTTTTGTAGCATATGCTGAGTTGCGGCCTTTTAGCATAGTAACAACTACTTGTAATTCTTATTTTTATTTCTTTTCCGTTTTATTTGTAGCCCAAAATCGATACATAGTATACGTAAACAAAAATTGAAGTTAAAATCCAAGGCCAATACAAGATTACACTAAATTTAAACACTATATTTATTACTAAACATATTGAGATGACAGCGAGCTGCAGTCGCTCGTACCTGCTCAACACAAAACCATAATACCCCTTTTTTTTTTGGATTGACTAAATTCTTGTGGCCCTAGTGGCCTTTCAAGAGTCACCGGACTTAGATAATACCCATAATACTATAACATCTTATATATTATATTACATATATCTCACTTCTATGTGCGTATGTATGCATTTTCGTGTGTGCGTGTGTTTGTGTGCGCGCGTGTGTGCGAGTCTCTGTGCATGATCTTCTGAGATTTGGGTAACCTGTCGTGTTACCACTAAGAGTTAACTAAATAGGGGTAAACTATTCGTACTTGGAAGGAAAGAGGTTAGTTATTTGTTCCAATAGCTTATATTGTTATTAAAAAAAAACCTAATATAAAATCTGAATATTAATAATCCACCCACGTAGCATAAGTTAAACATTTATGTGCCTGAATCCTGATACCTCCATTGCATTATTTACGATGGCTTTTTTAGAGATTTTTTTATAATCTAAATAAGTCCAATTCTGAGTAATAAAGATTGTACGTACATTACGTTGACTATAATGTTTATATAACTCCAGTGTGTTATTAAGTCAATAAATTATTCATTCATAGCTCACGGAACAAAACATCTTTATATTACAGGAACAGTCCTCTATGCAGAACTTATGGATAGATATTTGCCATTCTCCAAATCAAATTTGTTTAATTTGCCCACGGACGTGAATCTTCTTTATTTTAGTTCCTCCTGGTCTTTATAAATAAAACGTCGTGTGTTCCGTAACGCTACTGTGTCAACACAAAAAAATCGTTTTACTTGACATACGAAACTACCTACGAACATCATAGTTCTGGGATTGAGAAGATCCTGATATTTTTTACACAACAATAATTACACATAATACCAATTGGTTTAAAGATCGTCATCGTCAATATTGAACTTCCCCGCTTGAACGAATGTGGATCGCTCATTCACAATAATTTAGACCACAACCAAAATGTTACACGAGACTAGAGTTTTACTTACAATGAATAACATATTAGATTTGGTGGTAAATAAAACAAACACACCTTTTATTGTGATTGATTTATGCCAAGTGAGGAATGATTAGATATCGTTCAATCATACACACACTTGAGGTGAACTTCTCCAATTCATCAGTCCGCCTGGAAAATACCATTAGCTCATAGACTTATGCTAAAAGTATTTTCGACATAAGCTAATGGTATTTTCCAGTGGGGAGACTCTTACTGCTGGGTATAGGCCTGTTACGTAAAACTAGCACCAATCTCGAAAAGGTTCTGTCTTTTTGACATTTTATATATATATATTTTTCTTTTCATATAATATGGCATTGCTGCAATTACCATATTCTGCCAGTGTCAAGTTTTCTTGGTAATTAAAGTCAAAACAATGAAAACCACATGTCAATTTCCAGTCACGTCGAAACAAGTCAGGAGTCGATCAATAAAATGATAGTAGGTTTACTGAGGACATAGTTGGACTTCACGAAAAATGCATGGAAGCACATGAATGTAGTCTCATGTTTTCATTTGATTATCATAATCATTATACACAAACACTCTTTGAAGTTTAATAAACCTACAAAAAAATATCAACGAACTCAGCAAATGTCGCAGCGTGAATTGCGACGCTGATTTTTAGTTGGAGCCGCACTGGTGACCACGGACTATCCACAGCAGACAACGTACCATTTTTACGCCAAACCCTGTTTGTCTAAATAGTTAAAGAGACAGACTGACTGAACAGTTAAAGGTATGATCTCATCATGAGTCGCAGATGTCGCAGGGCGACAGTCTCCACTTAACATCAAGTAGACTGGCTGCTGGTATGCCACTTTTTTCTATAAGCTAGGTAGTTTTGCTAAGATTTTAATAACACAGTCACGGAGCAGAGACAACATCTAAACGCAAAATATACTAAAGCAAACTTATTTACTCGAACCGACGCAGAATTCTAAACGAGCCTTCTAAATAAAATCAAGGGAAATACTAAAGGTATTATTGTCTCTGTGTTATTAACGGCGAATTTCGCGTAAATATGTCCTGTTGTAAACAAAGATTGTGCCGACAAAAGACAAGTACTGAAGTTGCGAAGTTAGATGACAGTTACAAACGTGTTCACACGGAGTGATTTTGAGTAAGACATATGTTAAATTATTATGTCCTTAGTCTCCTATTTGTTCTATCTTAATATCCTTAATTTACTATTTAATCATACATATCTATAGCCCTGGGGCTGCCTTACTCTATGTCTTAAGAATTCGGAAAATTCTTAAAGAAAATAACAATTCGGAAAATTCAGAATTAGAAATAACTATAATTCGGACTATTGAGAATTTGGATACTACGCGCGAAAAGGTCTTAAATGAGTCGATTGACGACAAAATTAGCAAGGTTACATGACAATAGGCAGTCCTTATCCGCCGCAGGACAGACAACCGATGGGGTAGACAACTCCTTGAGTGAAGATCACGTACCGTAAAGCGCAGCGTGGGACACTGGCCAGATGGACCACAGATAATATGTGAATTATGTGTATCTGTCATAAGTTTTATGTGTATTTATAAACGACTAGCGACCCGCATTCGCTTCGCTTCGGTTTATTAGTTCTTTTTTTTCAAAATTTCAAAATAAAATATAGCTTATATTAGACGCGGATAATCGGATAATGTAGCTTCCTATTTGTGAAAGAATTTTTGAAATCGGTTCAGTAGTTATAGAGATTACCCCCAACATACCCACAAACACACAATTTTACCTCTTTATTATATTAGTAGATTAGTATATTAGTATTAGTATAGACATAGAAGAGAAAGTACCTAGGTGAAAATTAAGAGGGAAAATATTGTATTATACTTCATATGTCGTCCCGGGCAAAGCGCTCCGTGTGTACGGTGCCAGTTGTTGGTAAAACTTAAAACAAATGTGTTGAGATAAATAAGTTTAATTACGCTTTTATTGTGTTCAAATTATATTTTTTTTAACAAAATTGACAACTAAACAATAAAACAACTAATCACTACCTAAGTATCATCTGTTAAGAGATCTCTAGATGATTATGTGCAATTATACAGATTACGCAGTGTGTTTAATCGTTTAGTAACTGTATTGAAGCAAGGAGTAATGATTGATCAATATTGTGCAATGACATTACCTATTGTACAATTTTATTGTGTCTAGAGGCCGTCTAAAGATGCATCTTTGACGATGTAATTTTTGTCGTGAATCTATACTAATAAATATAATAAAGAGGTAAAGTGTGTTTGTAGGTATGTTAGCGGTAATCTGTGGAAATACTGAACCGATTTCAAAAATTCTATCACAAATAGGAAGCCTCATTATCCGTGTCAAATGTAGGCTATATTTTATTTTGAAAATAAAAATCTCTTATAAACTATAAGCGAAGCGAGGGCGGGTCGCTAGTTGAAGATATTTTTTATAATTTGTATAGCACTTGACATTCTTCAAAAAAATTCTGTATCTAATAAAATCCATTGTCTAGCCATTTTACATTTATAATAATGAGTGACTGTCTTACCATACTGAGTCTTACATTAATTGTGTAAATATTCAATACTAGCTGTTGCCCGCGACTTCGTCCGCGTGGACTTTAGTTTATGTACACCGTCTTTACCTTCTTAGGGGTATTTGGTATTTTCAAAAACGATCACACACATTATTTCTTATATCTTATTTATTATCGAACAAATATTCGACGTGATTCTTTAAATTGATATAACTTTTTTATTTACGAACTGATTGAAATAAAACAAACACTAAATTTTAAGTGAAGCTTACCACAATACATTAGTGAAAACTGCACCCAAATCAGTTAAGCCGTTTCTAAGATTAGCGCGGACAAACGCACAGACAAACATAAACAGACAAATAGACAAAAATTCTAACAATCGTTGTTTTGGGTTCTATTGCGTTGATAAAGGCCCCCAATAATATTTTTCTCATATATCTTCCATGTACAGACAGCGATCAGTTACATTTTTATTATATGTATATGTATATAGAATAGCGACGCGCCCCCGCTTCGCTTCGGTTTATAAGTTTTTTTTACAATATTATCGCTATATTTTGGCCAATTTACAGAATATCTTTATTATAAGTTTTTCAAAAAATCAACCTAAAATATAGCGTATATTAGACACGGATAATGTAGCTTCCTATTTGTGATAGAATTTTTGAAATCGGTCCCGTGGTTTTTGAGTTTATTCGTTACAAACATACAAAAATACAAATCTTTCCTCTTTATAATATTAGTATACTAGATAGCCTATGTGTTATTCTGATGTATGAGCTATATTATTGTAAAGTTTCATTAAAATTCATTGAGTAGTTTTTGCGTGAAAGAGTAACAAACATACATACATCCATCCTCACAAACTTTCGCGTTTATAAATAATGCATATCAATAGGATATTAGGATTTCTTTTTATGTTAAATTCACTTATGCATGTTACGGTTACATGTTATTACGCATGTTATTACAGTAGGCCACGGGCCCCTATTCTACTATTATTATTATTAAAACAAAAAAGTTTTCGACAAAAACTTCTCCGTAAAACAATAAATTAGTGAAGTATTTCTCACCACGATCGCCGCAAATATTCATTCGCCAAGCCAACTTACTAGAGGGACCAACTTTGTGGAACAAAAGATTCCGTACAACTCCGAATGGAGAATTTGGCGGTGAAGGATTTTAATAAAATATTCCCTTCATATTTCTTTTTCAGTAGAGCGATTGAGAGGCTTGCGTTTTAAATGCATACATATTTTTGACTCAGGTTTAAAGTATTCGAATTTTAGGAATATTTTCGTAAAATAGGGTAAATATTTGGATAGTATACATATTCAGATTTCTTTATTTGCCATAGTACGGAGGTCTTTGGACGGACTGAGTGCACGCTGCAATCCCACAGCCGTGAGCATACTCGGTTGGCAAAGTTACTAAGTTACAATATAGGCAACTGCAAGAGACTGTCGTATGTCAGAGGGAGAGTGCACGTTGCAATCGACTGGCCACGTTACCCCTCTCTCAGAGAAGACTACCTTGAAATGTTCTGTATTTCCCACTTTATCTTATGTCCGTAATATACGTACGTGTTTCAGTAGTGTGTGAGATATGCCAGAACGTATTCCCATCCTATCCCTCCACATTTTCCCAACCCATTTTCCAAATACATTCCTATATCTCCTAAGGTACCCGGGGGCCTGCCAACGTTTGTAATTCTGCATCGATGTTGGCATGTATCGCGGATGTCTATGGGCAACAGTATACACTTACCATCAGGTGGACTGTATACCCGTCTGCCGCCTTCGCCCATAAAAAAAATACAATGTACTCTATTTCGTACAATGTAATAATATTGTAATTCTGCTATTTATCTTGTTTTAATATTTGTAATCTTTGTAATCATATATTAATTATAATCAACATCTGACATACGTATTTGTACTTAGTTTAAGTTTGAAAAAAAAAATCTTTTATACGCCTATTAATCCAGAACATATTGGGCACATCTCGTTTTATAAACCCGTTTTCTGGTAAACAAATAATCATGTCTTTATACTAATTTATGTTCCACACACAAGCAATCGCGTTCTGTAGCTGTGATGTAGTCCATTAGAATTAAGTCCTCCGTTTTCCAGTAGTTGTACACAAGTTGAGCTAGCTTATGCAGAAGTGAAAACATTATGCATGCCGCCATTGCCAGAGATGCCGAGAAGCATAACCTATGAATATTTACGACGGTAGCACGTAATGAGCGTGTGTTGTGCTTTACCTCGGCACAGGAAACTCTATACCAACAACCTGTCAGAGAATATTACATAGGTGTACACTGTAAATTGAACAGTTGTATACTCTTTATTGCATACAATTGGTTATTACATGTGCACAAATAATAAATGACAGATTACAATAGGCGACCTTATGTTGTTTTATAGCTGTTTGTGTCTAAATTGACAAGAGATTTTTATATTATATTAGAATGGAGGAGAATTTTCTAGAAGAAGGTCTTCAGGTGATTCAACCACCAATTTAACTTAATCTAGCTTCTTCGGGAAAATACTCTCAATTCTCCTTATTTTTTTCTTCAAGGTCTTTCTCAATTTTACACGCAACTCGTCTTTGAAGTTCTGTCCCATTGACCAAGGCTGTCTAGGTTTAAAAAGTAGTTACTGGATTATTACCTCTCCTTATCATGATGTTAATTAATGTCCATTTTGTTTGTTGTTTGTTGGTTTGTCTCTTGCTATTGGTTTCGTATATATATAATACATATCATCATATATATTTCGCATCTTTTCATGTTATCTGTTTCTATTTATACTAAAATATTTATTTCTACATTTGTACATATTTCTGCTCGTATCAATTGTATAGGTTTCTTTATTAGTATTTATATAATTATGTATAAGTATGTAAGTGTTCCGTGTCGTAAGAGACGACTAAGGGATAAAATAGCCGCTACCGCAAACACTGAGAAGCTACACCACACCACCTTTGAAAGAGTGGACTCGCCAGCGTGACGTTTGAAATCCATACATCCCTTGTGCACAAGACAATGTGCATGGGGAAGCCCATGTCCAGAAGTGGATACCGAACGGGCTGGTAACATTGCATTGCATATAATGCACCATCTACCTGGCAGTTATTACTCAACAACTCTTTAACCAAAAGTTTATCGGGAAGAGTTCGATGTTAGCGGTAAGAAAGTCTTTTGTATACTGTTTTATGATTTTGTGTGTGTTTTGTGTTACGTTATATCTTTATCTGTGGTGTACAATAAAGAATTTATTGTAAAATAATTAAGAACAAATAATTCAATATTTTTTTTTTTTAGTAAGTAGGGGTACATGGTTTACATAAAAGCTTGTTTTTAAAAAGCGTTTTTTTATATTCGTTCGTTTCAGTTAGTATATCGATGGCCTTAGTCAAATGTCATAAACCAGAAATAACAAATTTTGAACACCTTGTAGTGGCAGCGTTTTGATAAATTTATATCACTGAATTACATACTGATAAATAACATATAGTATACACTAGATGGTATTGCCACCAACCCCAAAAGTGTGTGCAAAATTTCAGCTCAATCGGTTTGGTGGAACTGGTTTAAAATTCAGTTGCAAAATTTGACCCACACATACTAACAAGTTGAGTTGAATAATAGCTTGTAAAAATTAGGAGGGACAGGAATCTCTCGGAAATCCGCTCATACAAATTACCATTTTATACCCCATCCACATACAAACAGATGAAAGATGTTACGAAACTCTCATGTCTTCCAAGTTTAGTAAGAATCGAAACATATATTATTACCTATCTACTTTACACTATAGATAACAGTAAAAGCATAACAGTAGTTCAAGTCAGTTCTAATTAATCGGGATCATGACTACTTTTGATTCGACGCGGCGCTACGTGGATTGCGATGTATGACGCGTATACAAAACCGCACCTATTGCGTTTTTTTATAAATATCATTCTTTATTTTTATTCTGTGTATCTGTTTTCTGGTTAATTTGCTGTCAAGCTTTCAATACTATAAGATTCAAACGCCTTTTCCGCAATCCACCGGCGCGATTTTACAGTCCGCTCCTTCTCAACGCGTATCACGAACGTTTAGTAAGATAAAAAGGCATTGATCAATCATTCGTACGATTAAATTTTTTTTTTTCGTTGGTATAAGAGTTATTATCTTGACTTTAGCGTTCATATTCATTGCTCTAACTGAATGAACAAGTTTGCTGTACAACTTTGTATTTGCGGTTAGTGCCACCTAACCGCTTATTATATGTTGATGATGAGTTCCAAAGGAATTTGTATTAATTCGATCACACGATTGGCCAAAATTATAGAAAATAATTTTAATGCATCACAATGCAGTCATTGTTATTTTATCAAATAACGAATGACAATTGAATACTAACTATTCGTTTATAATTTTAATTATTTAAACAAATAAACTATAAGACACATTTCATTTTTTTATTTTTATGACGAAGGGAAACTAAAGATGTCGCTAGTTATCGTGGTTGAGTCATTAATTTATTACTCGTATCTTGTAAAATTACAATTGAAAGGTCAGTATTAAATGCTCTCTTATTTGGTTAATTTGAGACAATTATAATTAAAGTGAAAAAATATTAAATTCGCGATATTATAGTGTGCGCTTGTGTCGAATGAAATATAAAAGGCGCTGGGGTATACCAAGTGGCGGGAAAACTTCTGCCAACGATATTTTTGTCTACCTCATTAGCAGGTCTATAAAAACTCATGATCAGTGAGATCAGTGAGCATTCTTGAGTAACGAACCACCATCGAGTTAAGATCCAATAAGTAGAGCGTGGATCTACATCCAATAACGCCATCGTTGATGTTTATTGACTGACATGTTAACGTTAATTCTGTATTATAAAATCACGATGGTCAGTGATCGCTTTTATGATTCTGTTATCGTCTTCCTAATTTAGTATGCTGCTCAAGCAATAATATGAGGGTTATATAGTGTCCCTCAGTTTAATCACGCAGTTATTAGTGAGATTCTCGTTGATAGTTTAGTTAACCTATTTAATGAAGGTCAGGTTGGTGGACTATAAGGTGAGATGAGGTGGTCCACCTAGGGAACGGGACCGTTTCGAAATTATTGTTATTAACTGCATCTGCAGAATTATGATCGAAGAAACTCAATACATTAGTAACATTCAAAATAAACTAGTCGAGATCTACCCCTTTGCCTTCCATCTGCGAGCCTGTATTACCCGCAACTGTGTTGTGGCTGGGATTGTGAAGAAGGAAATAACGCAGTGAACCACTCTTGAGTCTTATATTCAGTAGAGACTATTGTTAGACATATGTTTATTGTAGTAACTGCGAGTTGACTAACGTGGGCCGGGATCGGACCTTATTTATATTGATGCAATGAGAGACGCTGGAGTTGGGCTTTTCTATTGTTACGACGAATAGCGCGCTGTTTTGCCTACGTGCCCGTTACGGCGTGCATGTGCAAGCCGTTCGTCTGGGATGCAATTTCTCTTCTTTTGTCTTTTCAATGTTTATAGTGAAGATGTGTAAACTGTTAGGTTGGGACGCGCTTTATCTATTCAACTCCAACGTCCCTTAAAATGAGTTTACAATGAATGAAATAACTATCTGTATGGAACGAACTAACAAACATAATTTAACTATAGTGTATCCTATCTTAACCTACTGTTTTGAATCAACTGTATTTGTACTTAACCGATACTTATATATTATATAATTATAGGCTTATATGCTATGTACAAATTATGAGCCGGTCGTCGCCAACATATATGTTTTATAAATATAAAAACATCAGATACAAGTACATAAATAAATAAAATAATGTCACACTCAATAAGCAACAATGAGATTTCCTGTGTCGTGGGTCCAGAGACACAGGCAATGACAAACATTACGCCCAGACCCGAACAAACATGTTGTTTTTAAATGATTTATAAGCAACGTAACACTAGCGGTAACGTATAATTAAACCGTGATGCGAGCGTGTTTGTCTAAAGATAACCTACTCTTATATTTTTACTACACCCTGGGTCAAGTCCAATGAAAGCAAGCCGATATCCGATCTCTTTTCATTGTTGTATTGTTGTATAACCTTGGAATTTGTACCTGTGACCTTCGATTTGAACAATCCCTTTCTCGATAATAAATATTGTGTCGTTGAGTATTGAAACGGCGAACGAAAATTTTCCTGAAAATACGACTAATCGAGACAACGTATTTTTTACTAAACTTACTATTCCTGTTAAATAAATTCATTTGTGCTAGTTGTCGACCGATTGGCACAGTTGATAGTGACCCTGCTCGCTGTGCATGGGGTCCCGGGTTCGATTCCCGGTCGGAAAATCATTACACCGATTTTAATTTTCTAAGGAAAATTTTAATATTCTTAATTTTTACTTTAAGAATAATTACACAATAATTTTCTGAAAAAAAAAATACCCTGCACATCAATAACATCTCAGCTACACTATAAAATAAAACAACAAAATTAGGTAAGTAGTTTTCGAGGTTATCACTAACAAACAAACAAACAGATTTTGCTATAATAACTTGAGATTGAAATATTGTCCTTTAAATGCAAATTTAAATGAACATGGTCGTAGGAAATATAAATTGCCAATGCAAATTAAACATGTAACTTTCTGCAACTATTGGAGGCAACTTCAGACAAGTTAATCAAGTGAGATTTCTCAACCACGTGTGAGGTTAAGAGAAGGTACAATTGGTCAGCTTTGTACAAACGACAAAATAGATACAATTTAGTACATTTCTAGTATTTTTTTGCAGTTTGGACTTCGCACGCTGCCATGTCACCGTCAGGAAGTAAGACATGTTGAAACTAGATTTGGACAGATTTTCTCTCCTGCACGTGTTTGAGAAACTCCCCCTGTGTAAATGAGCCTTTACACTACACCTAGAGTTCTATACGTTAAGACCATTATACACATACACATATATAGTTGTATGAGTGTACGCCAATAGCGGGTATTAGGGAAATGCAATCGGCTTGGTTTGCCAAATCTCTACGGAGCAGATGTTCAGGTGTCTTGCTTGTATTTGTATACCTATTTGTATATGTTCTACACAAATGTGTATGTGTGTGTATTTGTGGTAGGTGTAGAATAATAATTGTAAATCAAATAAAAGCTAACAGTTTAATTGGAACTATGTTAGTATGTTACAGTTAATTCTGTTATAATTAAGTTGCCGCTGGGTGCACTCGACTAGCCATGCTACCCTTCTCTAACAGAAGCCTACGTAAAATATACTTATTTCTCGCTTTATCCTCTGCACCTAAATGTACGTACGTGTTTCTATCCATATATCACATACATCTTATCCCTCCCCATTTTTCCAAATCTTTCTCCAAATCCATTTCTAAATTTCTAAAGGTAGGGGGCGCATCCGGAGAGCGACGTTGTTATTTTGAACTGATGTTGACATGAATCGCGGATGTGCATTTGCGACAGTATCCACTTACCACTGGGTGGACTGTCGTCTAGTCTGGCATCTATTTTCCACAAAAACGTTAAATACCCTATTAAGATGAATATATGGAGCCAAAATGACGGCGTAATAGTCATAAGTATAAACTCTCACTGAAGACTATCTTGAAGTGTACTGCATTTCCCATTTTATCCTATTTCCCTAATGTAAGTACGCGTTTCGGTAGTGAATGAGATATGGCAGAGCCCATTCCCATCCCATCCTCTCCTTCCCCATTTTAACATCCCTTTCTCCAACAACAAACCAAATCTCCAAAGATAGGCAGCGCATCCGGGGGCGAGTCAACGTTAGTCATTCTGGACTGATGTATTGCGGATGTCCATTGACTAGGGGGTGAATGCCATTGGCTTGTATGCCAACTTTTTTCCATAAAAAAACTAAGTTTATTTCGCTCATAATTGTGACAGACGATCACAAATTCTGTTAATACCCTCCACGTTAATTTCCTGCGAACACTAATGACGGGATGAAATCAAGGGCGTAGTCAGGATTTTATATAGGTGGGCAAAAGCAAACAGTTTAATCAAAAGTGGGGCAAAGTAAACATATTTTTTATAATTTAAATAGTGGTAGTGTAATGCAGAAAGTGTATTAGTTATAATATTATTCCCTATGCCAGGGGAAGGGGAGGGGGCAAGCGTCACAACCCGCCCCATCCATCGATGTAATCATATTGAAAAAAAAATGCCCCTTGTAAAAACTGATAGCATCGATTGCTTACTTCAGTGACACGTTTATAACTATATATTATACTAGCAAAATCCGGCAGACGTTGTCCTGCCACAAAAGTTGATGTACTGAAGCGCCATCTAGTAGCAAGTTACAACAAAGTCGATAGCTTGAAAATATTCTCCGTGCTCAAATACCTATGTATACCAATTTTCATGGCGATCGGTTGAACGGTATAGAAGTTGATGTGCTGCAACGCCATCTAGTGGCGAGTTATAACAAATTATAATAATAGCATAAAAACCTTCTCTATAAAAGATACATATATGTGCCAACTTCCTCTCATTACCCGAAGTAGCCCCTCCTACCTTGTTAGCGTATACTGACAATAAATTCCTGGCTTTGCCCGCTCCGTCCTATAATCCTGTGGTTATAAATGGCTACCGTGTTGTACGGGTACATTAAATAAGCTGTTGCGTTTCCATTAGTTTCTGAAACCAACAGTGTATTTCATAATGACCTTACATTTGGATTGGGAACATGAGTTTTGGAATATACCAGAATTATTTCCCTTTTAACCTCTGACACAAAAACGTGTTGTAAGTATGGTTATAAGTTACGCTTGAATCTATACAAAGTTTTATGCATCTGAACCAATTTTGGAAACATTTTTCCACTCTTCCTCGAGTACTCTTTTCACAGCCTCTTCGAATGTAGGCAGCGCATCTTCCTGCTGGAAACTGCTTCCCTTTTAGTTGGGATTTATTTTTATTTTTATTTTGTCGTGGTGCAGCAGCAGTTCGCGGAGATCTGTGATTGGAAGGTTGTTACTCACTGCAGTATAAACATTTGCAAGCACGTGGCCGGCGTTAATGGTTTCGTAAAAGTACAGATATCAGGTAGCCAGGTGAAGCGAAAAAACTTGCGGTTGAAAGTTTTCCAGCGCTTCTTGCTCTTTTCACTTGCGTAGGCCTCATTTTGAAAAAGCCATGCAAATAGTAGATTGACGCTTAGTGTCTGGATCATACTAGTAAATCCAAGATACCTAGTAGTACCTGTGACAATATCGTAAACGGGCTGCAACGACTCTGCTTCAAGTTTTGTTATCATATATCATATCACGGCACCATTCGACACGAACTTGTTTTGAGCCTCGGTGAAGTTGCCTTAGAAGGGCACTTGTCTGCAAACGCCATTCGAAGTTTATTAAAATGATCTTCAGATCTTAAAGACAATCAAAATCATAGAGCCGAAATGTTCACGTCGAATGTCCATTTTTTAATGAGACACGATATTTTGATTCAGCTCGTAAAAAAAATGTTGAGGGTTGTTTTAATTTGGAATGTTTTATTGTTTGTTATGTTATAAATAGTCATAATTTTAAATGACATCAAAACCGCCGGTGTTCCATAGATAAAAACTCTTTGTCGCAAAACTTTCTCGAGTAACCTGTTAAACAAATACACAGTGGTATCATGTTAGGAACACATTTCTTTTCACGTATTTTCTGGGAAAGTTTTTGTATATTATTTTGTAACGTTTGTTCCTTGTATTCCTGGGTAGTATTATAGAATTAAAAGTATTTCTTTTACCTTAATCGGTATCCAAAGTACCTTAATCGTGGCCCAATTGGTTTATCCTAATTGGTATCACCGAAGTAATAAATTCCAGTATTTTAAGCGTTCCTTTTTTTAAATTTTAGTGTAATCAATTAATCAATTAATTAGGGAAATCAGAAGACTACCTGAAAATGTACTAGACTGTCCAAATTCTCATTCCTGTAAGAGAGGGGTAACTTGTCCAGTCGAGTACGCCCAGTGCCTGTGGGATTTCTGCGTGTTCCCCCCACCAAAAAACTTAACAATGCATAACTCATAACTCAAAAAAGATATTTTGACCTAATTTTGAATCAAATCATTCGCGTGCTACAAGCGCGCGTATGCCCCAATTCTCGGTAAAAAATGCGTTTGGTCGTTGTCGTTGCTGTCTGAATATATGTTACATTTCACGCTAACGAATAGGTTTGCTATTTTACAAGCACATAATTTTATCTATTATTTGTCAGTGCGATGTTTTATATCCGGCTCGAAGAATCATAACTTATTGAATGGTAGTTTAGACACCGGGGAATAACGCCCAAGGCGTAAATCAATTAAAATGGTACATCGTTATTAAACGTATATTAGGCTATACAATCAATAATTACTCAGTGTTTCAGCACATAAGCGTTGGCAGATGTCAACATGTTTGAGCCTATATTCTGCAGTAAGTTGTCATGACACCCATCGCGCAGAGACTTTATGGAAGACGAGCTCGTCGTGGATGATTTGGTGGACAGAACCATGAGTGATGTTTAAAGAAGATGATCGATGGTAAGTCGCCTATCCGCCAGAATCATCTCCCGAGCTTGCTAAATCTTATCGTCCGTGGTGGAGGATGACGGGCGTCCTGCTCCCTCTTCGCGCGTCACACTCGTCCAGCCACTTTTGAACTTCTTGATCCACGAACAACACTTTTACGTGACAAGTCACCGTCCCGGTATTGTGATAAAAGTCTACGATGAATTTCAGCCCCTTTCACACCTTTTCTTTCGACCAGAAAAATCGGATCAGTGCTCGTTGTTCGTCCTTGGTGCAAACTGCTAGCGGAGCGGACATGTTTATATTGTAACCGCTGAAAGACAACTGACGCGATCGGGGTCAGATGGCGCATACATGACTACAGTCGTACCAACTGTAAGCATGCATGCGTAGAAGGCAGCATGACAACGTTAAATTTAATAACCTTTAAGAACATATCGTCCAAAAATCAATTAATCTAAAACGCAAATCGTTCACAATGTAATTAATTCAAAATATATTTTTTTAAATTTATTTATACATAGTTTTGGATATTGACAAGTTGTAGTTGTCACAATCCAATTTAAACGCGATTGTTTTCATAAATAAAAATTTAATTATCGCCCATTAAAATGATAATGAATATGTATTAATTATGTAAACAGAAAACCCAAACCCACTTTTAAATTTGCTGCTACCGATTTGCTTCCCATTCAACATTATCTGCTGCTCACTGAATTATTTCTCAAAAATTTCCTTGAAAGTATTTATTAAGAAGGTAATAAGCGCTTGCAAACGAATTAGAAATTACAAACGAAAGATTATACAGAAAATACGAACAGATTTTATGCAAAACTGCACAAATCCACTTTTATCCGGAATGGACTGGATTTAGGCGGTCGTAACTGGGTGCCCAATCAGTGGGCTTGGCTTAGTTAAAAAGTATTAGCCATTTTATTTTGTATTTTTTTTCTGCTTTTTTATGTAAATATGTTGTGATAAATATGTAGTAAATGGTGTAAATGGTGAAGTTGTGATTATATAGCACAGCGAGAGCCTATATCAAAATTCAGATCTATAGCTGATGGTATACGCCATTTCGTTGTTTTCTGTAAGATACCTACATAACAAAAATCAGAAGAAAGGACTAGAGGACTAGAGAAGAAAGGTTCAATTACCTCTAGTCCTTTCTTCTGATTTTTTTTATCATCCACTGTTGTGAATGATTTTTTTTTGCACATTATCGCGCAAAAGACTAGCGTCTGAGAAATTATAAATTTGGTACAAATTTACTAAAAACAAAGACAAAATACTAAAATTTTACTTAATACACCATGGTTAATATTTCTACAAAATATAGTAACGATATACAGAGAGTTGCCAAATTAATAGGGACAGTAATAAAAATCATTCGTTTTGCGAGTTGTGTTAATGGCTAAATTGCTTTTTTTATTACGTCTACAGTATATTTACATTATAAAACGAGATAAGAAAGTATTAATAAAAACCAGTACATAGTAATTAAAATAGTTTTAATTTCAGATTGTTTCCGTGGAATAAAATCACATTGAAGGCCATTAAGAAAAAAGAAATAAACATAAATTTATACTTTAAAAAAAAAAAATTATATACATTAATAAGTATATAATATACACATATTTCACTTCTTTAAATGAAATAAAAAAGTCCTGCGATTAATACTCGACTATTAGTATAAAATTCAGTTTGTACCGGTAGAATCCGGCCCGAACTGGATAAGAGTGGATTTATGCAGTCGCTTCTGGCGTTAGCTCAGATTTGAGACTTTGGAAATGCAAATTCGGGATGCGAACGGAATGAGGTGGAAAATCGACTTTATTGAGTAGGTAAATCCTTTTTAATCTATGATACCGAGCCCGAGTTTAATGTATTGTGTGATTCTTTTTGTCTTTTGTTTGTTACAATACGGTAGTTGACTGTACTTCACATGTTAAATGACTTATTCGACTACCATTGGCTCATAATTGTCTGTAATAAATCATACAAATTGGCTAATAGATCACACATTTAACAGTTTGAGTGATTTTTAAAGAATTATTGCATAAAATTAGGTTGAAAACCAGCCCACTTAACATTGACTACTGAATATAAGTTCCCTAATGCACATTGTCTTGTGCATAAGAGATGTATGGTCTTAAAACGGCACGCCGCTGGCCAAGCGGATTGGCGAGTCCACTTGTTTAGAGATGGAATAGATTGGGTGATGCCATTTTAAAATAGACCGATACCACACGGCCGATCTTTAAATGGAATACGAGCACAGAAATAATTATTATTACGGGCCATTATCATTTCGTTAATGAGGTTGTGTTGCTATCGCTACCTATTAATATCGTTGCTGTGTTGTTATTAATTGCTACCTATTAATAACGATTAGAAAATTAATTATTATAAATAATATTTTTATATAACTTACCATTGTAAAGCGTGTGTTGTTCTTCTTTTGACCTGTAAACAGAAGAAACAGATATTTATAAAAATAAATAATAACATTTTTGTATTTAATATTTTATAGTATTTATCAGTGTCACGATTGGGTAATGAATTTCACCACAATAAAAAATTAATATAAAGAGTCCTTCAATATTAAACTACAATGTAGCCTAAAGTAGCTGTATTCGCGATATGGAAAAGCACAGCGTGCGCTAATTCCAGGGTCCAAGAGACCAACAAAATATGAGCTTCAAAATCAACAACCGGCGACGGGAGGGGTCGATCGCTAGAGTTTGCAGATTATGTTTGCCACCACGTGGTATCCTCGCGAGTGGGAACGGACCCAGCTGCGACGAGGTCAAGCCATAGACTGCCATAGAGATGCCAGTAATAAAATATGACACTACCCTACATGTTAAAAGCACCAATGTTATTGGCGCGAACAAATACGACTATTGCTACATAATTTTCTATACCTGTCAACTGTAACACGCTCTACTTTTCCTCGTTTAAGTAGGTATCTCTTTCATATATATCAGAAACTGCCTATAAATATACCAACCTATACTATCTAAGTATGTATAGAATATTACTATTAACTGAAGTTCTATTAGCACGAGACTGTTCGCAGCGCTTGCAATCCGCTTAGGTGCCTTCTTAGTTAGGCACACTATTTGCAAAGTCACTTTTAAACTGGCCCTCCCGTTTGAGCGCAGATACGAAAGCTGGGAATGTTTGTCGAATGCATCCGGAAATGTGGGCCACAGGTGAGTGCTCTCACAGAAGATTGCCGTGAAATTTACGTGTCAGAGTAAGTGAGATATGCCAGAGCGTACTTCCTGCCCTGTTCCATCGAGCGAAGAGTATAATGATATAAGAGAAGTCTCCAATTACATTATGTTCAGTAATCCTTACCCCATCGCATCCCCTCCTGTCCCATTGAGTCTAGAGTATAATAGAGTAAAGGAATATTCTTATTCTATTATATTCTATACTCCCCAACCTAAGGACAAATGAGAAGTGCAGTGAAGTGTGTAGAATATTTTTTCATTCATGCATAACCTTGTAGTTTTGGGAATTTCTTAAGGGTAAATTAAGTCTAAATATTTTTTTAATATATATGTATTTATGCGTATATTTGTGTATTATATGTATATATATATTATTATGTCACATTTTTTGTGTTTTCTGTTCTCTGATTCATTCTTTTACTTAGAATCTGATGACTGACTGGTAGATGATGGTAGATGGTAGATGACTGGTAGATTGATGTTGGCATGTATCCCGGAACTCCATGATCCATTTACAACCGGGTGAACTGTATGCTCCTCTTTTCCTCAAAAAATGCTACTACATGCTAGGACATTAGGCTCTTCAAGAGAGCATTCCCCCCTGGTGTTACAGGTGTCCATGTGCAGTGGTGACCACTTAGGTATCATCATGTGGTCCGCCCACTCGTCTGCCATACCTTCCATACAAAAAGAAAATACTATTTTTGTGTATAGATAGAAAGTACCTACAAAAAGAAATGTCGTTTCAAATTAAATTTACATTGTAGATTTAAGTATTTTCTGTTCGTACAAATTGCGATGACAATGTACGTCCCAATTAGGTCGTATTAATCTCCAAGGTTGTTCAGTTTTACTGTGGAATGTAATTGAAAACTGAAAAATGTAGTTTTTTCGAGATTTTGTCTAATTAAAAATATGTCAGTATTGTTTTGGTAATGTAGGCGTTTGATAAATTGAGAACAGCGTAGTATAAAAATAAAATTGTATATCCACTGCTGGAGATGGACTTCTTCAGGCACATTGTCTTGTACGTGAGAGAGTTAAAACGGCACGCTGGCCAAGCGGTTTGGCGAGTCCACTCTTTTAGAGATGGTGTAATTCCTCAGGGCTTGTGGATGCCGCTTTGTAATCCCTTAGTCGCCTTTTACGACACTCACGGGATGAGATAGGGTGGTGCTATTATATCCGGCCGACACAAATCAATATAAGAAAATAATAATATAATATAGTTAATAACTATTAAAAATATTAACAGCATAAAATGGTCCTCAAAGACTTCTAACTTACATGTTAGGTTCGGAGTTATCATCATGTCGCGAATGAACAGAGCCGTTTTGGTTGTAGGCCATCAGAATATCTGTAGACAAAACATGAAATATTAAAATATATTGTATGAAAATATGTCATGTATTCTTGCTTGAGAGAGAGCATAAAAGTACCTTAGATACATAACAATGAGTATGTATACGTCGCCCTTTTTTGTGCCAGTCTTTCGACCAGCGATACTTTCGTCTTTTAAATTTAGTCGCTAATAACGCGACAGCGACGATAAAAACCTGTGTTAGACATATTGCTCGCTAGAAAACGAATATGGGCGGTCAATTTTATTGGGTGTAAAAACTGTTGGTCTTTGGAAGCAAGGCGCGATTCAATAATATAACATTATTTATTGTATTTCATTTTTATTTATTTAAGACATTTACATATTTTCTATACGGTAATTGTCACTTATAATGTAGTTTACAACACATCAAATATACAAGTAGGCGCTGACAATGTGTGCTGACATCTGTACTAGAATAATCTGTTTTACAGCTGTCGGCTCCTTCCCTCAGATCTATTCTTAGTACTACGTTACAGCTATTTAAGACAACAATCTAATCAGGTGGTAATTATTGTGTATAATATGTACGTTGTGTGTGTTTTATGTAAGTACCTATGTCTGTACGTGAATGTGTGGGAGTGTGGTTTTAAATTTTCCGATTTTAGAAAATTTCGCATAGAGTCAATAATTTTCGTAATTCAGTGTGAGTTGATGTATGGATGTATGAGTTACAAATGCTGAAAAATTTAAGTAAAGGTTGCTAAGAATAATTTACCGCATTGGTATAAGTAAGGATTCAGTTAATTAAGCCTTACGTTATAGGTCGATGAGCGGTTTAATTTTACACACTTTACAAGAGCAAGCTGATAGTTAACAATTAATATTTAACATTCAATTGTCGTAAACCCACTGAACGCGAATCGAGATGTTCGCTTGTTGAGGGAAGTTGGCGTATGTTGGCACAAAGAAAATAATGAGCCCTTATAATGTTACAACTTATGTAGTGGGAATATGACAAACGAAACGGAGGGCAATGAGAGGTTATATGTCAAGTTGACATATGTAAGTATACTATTTTATACAAGGAAAAAACAAAGAGCTGTAATGATGCAACTAAGCGTAAACTAGCTAAATAGGACATTGTGAGCTATTGGAAGCTGTTGTGAATACGAGGTCTGAACCTCGTTTCTTCTTAGCTTCTTAAACTATAAATTCGTAAAACCGTAACCAGCCCTTTTATCATCCACTGCTGGATATGGACCTATATATCCAGCCGACCTTGCAAAATACTATTCACAGCTCTCTTGAAGAACCCCATATCGTAGCTTAATGGAAAGACCCCTTGAGGTTCTTGACGTTCCGTTTGAGGATACGTCTACACCATCGGTTGTCGGTCCTGCTGCAGATATGACCTGTCGATTCCTGCTTCAGCTTACTAATTTTGTAATCTATATCGGTGATTATTTTTGACTTATATCCAGCAGTGGAGACATAGGGAAAAATAAAAAATTAGCTGTGGGGGCGCCACATTTGCTTTTGTCATAGCTAGTTAGTGTTGTCTGTAGAAGATATTAGTTCTATTAGTTTTATGAATCATGACGAGGTTTTTTAATTTTCTGGTCAGGCTATATAAAGAATCTTACAATTACTGCCAATTATTTAACACACAAAAGGGCTTTGAATATAAAAAAGTACAATTTACTGATGAAAATGACATTTTTTCAATGCATGTTGGTTCGGTATCCAACGGAGCGTATGCTAACGTTGTGTTGTTGCACAGAGTAAGACGGTAAAAACAGATGTGACTTTATATGTAGTAAATTGCAATACATTGAAGCCAACCAGCCCTTGCAGTATCTACTGCTGGACATTGTCTTGTGTGTGGGGGATGATTGACTCTTTTAGAGGTGGTGCAGTTCCTCCGGGCTTATGGTAGCGACTTTGTTGTCCCTTAGTAGCCTTTTACGACACCTACGATAGTAAATTATTGATTTTGATTTCTTTTTATAGGTATTGGTAGGTTTGCGTTAACTTAAATTGGTCATTATGTGAGTGATCCTAAAGAAGTTGGTGAACAACCATGCGTGAAACATGAAGTATCACACTCAAGACGGACAAACGTTGGCACAACCAGATGTAGCTGTCTACCTTTTGGAAATTGAAGGTCTAATTTTCTTTTAAACAATTTCATTGGTAAGTTAGGGTCTCGTAGTATCTATCAAAAGTTTTTGTGGCCATGCAGAAAACATTTTTACTAAATATATTTGAATTACTTAAAGGTAAGGTATATTCTGCATAATATAGGTATAATCTTAAAGGTAAGGTATAATCTGCATAATATAGGTATAATCTTAAAGGTAATGTATATGCCGCAGGATCGATAACCGATGGGGGAGACGAGTCCTCGAATGGAGATAGAGTACCGGGAAACGCAGCGTGGGAGATCCTCCGGCCAGGTGGACTGACGACTTGAAGAAGGTCGCCGGTAATTAGATGAGAAGAGCGGAAGATCGTGTGTGGTGGCGGTCCGCGAGTGAGGCCTATATCCAGCCGTGGAGAGACATAGGGTGATGGTATGGTATGGTAAGGTATAATCTAAAGTAGGTATTGTTAAAACCCCTCCCTGAAGCTCGTTACTCCTAGGCACGAATTCCCCACACACTCTCTCACTATCTGTACATATGCCACGGACCAGTTCATGCATTTTAATGAGTACTAGCGCATCGCTCGTATGCAAACAACTCGCTGCATACATTTGGCCTCGCTCTATATATTGTATCTTTATGTGACAGTTTTTATTTGGACTGTTCTGGGACTATTTGTTGTGTTGTGATGTAAAAGCGCAATGGAAAAATGGAAATATTATGGGAAAATGGAATTGCACATTACTTGTTTAAGTATTTTTGCGATTAAGCGTATATTCTGAACCGGCTTTTATAAATCGATCGTTTACTTCTTGTGCCAGCATTGCACCATACACATTTCACCCCTGTCACAGAATATTACCGTAAAATTGTATTATTTATTTTTAACATTAATTTATATTATTATTATTATGTTTATCGGTTACAACCCACTTACATCCGTCCGTCTCCGGGGCTCCAGATGAAAATCAACGCTGAGTGTTGTCTCAGGCACTTCAGCATTATGTTGAGCTGGATACCCTTTCAACGGGACACTGTAGCGCACGGAATGACAGTTGACTGTAAAATTTTGTTGACTGTATTTCTGATTATTTAGTTTCTGTCATCATTTTCTTTTCATTTATGTGCTTTGTGTGTCCTCTGCAATGAATGTTTCTTTCTTTATAAAACGTACATACCAAATTTCTCACTGTATCCTATTCCATTTCATATAGAAATAAATACAATTCTTAATGAGATGTATAGTTAAATGTCAACTCACTTATACCCTACTTCAACGTGTAAATTAAAAAAATGATTCGTATTAGTATTTCCATAATACAGTTTATATTTACACGTTGTATTTCTTAATCTAAACAAACACATATGTTGTAGCTAGCTTTTTAATGACATAACTAGTCTCGATTATTCTAAGGTTGACTAAGAGTAGGTCAGCATCTGTACTTTTTTCTTTATAGAAAAAGGTAGCAGACTAGCAAACAGGTAGCCTGATGGTAGGTGGATACTTTCGTCCATAGAAAAAACATCCGCGATACATCACAACATCAGTTCAGAATGACTAACGTTGGCACGCCCTCAGATGCGCTGTCTACCTTTGCAGATTAAGGAATAGATTGGGAGAAAGGTTTGGGAAAGTAGGGAGGCATATAATGGGATGGGCTCTGGTATAACTCACTTACTACCAAAACACGTTCGCACATTGGCGAAATAGGATAAACTAGAAAAAACAGTACATTTCAAGGTAGTCTTCCGTGAGAGAGGGGTAACGAGGACCAGTCGAGTGCACTCAGCGGCTATGAGAATGCAGCGTGCACTCTCCTTACGTACTTACAGTAATATTGTAATATGGTGTTGCAACAATTTATTATAAGTTCAATAAAGGGCAACAACAACCAAATTGTTATCAAAATATTTAAAATGCAAATACGTTCGTAAGCAATCGCTATTTACCACATAATCCGATACGAGTAGATCACACACGAGAATGCCACGAATAATTTTAGCTAAGATGTTTGTTAATACGTGAGCTTAGACAATCTTTAATTAAAATCCTTTGATGTTAGTAAACCCCAATATTGAGCCTCCTCAAGGACGTTCTACCCTTGTAATAACATGTGAATAATACCTTTCGCTCCCGGCTTCGACCGCTTGTATTCATATTTTACAAATGGATACTGAAGCCCATGAACATCCGCGATACATGCCAACATCAGTCCAGAATGACAAACGTTGGCACGGCTTCGTATGCGCTGCCCATCTTTGGGAAGATTTCGGTAAATGAGTAAGGTTCGTATAGGATGGGATCGGAGTAGACAAAAATACTAAACAAATTAATACTGAAATAAATACGAACAAACATCCAAACAGTAAGTCTTTTATATACCATACAGATATACAACTATGTATAGAGTGAAAGGAAATTGACATTAAAGATACTTGATGTGGTAGAGACTGGTAACAAAAGATCTTTGTCAAGTGACACTATCTCTTGTTTCGGAGACGAATTCAATGAAATAATATCAAATCTTTGCTTTTAGTGACTACTAGAGCGACGCTAATGACTAAGATACTTCATTAAAGACAAATTCATCCAATACATGGGATCGTTTTCAGAAATGAAAACATGTTTTTTTGGAAAAAGAAGTTTTTTTTTTTATATAGAAAAAAAGGCGGCAGACGAACATACAGTCCACCTGATTAGTAAGTGGATACTGTCGTCCGTAGCTACATGCCAACATCAGTTCAGAATGAGAAACGTTGGCACGCCCCCGGATGCGCTGCCTACCTTTGCAGACTAAGGAATGGATTTGGAAAATGGGGAGGGATAGGATTTCAAGGTAGTGTTCTGTGAGGTGCAACGTTCCTTTATGGGATGTTTTTTTAAGTTTATATTGTCATAGTTTTGGAACTACTAAACCGATTTGGGTAAATTTCAAACTTCTACAGTATATTAGGGAATCGATTACCGATAAACCGAAACTGTTGGACATGGGAATGCACATTGTCTTGTGCATGAGGGATGTACGGCCTTAAAACTCCGCGCCTGGCCCAGCGGTTTGGCGAGTCCACTCTTTTAAGAGATGGTGAAGTTCCTTAGTGCTTGTGGTGGCGGCTTTGTTATCCCTTAGTCGGCTCTTACGACATCCATGCGAAGAGATGGGATGGTGATATTTCTAAAACCGACCGACACCACACGGCTCGTTAAAGGGCCCATTTTATTATTATTATTATTATTTACGATACACTAGCAGCTTTAAGCTGATGCGTGTACATTGTTTTGTTGCACTTTTTTATATGATTGTCCAGTCTATTTTTGAAACAGTTCACTGAGGGGGCGCTAATAACAGTCTCCGGTAATTTGTTCCAGTCTTTCACCACACGGTTGGGCAAAAAGTGTTTCTTCGGATTGCTTGTAGTCGGCACAGTTGTGAGAAGTGAGTGTCCTCTCAGGTTTTTGTTTTCGTTCATAGTATAAATGGTTGTCATGTTTGGTGTGTTGTAATATCCATTTAGTATTTTGTATGTCTCTATTAAGTCTCCTCTTTGTCTGTGTTGTTCTAAGGTGGTTAGACCTAGTTTTTGGAGTCGAACTTCATATGTACAGTTTTTCAAAGATGGGACCATTTTGTTAGCTCTGCGCTGTGCTCTTTCGTTCGAGAAGAGCACAGCTGTTCAGAATAGTACAGAGAGAAGATAGAAAGGTGTATAATACTCCTATTAATGGGAGTATTATACATATATGTTTATCGATAAAAACACCTTTCTGTCTACTCCTACCCTACTCCTGTTTGAATAGCAGCCGTATTCGTTGTTCAATCGGCCGCATAACAGACAACTAATAAAAAGAGAATATCTATGTCATATTTTACTTGATTTTGTTTTTTAGAAATTCAAATGTCGAGATATGTAGATTTCCGATAGTAAAATCCATGGTATCCACCAATCCGAATAAATAATTAATAAATAACGATACACTCGATAAATCCGTAGTGAATTATGGCTCGAAAACCCTAGTGGTTATTAGTGGAAGCTAATACCTCCTAGATAGTATTTATAGCTGATATCGAAGAATAGATGCCCCAAGTTACTGCCGTTCTTGAATTTTCTGATAACTCCCGTATATATAATTTTCTCTTGTCACTTGAGAATGGAAAGAATCGCTTATTCACCGTCATCGACCAATATTCTATAAAAATGGACTATCTGCTAACGCAATTTAGTTTTTGACAGTAACAGATGGCTCTAACACTATTGGTAATACAGGTGGATATTGTAATTCATAAAAAACGTATTCTATGATAAATGTCTCGCATTTCTCATATCAATGCCTGCCGTGCCTACCATGTGCCTACACATATTTCTTGCGTCTCCCTTACGTTTTGACGTTGATATATGGGTGATATATATTTATGTAACACCCTGACACAATACATGGAAGAAACAGTAGTACATCTTCGCAATAAATTAAAATGTTGTTAAAAACAGAAACTGACTTCTTAAACGCCCTAAAAAATTATACGAGTACATAATAAGACTTCTGGAAGTAGACAACTTATTCATTTGCTGGATGTGGGCCTCTCCTAAGGCTTGTTACTACACACGGTCTTTTCATTTTCTTATCCAACCACCAGCGGCGAACTTCAAGTTGTTAGTCTACTTCAATTACTAAGCGGCTTCAATTCGAGGACTCGTTTATCCCATCGGTACATCCTGCGGCAAAAATTACACGCCCATTGCCTCTTCAGTATTTTAATTCAACCAGCTATATCGGTGACTTTAGTATTTAGCAAATCTATTCGTTTCTGATCAAATCCTCCAAAGAAATTCCGAGCATATCTCTCTTTCATAGCTCTTATCATCATTCTCAAAATTGTAATCAGAAAGACGAAACAGTCCGACAGACAAGTCGTTGTATTTTGGAAATACACAATAATTAATATTACACAATAGAGAAAAGAATGCCGCCGTAAAGTATATTGTGTACATCCCATCCAAATTCATTTGTCTAATGGAATGTATAATGCAATAAGAGAAGTTTAAGAATATAAGAGAAAAATTACTGTCATCTCGTCAATAAAAATATAAATAAATTTTATTGGTGACAACCCTTGTATAATCGTCTCGTCTACTCGTAAAAATTTAGTGTCAAGTTGCTCTTCTGTTTCTTTTTTACTATGGACATATATTCTTTACGTTAATCGAATATAAAGCCGTGTTATTGATATGGGGGTTCTTTCGTAATGGATTTAAATCGCCGTTTTATGTCGTAATTCACGCTAGGCTACATTCTATCTCTTATCTATCTCTATGTCTTGGTTTAGAAAGAACGAATGGAACCTTTGTTGCCAATCACAAAAAGCACAAATTAAGAGTAGTACACATGAATTGAGGAATGTATGGCCTTAAAACGTCAAGTCAGTTGTCGAGATTACGCTTTTGGAAGTTGTGTAGTTACTTAGGAGTTGTGGTAGCGGGTTTGTTATCCCTTAGTTACGACAACCACGGGCAGAGATGGGGTGGTGCTATTCTAAAGTCAGCTCTAAACTCGTGCGTAGAATAATACACTCGCGAGCAACTGAATCGACTCACCCCCCAAGCTCGCGTACAGAGTTGCTTGTCTCGATAGAGAAAAAACTGATATATGAAAAACTTGTAGCTTTTAAAAACCTAAGCCTATTGCAGATGCCTATTGCAAATATTGCAGAGATGTATACAAGTCAAGGTCTGATAAGAAAATTTCGGTTGCAGGGGTTTTTAAAGGCGGTTGCAACGCGCAATTCGTGGATTTATCGCGAAGAGCACATTTTCCTGCACTTCCATTCAGATTGCAATATTTAAAAAAGTACTAGACGGATTTTCATAGTAATGGTACCATGTTAAAGCTGAAGTCTTAGGCTCTTAAAAGCTACAAGTTTTTCATATATGTATCTGTTTTTTCTTTATCGAGAAAACCAACTCTGTATGCGTGATTGGGGGGTGAGTGGATTTGGTTGCTCGCGAGTGTATAAATGGGCAATTACAATGGTTTCTTTTTTTTCTAGGAAAAAGGCGGCAGACGAGCATGCAGTCCACCTCATGGTAAGTGGATACTGTCGTACATGCACATCCCCGCAATACGTGTCAACGTCAGTCACAAGCGCTGGCCGCGGGATGCGCTGCCCGCCTTTGCAAATTAAGGAATGGATTGGGAGAAAGGGTTGGGAAAATGGGGATGGATAGGACAGGATGGGAATGGGCTCTGGCATATCTCACTACCGAAACACTTACGTACATTGGGGAATTACCTACGATAAAGTAGGAAATTCAGTACATTTCAAGGTAGGAGCTGTGAGAGAGGGGTAACGTGGCTAGTCGACTGCGCCCAACGGCTGCTGGAATGCAGCGTGCACTCTCCCCGTACAATGTTACAGGTTTACCTAATGGTAAATTTAGGATGAGACTTTATTGAACATTGAATTTTGAACGCCAAACTTTCATCTGGAAGTTATTGTTTCATTTTTAACACGATAAAGCCTTCATGCCACGTTATGAATTTTTCAATAAAAATCCAAGTCCTTGTCGTGTAGTTATGAAAACCATTATACATTCTGCACTGACGTATATGTATAAAGTAGACTGACATAAATATAAAGATATAAAATATGTAAGTAGGTATATTTTGTGTCGCGGCAACAATTAAGGTAGTGGCTCAGCGAACGCTGCAGATAATCCACAGCACTGATCAGTTCTGCCAGCACCTATATACATATATGCTCATGGACAGCCAAAGAAGTATACAATCATACCAAGACAATTTGTTCTAAGAAGGAACAAAGTCTCAATACTGAATTTCCGATGTCAACAATGAACATGTTTAATGTGTGTCCATTGTAATGTATTAATAGTGATATCTTACACCATTATACAGTTGACTCCCCCATCTCACCCCATCTGCCACAAGGAGAATTGGGAGGTGTAACTGGACGAGGAATACCTCTAATTCCGTTTCACTTTCTATTCCCCCTTTTCCAACTGTCTTTCCAAATTCATTCCTAAATCTCCAAAGGTAGGCAGTGTATTCGGGGTCGTTCTAACGGAAGTTATTCTGAGCTGATGTCGTCATGTACCACGGATGTTCACGGGCGATCCACTTACAACCAGGTGAACTGTATGCTCGTCTGTCGCTTTCTTTCTATAAAAAAGTGTTAAATCGTCTTCAATAAACAATTCTTTACTACATCTATACTTACATATAATGAAATCGTACCAAAACCGTGTCTGTACATGAAATATTTTAAAAACAAGTCATGTAGTGATACCGTCAAGTTGGTACAGAGCCCAAAAAACATTTTTTGAAATTTTTATCGGTCTGTCTGTCTGAATGAGCATCACGCAAAAACAGCTGGGCAGATTTTAATGAAACTTGGTACAGTTCTGAATTATATGCTACGTTAAGATTTAGGATACTTTTATCCAGATTAATTATGAAGTTCCCTCGGGAATCACAACTTCTCGCGAAAGAAGTCGCTTGCACTGCTTGTGAATAAATATATTTTCTTTCATTCCTTCAATTGTAATTAATGATTTCGCATGAAATCTGTATGTATGTCTATTATATATGTACTTAACTAGAGATAGTGCCATTAGATAATTAAATTATTAATGGGTTCACATCAAAGGAAGGTCGATCTTTGATGAAGGGCTCTGAAAGCCACATATGGGACTCCCTTATATATTTCATAGGGTCGCATAGTTACGCGGTCGCGCGGTCTTATTTAGCGCTGACTAAGGTTTAGAATGCAATGATTTCGGGTACATTTAAACGTATAATGATTATAATTCTATTCGTATTTGAACCATTCTGTCGTGTGAATTAGTATTGTAAATTCCGATGAATAGTAGGTAATACAAATAGTGATATGACTCCACTTAGCATGGTTTGAAGTAAGCTGACATATTTTTTTTTTTAAATTTATTTATCACAGAAAATAACACCGATACATTACCTCCAACATACCTACAAGTATGTTGGAGGTAATCTCTGGAACTACTGAACCGATTTCAAAAATTCTTTCACAAATAGGAAGCTACATTATCCGTGTCTAATATAGGCTAAATTTTATTTTGAAATTTTGAAAAAAATAATTATGAAAAAAAAACTTATAAACCAAAGCGAAGCGTGGGTGGGTCGCTAATTATTAATAAACATAAAGGTGAATGAAAGCAATTTGGAAAGAAATATAATAATTATTATATTATTTATATCAAATTTACAACTCCGGTCGCGTGTTTCGCTAGTATCGCTACTTGCCAATTTCAAACCAAAGTTTTTACTCGTAGAGAATGAATGTATAATAATATATAATATACAATACATGTATAATATATTCCACTAAGTATATTTACAATAGAAATTTATTAAACTGAATGAATGAATCACCTAAAGGAATAAAGCTTGAGATAAATTACCTTGAAATTTTAATTTGACGGGTAATGTAGACTCTTTGTAGACGCTATCAAAAAAGGTATTTGCCTAAAACGCTTTCAAATCCTTGACCTACTTTGATATCCGTCCTTCATGCTGTCGCCACACGTTGAACGATTCCATTTTACTTTTAATTTTTTGTTCCAATGCAACGACAACGGCAAGCATTCTGCTTAGCTTTTTGGTGGGAAGTTGAGTTTCCGGTTGTTCGAAATAGTCCGTTTGTCTCTCCGGCGTCCAAAATGTATTATAAAAATAAGGGGAAGGGTTAGGTTTGCGCGTAGGCAACACTGCCCTTACTCGCGCTCTTGCCCGGCGGATCTGGCGAGGAACGCACGCGCTCCGGTTATCGCGATTAAATGTTAAACGGTCGCCTCCGGGTTACACGAAAATTAAGTACCTCTTGCCCGCCGGAATTGGCATATTACGCACGCGCTCCGGTTATCGAGAAATAATCAAGCCCCCTTCTTGTCCACGGGACGTCCACCGGAACTGACGTCGCAAGAAGCGCACGCGCCGCCTGATCGCGCCATTGTGAAACTTTGATAAATTGTGTAAGGCCGAGTTCTCGGTTCGGCCCGCTACCTGTCGGTAGTGAAAATATACTTTTCCTTGTCATCATTGTGTTTCTCGTGTATTCTCCTGTGATCATCTGGACGGCGGCCGGGCTACCACAACAGGGGGGCCCCCTCGCCGAGTTCACCGCAGCAGCTATATCAGGTCAGTGCGCAGGATTTCCAATGTATGGCAACTAGGTAACCATTTGAAAGAATTTTGTTATAACGCGCATATCGCGCTTGAATGCAGGTAAGAGGCTGGCCATCATATAAACGCATATACTGGTTAATTATTGTAAAAATTGTGTATTGTGGGATTTGGAACTTAATATTGATAGTTTATTAAACTTAAAAGTGCCTAATGTTTTCAGTGTAATGTATGTGATAATCAAATAAAAGCATAAGACTGCACTTTTCATGTTCTTCCAAGAAGTAATCCTCAGTAAACCTACTGTAAAAGTTTACTGAGCGACTTCTGACTTGCTTCGACGTGACTGGACATTGACAAGATGTGTTTGTTTTGACATTAATTACAAAGAAAACTTTGGAACTGGCGGAATGTGCTAATTGCACCATTGCCATATATAAAAAGAATGCAAAAAAGCATATTGTCTAAACGTAAAGAAATAAAGACAGTTCTTTGTTTACAGCTGTACTCGTAAATGCATTGGGCTGTACAAATTTTAATGAGTCTCGTACAGCTCTGCTATCTATTCTGTTTTTATTTTCCAGAATAATATTTCGCAGCGAATCCGCAAACAGGCGGGACAAAATATTGCAATATTTTTTGGCTGTACGCGCTCTTCCTTTGATCTCTTTTTTTACGGATGACAGCACGAAAAGTTTGTGTTTCAACGTGTTGGGGAACGAAGTTAATTAAAGTGTAGGTTAAATAAAAAATAAGTTTAATGGATGCACCAAATCGTAGATATTCTTATGTTTCTTCTTGCAGTGCCATCTTCTAACGAAGGTTGGCAATCGTCATGATTATTTTGTTCGTTAGAAGCTGCAGCACGGAATAGTGGCCGATTGCTCTTGCCGTACCATTGGCGTAAGTTCTTCAGTCAGGATGTTCTTCGCGTTCCCGGTTGCCTTGTATAACGACTTAGAGGAGCTCATATTTGTAGTTTCTCATTATATGACCATAGTCCTCTGCATATTAAATATTATTTGTTGTAACTGTCGAAACTTTTTGGATAACTGCTTCTATTTTTTTTATGTAACATATTACCCATCAAGTGTTCCGTTTATTTCCCAAATATAATAGAATAAAATAAAAAATAAACTTGTGAATATTAATTGTTGTAAATTGTTTGAGAGTGCGATCTGAATACGAAGAATCCTGGATCCACTAATCCAGGATTTCTTCGTATACACATCCAATTTATCAGTACAGAACTGTCACTATTATGGAAGGACTCTGATGCGAATGGAAGAACAAATGGTAACTTATCAGCAGTTCTGTACAAGCCAGTTCTCTTTCACGCAATATTTTAAGCACAGAGAAACCCTGCACAGCAGAAATATGTTGACTAAATTGGATAAGTTACAGCAGTAATAAAGAATAAGCTTTAAACCGCGAACCCGTAGGCTGTGGAACGAACTGCCTCAAGAGGTCTTTCCATTAAGCTACGATATGGGGTTCTTCAAGAGAGCTGTGAATAGGATTTTGCAAGGTCGGCCACCCGCATGCCCCCTGGTCTTGCAGGTGTCCACGGACGGCGGTAACACTTACCGCTTGCTCGTCCGCTCACATCTCTATAAAAAAAAAACTCGCGGTATTTATTATATAATATATAGTTTTAATAAGAATTTTAAATTGTAATAAATTAAACCAAAAACAATAAATATTTCAATACTGGATAGCTTCAGAGAAATTGATTTCAGCATTAAAATGATATCACAACACTTTTAACTTACATAGTAAAATAGTATTGTCTATGAATGTACACTTGAAAATCAGATGATTTTGATTTATCACAATTTACTCGCACCGAACACGCACTGATGGGTATATCACGAACGGATATATCCATCTCTTCCCACAAGCCGCTACCACAAGCACTAAAGAACTACATCACTTCTAAAAGAGTGGACTTGCCAACCGGCTTGACCAGCGTGGCGTTTAAAAGCCATACAACCCTCGTGCACCTTGCATGAGGTCCATGTCCAACAGTGGACGATAAAAGGGCTAGTAACGGTTATTAAAGTGTAGTCAGCTGACTATCAGTTCGTGGCTATAATTGGAGTAATTCAACAGTAAACGTCGAGTAGAATAGAAAAAAAGGTACAAACACTCGTATAAGACCGATTCAATAGATAAATATGAGTGAAAAAAGCCATAATACCAGAATTCTTGACAAATTTCTGGCAAATTTGACTTCAAGTGGAAATCTAAAATTACATTTGCATAGGCTTGTACGTACTATGTTGACAGCAGCATTTCAATTTAGCGATCCGTTCAAAGTTTTAATTACGCCTAAAATTAATTTCGGATTTTCGTCAAAAGAAAATTGTTCTGCAAATGGCAAGGTTAAAATGACTTTTGTCCCGCCACGTGGCAATTCTGGGTAATTATTTATTGTTAAATCTATGACAATATTGAACATTTGAAGTTCATTATTCCACGTTTGTCGCATGCTGAAAAACTCTATGAGCTTCAATGACCACCAAGTGTACCTATCCTATAAAATGTCTAAAAGACATTGGTGGAAATAAAATATATCCGGTTCGAAGACCAAACTTTTGGTGTGGCTGCTAGGGGGTCTCGGGCTGCCGATTTCGTAGCAAAATGCCTACCATCGCACTTCACATAAATTCTATAGCACAATAACAACATTTTTAATTCTTCATACATGAGATCGCATTAACATGAGACATCGCATGAGACATCGCATGAGACTTTTTTGTTTTTTTTAACTCACATCGCAATTTGCCATCTTTGAGAAGAACACGATTCGGTGTTTTTTTTTTTTTTTTTAGTTTTTTTTATTTATATATACTAGCGGGCGGACGAGCAAGCGGTCCCACGTGATGGTAAGTGTTACCGCCGCCCATGGACACCTGCAACACCAGGGGGTATGCGGACGCGCCGCCGACCTTGCAAAATTCTATTCACAGCTCTCTTGAAGAACCCCATATCGTAGCTTAATGTTTACTTTAAGTTTAAGATGTAGGGGGAGAGTACACGCTGTATTCACACAGCCGCTGGGCGCACTCGACTAGTGACGTTACCCCTCTCTCACAGAAGACTACCTTGAAATATATTTCATTTTCTACTACCCATTCCCATCCCATCTTTTCCCTCCTCATTTTCCCAATCCATTCCTTAATATGCAAAGGTACGCAGCACATCCGGGAGCGTGCCAACGTTTGTCATTCTGGAGTGATGTTGGCATGTATCGCGGATGTCTATGGACGATAGTATCCACTTACCATCAGGTGGACTGTATGCTCGTCTGCCACCTTATTTTTCTATAAAAAAAAGATTGGTGTAACCAGACATTGTGACTCGATATCATTGATCGATAAAATAATATCGATCTAGCTAATACATTACAACTTGGATGACCATTATGGTCATCAATCCCCACTTTAAATGGTCAGATCAAATACTATAAATTTCCAGGTCAATTTAATATTGCAATATAGAATCTGTAAAGTATGTACGAGTACGATTTAGGAGAGGCCTATATCCAACAGTGGAGAGACACAGGCCGATGGTAGTGTATGGTACGAGTACACGTCAAAGACTCTATCTATGGTGTAAAGTACTTACCAATATTTATTGCTGATATGGATGCAAACAGAAATAGGGCCTTTCCAGCCATATTGTGTAGATTATCTGCAAAAGAAAACAATTTGATATTAAAGGACATTAAATTGATAAGTAATCCGGGAGGACCTGGGGTAATCAGATCGTTACTGCCTGTTACAAATGGCCCCCTTATCCAACTCGGAGACCATCTGTTATTATTATTGTAAATCATCCGATCCCAATGATCGACAAATGAATGTAGAATCACCCGGATCGAATGACTTACAACAATATCTTTTTGTGGGGGTGACTTGAAAACACACGAACGGCCCCTTCGAACTGTCCGTATGTTTTCTTGTCTCCAGTCCCTTCAACGGCGCCTTCTTCGTGGTTTGTGATCACCCCAGGGCGCGGCTGAACGGGACGTTGTGCTCGTGTTAGGCGTAGTTCTAATTCACCGGACTTGTAGAATGGCGGCGCAGGAACCAACGACTATGGAGGTCTTGAAATAAAACTCTTGATTTATCTTCAAAATGGCTTGAGGGCTTGCGGTGGTGTTTTGAGGAGCGAGACGGCGGTATTTTTCTTCTTCTTCTGTCCAGAGGACCTTGTTCCAAGTTGACGTTTGAGGATCACGTAATTTTACGCCTCTCACTTCACGCTTATTAAGCCCGCGGCAGTACCATTGGGAAAGCCGCACGCCATCATTCACCGCTACACCCGTCTCCTCACCACCCCTCCCCCTCAATCGTCTTTATTCATATTTACATCTACATATATATTTACTTTTAAAAGATCTACCATTCCACATAGTACAAGGGTTTTCACAATAACCCCTCGCCTATTCCTTCTCGGAAGATAGGCGATATGCTTATTAAAAGCATTGGCAGAGCTTTATCTCTAAAGATACCTGTAGCAAGCACACATCTATACTAATTTTCCTAAACAATTTATCTACTTTTAAAAGATCTGCCCTAATCTACATGGGTTTTATTCTATTAACCCTATTCGCTATTTCATCCCTTAGGGAAAATAAAAGACAGGCGGGGGCAAAACTTTATTTTTCTAAATGTATAGACATGTGCCCGTTTGTACATACGGACTTTTGCTACAGGTTTTCTTTGCAGACATATTTTTCCCCATTGTTCTGTTTCTACTCGATTTTACATGGAGTGGTTATTTATATTATCCCCACTCCTTTTTCCATTTTCCTATACAAATGATTCTATACATAATCAATTTTGTAAATTATAACAATCGACAGAACAATGGGTACTCATTTTTCTTATTAACTACTTAAAGTTAATATTTTCAATATTCTGTTTATTTACAATAATAATATTAGTACAACTAGCATTTTTATAATACAATACATTAACAGACGACATTCACTTCAAGACATTTATTGGCTAATAAGCTCACTCAATATGCTCGGCAAACAACTGTCTAGTTGCACAACTCAAAATTCTACCTTATCGATTATTTACGAGCAAGGTTTAGGGGGCGTGGCTTCGTACTTATGAAATCTTCATATTGGGTGTGCATTGTTAACACTGCCAGTAGTAGCCAACCAGTTGCACTATTAGCCTACCGGTAGCCTACTAGTACCGTTACTGATACTGATAGTCTTCTAGAAATATCATGTAGCACCACCAAGCACCAATTAGTTCTGGTATGAGGATAAATAAATTAATAACGCCACACTTAATGGCCTACGCTAGGACTCCCTGTGTCGTGGGTCACACACACACACACACACACACACACAGAGAGAGAGAGAGACAAGGACACCGCAGTATGTCAATCATTCATCAAATACGACAGTTGTTTAGATTACAGATTCAATTAACAATTCAAAAATGCTGCCCATATAAAGCGTTCTGATTATTTTATTATGATACGTCTCAATCAACTACACCACCCCACAAAGGATAATAATAAAGATAGCAAATATTGTTAGCTCTAAAACGCCAAGCAGCCAGCAGTAATTTTTCCGTGCGTAAATTCAAAAGTGTCACAGACGTCTTCAGAAGAAAACTTTAAGCGTTTTGAGCCGCTTCAAGCGCTCTTAGCTCACTCCAGAGACCGGTTTAAGACCAGATGACATCTCACGGCTACTTGCTAGCACTCAAAGTCTACTTTAATGCTGCAAAGATTTAAAAAACGCATATTCTTCATTTTATTTTAAAATATTATTTCCTTTTTAATTGTTTCGTTTGTGGGAGGTGAATGCTGAAATCGCACAGCCGACTGGACGTGCCCACTGATAGAGTTACGCCAGAGGCCATTTTCTGTGCCTTCCCATTCCATCGAGTGAAGAGTAACCGTAAACAACAAGCAACAAGCACTGCTGGACATATGCACCTTGTCTCGTGCATGAGGGATGAACCTTGAACCGCCACGCTGGCCAAGCAGGTTGGCGAGTCTACTTTTTTAGAGGTGGTGTAGTTCCTCAGAGCTTGTGGTAGCGGATGAATTACTCCCATTATATTTCCTACGCTCTATCCAATCCCATCCCCACCTATCACATAGAGTTGAAAATGTAATGGGATGAAAGGATCTCCCTATCTTTTACATTTATCTTTTAATTTCCATCCAACCCCATACGAGTTTGTTTATGGTTAAATTTATGATTTACCAATATAATAATAACAATATGTTAAAATGTCTTCGAAAGAAGCAAACATATTTTTGTTTATAGAAAGGAGGTAGAAAACGAACAGACAGTTCACCTGGTGGTATGTCTGTCGCCTTGGGACATCCTGTGTTGGCACGCCCCAATTTTATTTCATTTCTGTTAGTTTCCTATTAATTTTTCCACAAAAATATATTAAGAACATCAAAGTTATGGCTTCCACTTACCAAATCCTTATTTTATATCCTTTCCTGCTGCTATACTTTAAGTTGACCTATGAATCTCTTAACAACCGCTTTTGCTTGGAACACTTTACAATGGAATTGGAAAACCGAATAAGTCAAGATAAACTGGCCATTTGAAGGCATTGCGTAGGTACATACGTTTAAACTAAAAGGCACCTTATTGAAATATTAATAAGGGTTAGATTTGAATGGTTTTGGCACATTAGCGCGTCGCGTCTACTAACATTTCCAGGGAAGTGTAGCATCTGTCGTCTTGAATAGTTTTTAGATGACATCAATCCATTGGTATAACTAAATAGCCTTTTAAGTCTAGCTTTTGACATTTTTTATACATTTCCAAGACAACAAAGACGTTGGCATCTAGTAGCTTGAGTTGGTATCTAACAGTCGAGGGTTAACTGATAATTAATAAGATTATATTAGGATTGATAAAAATAAATCAACTGAACAACAATAAACTCGAATGCGAAAAGATACGTTAAGAAAAGATTAGGTGACTGAACAGGAAAAAATAGTTTTTTAATAGTCCAGTGGTGACAAAAGCAATAGTAATTTTACTGACCATGCGAAGAAAAATAGGTTACAAAACGTTTTAACACAGTCTGATGTCACTTCGTATAATGCAAGGTTTAACACAGTCGGATGTCACTTGGTATAATGCAAGGTTTAACACAGTCGGATGTCACTTGGTATAATGCAAGGTTTAACACAGTCGGATGTCACTTCGTATAATGCAAGGTTTACCACAGTCAGATGTCACTTCGTATAATGCAAGATTTAACACAATCGGATGTCACTTCGTATAATGCATGGTTTAACACAGTCGGATGTCACTTTGTATAATGTAAGGTTTAACACAGTCGGATGTCACTTTGTATAATGCAAGGTTTAACACAGTCGGATGTCACTTTGTATAATGCAAGGTTTAACACAGTCGGATGTCACTTGGTATAATGCAAGGTTTAACACAGTCGGATGTCACTTGGTATAATGCAAGGTTTAACACAGTCGGATGTCACTTGGTATAATGCAAGGTTTAACACAGTCGGATGTCACTTGGTATAATGCAAGGTTTAACACAGTCGGATGTCACTTGGTATAATGCAAGGTTTAACACAGTCGGATGTCACTTGGTATAATGCAAGGTTTAACACAGTCGGATGTCACTTGGTATAATGCAAGGTTTAACACAGTCGGATGTCACTTCATATAATGCAAGGTTTACCACAGTCAGATGTCACTTCGTATAATGCAAGATTTAACACAATCGGATGTCACTTCGTATAATGCAAGGTTTAACACAGTCTGATGTCACTTTGTATAATGCAAGGTTTAACACATTCGGATATCACTTCGTATAATGCAAGGTTTAACACAGTCGGATGTCACTTGGTATAATGCAAGGTTTAACACAGTCGGATGTCACTTGGTATAATGCAAGGTTTAACACAGTCGGATGTCACTTGGTATAATGCAAGGTTTAACACAGTCGGATGTCACTTGGTATAATGCAAGGTTTAACACAGTCGGATGTCACTTGGTATAATGCAAGGTTTAACACAGTCGGATGTCACTTGGTATAATGCAAGGTTTAACACAGTCGGATGTCACTTGGTATAATGCAAGGTTTAACACAGTCGGATGTCACTTGGTATAATGCAAGGTTTAACACAGTCGGATGTCACTTCATATAATGCAAGGTTTACCACAGTCAGATGTCACTTCGTATAATGCAAGATTTAACACAATCGGATGTCACTTCGTATAATGCAAGGTTTAACACAGTCTGATGTCACTTTGTATAATGCAAGGTTTAACACATTCGCATATCACTTCGTATAATGCAAGGTTTAACACAGTCGGATATCACTTCTTATAATGCAAGGTTTAACACAGTTGGATGTCACTTTGTATAATGCAAGGTTTAACGCAATCGGATGTCACTTCGTACAATGCAAGGTTTAACGCAATCGGCAATCGGAAGCATTTTTTGCCAACTTTAGCTTTAAATTCCAGTTATAACACTCCACGTATGCTTTTAATGTGGACTCTAGGACGCTCAAACGATTATGACAAATCTAAGGACAACTTAATCATTCAAATTCTTCAAACCGTTTAAGCTCTATGTGAAAGATACGAAAGAAAAACATACAAAGGCACGAGAAACATTAATTACTTTTCCTCGCAGTCGGATTTATACACTAATAACGAAGACGAATAAAACTGATCTGAGGAAAACAAAAATAATTAATTATATTTGGTAAATTTTCTACAGTATACTGACACAAATTCTTTAATTAACTTGCTGAAGTGGCAATGGGCCGATCATATTTGTCACACGAACGATATCCGATGGGGCAGACTACTAAGACGAATTCTTGATTGGAGGCCACGTACCGAGAATCGCAGTGTGGGATACTCTCAGACTTGAAGAGATTCGTCGTTGGTGGTTGGATGAGAAGAGCTGAAAATCGTGTGCGTGGCGACCGCGGAAACGGCCTCTATCTAACACTAGAGAGATATAGGCTGTTAATATGGTATGATTTGGTACTTTGTGTCGTTTGCTGCCAATTTTAAGTCAAAAGTGCACAATATATTTACATGTAAGAGAAGGTGTGTTATTTGGTATAACTTCTACATTGAAATTGAGAGAATTTCATTGAATATCGTTGAATATAGGGTACTAGTATTATAACAAGACCGTTGTAGAGTGTAATATCTAGTGATATTTCAATTTCAATTTGCCGATACAAGTCACTATATTTATTTGTCGTAGGTCTAAGTAATAAGATGTTTTTTTACAGAAGAGATGGCAGACGGCAGGCGACCCACGAGATAGTAAATGGGCGTCGCCGTCCACGGACTCCTGCAACACGGATTATTCCGATCTGTTCTCACACGTCTGTCCCTATTCAAGGGACAGGGACCCTATTTCAGAATAGGGTCCCTATTTCAGAAAGTTATTTCAGAAACCTATTCAAGTGGAAAAACCTCATTAGGAGTCATGGAAGCAGGAGTCCTACAATAAATATTACTCGCAACAACGTTATCATAAAATCAGCCAATCTCTCTCTCTACTGCTGGATATAAACCTGTCCCAAAGGTTACCACCACATACGGTCTTCTCAAGACTCTTCTCATCCAGTCAGAGATAGGCCTATGTTTACGGAGCACGGCCCAGACTGCTCTTCCTTCCTTCCGTGTATGTTACATCCATTCAAGGACTCTTCTTATCATCGTTATCAGTTTTTCAGCAAATACGACCTGTCCATTGCTAATTCAGCAAGCTGTTTCGGATCCTATCCCGCAAAGAACCTCCGAGCATAGCTCTCTCCATAGTTCACTGAGCGATTTTGTACTTCTCTACTTTGAACCTTTCGATGCCCGTTAGGTTTCATTGAATATAAATTCTCATGTTTGTAACTTGGATTAAAGATTGACAAGTTTTTGCTCGCATCTTGTACCAAACAACTTATTGTAGGGTATCGCATAAAATTACCGCGTGAAATAGAAATTATGAAGGCATCGTTGACAAGTTAGCTATAGGCATGGTTTAATTAGATTAGGTTTCAGTTATGATTCGGTTATAGTTTAGGCATTTAGTTAGGTTAGTTTTCAGTTATAGTGTAGGCACAGTTTTAGTTTTAGACATTGGGATTGTTAGGGATATGATATTTCGGATCCGGATACGGATATATTGTATACTCTTTTACCTGTTTCGGTTACAGATATGACATTGTTTGGTTTCGGTTACGGATATATTTTTAATGAACATTTCAAGAAATGTATTACTAACTGACAGTAAAGAAAAAGAACAAATTGGAAATAATTGCATCAATCTATGAAATTAAATGCAAGCGGCAAGAACTTGTCAGAACCTGTCGCCTCGTTTAAATTGAGCCTGTAACAGCAATGAATAAAATGATTTGTAATAACATCCGAATCTTTTATTTAGGATTCGGTTTCGAATATTTTTTTAATTCGAGTATCCGATAGCGTCGGTTCCGGTTACGGAGCTCCGTAACATCCCTATTAAACATCGTTGACAAGTTCTTAAGGTTAAAGGCATTGTTGACAAGTTTTAGCTCGTAACTTGTACCACAACCACTTATTGTAGGGTATCGCATAAAACTACCGGGTGCGTTATAAAACATAAAACAAGATGGAGGCTTTATTATGACCCGAGGTCAGGTTCCTGCTGATTTTATGATAGCGCACTCACAATTTTATGACTGTTATGAATTTTGTCTTTATTGGACAAGGCGCTAGTTGTGGTTAAAAAGGAAAAATAGACCCGAGTTAGTCGAAAAGGTTAGTCGATTTCGCTATATTCCGTACGATTTTAAAAGAAAATGTTTATTCAATAGTTGTAGGCCTTGTCTAAAACATTTGATGCTTTTTCGTTTTTCATACATATTTATCTATTTAGAGACACCTTATTCATTTTACTCGACGTTTAGGTTGAGTTGCACCATTGATTTGAGAATACATACTAAATACGTTAATACGGGTCTTTCAAAAGGGACGCTCGATTTTGAAAAGCCTATTGCGGCTATCTATAAAAAGATATATCTGTTATATATGACAGTAATTTTTATTGAGCTTCACCATTAAATCATGGAAAATTACACGATTCAACAACGCGTGGAAATCATTAAACTTTTATCAAAATGACTGTTCAGTTCGTGGAACGTCTCGAATTCATCAATTCATATGTGTTAATGGAACATTCTTATTACGTAGTACTTAAGTTTCAAATTTCACTTCTTAATAAACCACTCCTAATCTGCTACCCCCCATCCCACCCCTGCCTAGTTGCTAACCAGATTTCTTTGATAAGAACGTATGATGTGTCATCAAGTCTATTTACCATATCGATGGGTTCACCAACCGAAACTTTAACCTTGCTATATCCAAATACATGTAGGTATATATCATATGTACATATTGGAATAGAACCTTGTTTGATGTTTTTAAATGTTTTTAAGAGTATAATTGAAAGGTCTATTGAAATAGTTTGCGGCTCTTTTAAAATAAGTCATATTTTATAGGCATTGCAGACTCTTTTGTTTGAAAAAAACAATTCTTGTACCTACCAGACACGGCTTTGTATAGATGTCAATCGAATAAATAATGTAACAAAGAACAACGTAATTGGCATCGTAAAGAAACAGCGGCAGTCAAAAAAGTCCCAAGTCATGATTGAAACGAAATAGGATTCCGGGGAAAAGGTTTGAAAATGCCATTAAGATCTTCGCTAAATGAAACCATGTTTATTACAAAGGAATAATTTTTAGGGATATTGCAATATAAATAATGCCAGTAAAACATAGTCTCTAGATAGTTATTTGAAAGGACAAAAAAATAATTCATGGTACGCTTTAACCAGAATTTGTATGTTAATTAGCTATTATATATGTATTATATGATATACATTCATGTATTCATGTATATATACATATTGAGGCCGTTTTTATGCCATTCATGCCTCATGCGCGAGTCAATGTGCATGGTATTTATAAAGAATTATAATTTATAAACAAAGTATAGGTACGTAAAATATCCAAAGCGTAGATGGATGAAAAATAAATATATATACTTTTAATACACCATTATATGTGCTCATATACATAATTATATACCTAAGGAGCTCAATAGGCATACACTTATGTGTGCATACAAATAACATAATAATTATTAAAAATAAAAGTAATAATCTGATTTGAGTGCGTGCAAAACAGAATAAAGCAAAGTAGAATCATGAACGGTTTGCTGGAACTTCATAAGTAAATGGATATAAGGATACAACCCTCTATGGTGAACTAACCAATACCAAAATTTAGCCGTATCGGAAGCAATCGTTGAACAGATAAACACAAGCATTCCATACAAAACTCATACAAAAACAAAGAATTTGTAAAAAGCAAGAGCGCTAAGTGAATTCCCAAACCCTTTCCACGTTGGACAGCTGATGAAGATTAATTGTGGGCCATCAATAACGGTAGACGATTAGCGATATCCGATAGCTGGGCCAGTTGGTGGGCTACTCTTATAGGCCACATACGATCGAATAGCAATATTGCCTAGACCTAAGACTGGGAATGTCCATTTATTTTGTTGATTATTGTTTATTTTATTAATGTAATTAATTAGAAATTTCTTTCAATGCAATTCTATGACCAATGAAGTCGCGATATAATCGCTACAATGTAAGAGATGTTGTTGTCGTTTCTGTTGGACAATATAAAAAGTTATTTAGCATTAGATTGTATATCTATCTTTTAAAATTTATAATGAATGCTATGTAAGAGCGCGTGTAGACGGCGCCGCTGCCGTGCCGCGCCGATAACTATGTAGACTAGACGCGACCGCGCCGGTGGCGCCGTCTACACGCGCCCTAATGCAACCAGCCCTTTCAGTATCCACTGCTTGACATGGGTCCCTTTATGAGGATCGTCTTGTGCATGAGGAATGCAAAACGCCACGCTGGCCAAGCAGGTTGCCGAGTTCTTTCTTTTAGACGCGATCTGGATCCTCAGGGCTTGTGGTAGCCACTATGTAATCCCTTAGTCGCTGTAACACGACACCCATGGGAGGAGATAGGATGGTGCTATTATATAGGCACATATAAATATATAGTAATGAGAAACATTTTTTAAAACCTCGATGTGATGTCCCACTCTCACAGATGGCCACCTTGAAATGTACTGCATTACCTTAATGTACGTCTGTGTTTCGGTAGTGAGTGAGATATGCCTGAACCCATTCCCATCCCATTCTGTCTTATACCTTCCCAATTTCCCAATCCGTTCTCCAAAGGTAGGCAGCACATCCTTTTTTTTATGGACGTAGGCGGCAGTCGAGCATACAGTCCACCTGATGGTGAATGGATCCTGTCGCCCATAGACATCCGCGATACATGCCAACATTAGTCCAGAATGACAAACGTTAGCACGACCCCGGATGCGCTGCCTACCTTTGGAGATATAGGAATGGATTTGGAGAAAGGGTTGAGAAAACAGAAAGGGATAGGATGGGAATGGGCTCTGGCACATCTCACTCACTACCGAAACACGTACGTACATTAGGGAAATATGATAAAGTGGGAAACGCAGTGCAGGTAGTCTTTCGTGAGAGAAGGGTAAGGCGGCCAGTCAAGCGCGCCCAGCATCTGTTGGATTGCAGCGTGCACTCTCCCCCTCCCAAAATGACAAACGTGTGCCAGCCGTTGTCATTCTGGACTGATGTTGACATGTATTTACCATCAGGTGGACTATATGCTCGTCTGCGGCCTTTTTCCTATCAAAAAAGTACCTAACTACAATGGCTGTTGTTTATTTTTTTTAAACTTATGGATGATATCGAGTCCTAACTTTACATTTCAAAATTAAAAAAATACAATAATTCGATTAGACTATCGACAACAATAAAACGCACACATTTGTGAACCAAACTTTTACTTCCATAGTTTCAATAGAACAGCTTCAAAATACACATTTCCCAAAACAAATGTCGCCGGTTGCTTTTTTAAAAAAAGAACTACTCAGAAAATTAATGAAACGTGTTTTGAACGCATGTGCAGTTCGTCCATGCGGAACTCGTATTATCTGGTATTAATCCGACTCTCTATGACAGCTTTTTGCGTTATTGAAATGAAAAATGCACCGGCTTGTGTTTATTCACCCTTATATGGCGAGAGTATAAAGTAATAAATATTAATACTGTGGATAATAATCCATGAACCAGGAGTATACTTTGTACAGAAGTGAACTAGACTAACAATTAGTGTTGCAATGATGAACCTTTAATGTGCTTGTGGTAGGTTCGTCTAGATCTAGTCTCGTTTAGAGATTCACAGGCAGTCTCCGGATCCAATAACTATTATAGATTTTTGCATTGTCCTTGCTTCCATATTTACGCTCATCGGCCTTTGCCCAACGGACTTTGCCTAACGTTTTGTAATTTAGATATTGCTCACCATGTTCTCTGTCAAAGAAATGTTATAAAGACATAATCATAGATCTTTTTGACATGCCCAAGTTTCGTTGTAGTTTCGTTTTTATTACACATTCAAAAGGAATGTATTGTATCAGAATTAGTTTAAATTTTAATATGCTCCTTATTTCATTAAGTATCTTCTTCAATATATATATAGCCATAACATAAACACTCAACCCGTAAGCGCTCACCGCTCATATTAACAACACTACTAACAGTACTGTATCATATTAAAAAAATGTTAGTAGTAATATTTCTACATAAACATGTTCTTGAAACAACAAGACCATAAGTAAGAAAATTGTATAATAACAAAAATTTATAGGTCCATATCGTCAAAAAGGTCCCAGATGACGTCACAAATTTAGTATTATAAGTTAATTCGACTAATTGTTATTCTTCCAAAATACATATAAGCTTATGTGAAATGGTATTTCTGGTTTGTTGTTTTTATGTGGAATATATTTTGACGTCTGTGGTTTAAAGTGGAAATGAAACAAAACATAAAATATTTGCGAGAAAAAGGAACGTAATCCATTTGCAAAATTAGGGCTCTGTCACACAAGGCGTGATATCTGTCACGTTAGAGTTAACTTAATTTGATACGAGACAACAAATTTTTGGGTATAAAATATTTTTTTGTATTTTGCAGAATAAATGTCCTTCTTCATAAAGGATAACAGGAAAAGTGCAAACTGAGAATAGGATAATATACTGTTCTTTAAACTGATATGTACATATGTATTTTTCATAGCTTATTCTACATTTTCTCTCTAGAAAGATGAGACTTTTTTATATTAGGGTTGGCAGACAGGCAGATGGTCCACCTGGTGTTAAATGGTTGCCGTCGCCTATGGACGCCTGCAATACCAGGAGGATTACAGACGTGCTGCCTACCCTGCAAATATATATTCACATCTCTGTTGAAGAACCCCATATCGTAACGCAGCGGAAAGACCTCAGGAGGTAGGTCGTTTCATGAACCTCAGGATTGGAATGTGTTTTGAAATATAGAATTAGTTAAAATTGAATTGAATTTTCATTTGAAAATTAGTTAGTGTTTGGAGGTTTTGTGTTATTTCGATGACATACCTACATAAACTTCACAAAAAATACATCAAAAATATACATACAAAAACATAATAATCTACGAAGTGCCGTGATGTGTCCGGTAGGATGAAGAGTAGCGCCACCCCATTCCTTCCCGTGGGTGTCGTAAAAGGCCACTAAAAGATAGTAATCCTACACAATCGCTGAGGAACTACACCAACTTTTAAAGAGTGGACTCATCAATCCGCTTGACCAGCTTGGCGTTTGTAGGCCATACATGCCTCATGTATGCACCTTGTCCTGTGCACGAGAAGGCCTATGTCCAGCAGTGGACTATAAACCGGGCAGTGGGCGAGTTACAGCGTAGGCATTATTTAATCATTTTGAGAAGTTTCTAAAAGAATATTCATAATAAGGAACAGCCATTATACGGAGATACACCAGGTAATTACTTAAGTTATAACATCCCGTGAGCGACACCGCAATAATTAGCCGGCTGGAATAAGCCCGTTTAAAATTTCATCTTGCGTAAGGGGAGTCAAGATGGGGAGTTGGAATTTTCTAGACCATGTGTTGTAATATTGCGAAGTAACCGCAGTACGGGCTCATCCAACTACTACCGGCGACTTTCCTCAAATCGTCAGTCCATCTGGTTGGAGGGCGTCCCACAATACGTTTCCCGGTACGTGGTCTCAATTTAAGGATTCGTCTCACCCATCGGTTATCGATCCTGAGGCATATAATTGCCTGGCCACTGTCACTTCAGCTTGCTGATCCTTTGCGCTACATAAGTCCACAACTTTAGTTATTCGTCACCGATATTGTGCAGCAAAGAGATTCGGAACATACGAGAAATTTCAGAATTCGATTTAATTCACGAACGTGCAGTTTCCCGCAAGATGTTTTCTTTCACCGCTGAACTAGTATTATAACAATTTTAAAACCTATAAACTTAATTGTGCAGACCGACCATTTGAAGTCAACAACCTCACGAGAGTTGAAAAAAGATACCGCTAGTGTCTCTCGTGAAATCGCATCAAAATCGCCAACAATCCGACGTTATTTTTTTCTTTATAAAACGCATGTAATCACTTAACAATGGATTTCTTTCCTAAAAGATAAAAACTTTTGTTCCAAGACTTTTTATAATTCAGTACGTTTTTCACACAAACCATTCATTCACTCTACCGTGTTACCACCCACACCGATTTACATAGATATAGGTATTAACGAACAGTAGCGGTTCGACTAGCGGCCGTTTATAAAAATAATGCGCGACGTTGCCGTTCGCAGCATCGTATAGTGACTGATATAGAGCAACAAACTCAGACTTCATTTAAAAAAAATACTTTTTTTTTGGGAAAATATGAAGTCCAGAAGAAAGTTATATCAAAAGTTGTCCGTTTCAATGATTCAATGTTAAGATGGTGCAGATATATTTAACCCTGGTATATTGGGTGAGACAGAACGACCGACGTTTCCGAAAATGTCAGATTGTGTCACCTTTGTACTACATTTAGCCCCAAGAAACTTAATATTTTTCACTTAATTTTCAAGTTACAGCTTGTCCAAGTTTAACGTAATAAATGATAAAATTTAACCCTAAACAGATGACACTTATAGCGATACTTATAGCGTTACTACTGTTTCTAAAACTCACATTATTTTCATCCTTTTGGTACAAATAGTCCATTATTCAGACTACAAAAAAATATTTAAGCACTGAGCTGAATATCGTAACTTTACTAACGACTTCGAAATAAACAATCTTTTATTATTATTTCATCATTAATTGGTTCATTATTCTGTTTCAATAAGTTATCTGAACGCCGGTGGGCGGTGTAGGTGGGCAGTCTTGGTACATTCGGCACGTTACACGAATGTATTGCGCGTGCATTAGGGGTGACACGCGATGAAAAATTATTTATTTTGATAATAAAAAATTACAAAACAAATTGTGCCTCCAACCATCACAAAACTCTTGGATATCTGTAATATAATACGATATTTTCGGGAATGTCGGACGTTCTCTTAAAGCCAATGTAGAAAGATATTAAGATATTATTTATATAACACTAAATCCTAATCAAGCATTCCAAGAAACACAAACTCATTTGCAGCTCATTGTCAATAAAATCAATAGGCGGCTAGATGTCGCCATCTGCAAATAGGTACAACGATGAAGAACAAACCTATATTTGCAGTTACTGTAACAAATATTAACCTTAAAGACTTTATAATAACTCATTCATGAATGCAAAAAAATTTGGTTAGTCGATGTTGGTATTTACGAAGCGCTGTCAACAACCAATTATATCAAAAAATTTCGTACCTCCAACTATAAGCCGGCTTCGTTGCGTTGGGGACTAATTACCAAAGTTTATGTTATATAATGGAGGCTTCACGATTATTCCAGTGGCTTAGTCCCAAGTTATCGACCCAAGGTTTTGACTTTAGTGTTGAGGCTGGAGAGGGTGATAAGTTTTCAGAGGTATCTGGACTTTAGGCAAGGTCGGTTTGGAGAGAAATAGTGCAAAAAGTCTACAAGGGGATGCATTTCATGTAAGCAAATAAGCAGAACATTTAATTAAGTACTACCTACAGTGAGTGTAGCATCTGCGCTACACTCACTCGCTCACGCATCTGCGTGAGTGGGTGCCGAATTGTCTAATCCGATTGTCGAAATGGTTCGCACTGTACACTATCGGTGTGCATTCACACAAACGCAAAGCTAGCAAAGCTAGTCCAACGCTAGCATGGACTAAGTCATGGTTGATCGCTAGTGTTGTTAGTACTCCTCACATTTCCCAGTCGATGAAAATCAATTTTATTTCTTCATTTATAAGGCACGCTAACAATGTACACACACCAATTGTACAAGCAAATATGGCCAAAAATATTTTACGCGGTACATTACTTAAAAGCATTCTCAGCATGCGCAAAATCTTACAATTAGGTTACTATACCATCAGCCTGTGTCTGTTGGATACAGGCCTCTCCCAAAGACCGCCACCATACACGGTCTTCCACTCTTCTCATCCATCCACTATCGGCGACTTTCTTCGAGTCGTCAGTCCACCTCGTTGTGTCAAAATATCAAAGCAATCGGTGAAGGACTTTCGGAGATATAAGATTTTTGAACAAACGAACGTTTACATTTTTATTTATATAGATAGACTACGGTATTTATTTTATTTATATAAAAAACTTTAATGCACTCAATCGTACAAAAGGCGAGCTTAATGGCCAGAGGCATTCTCTACCCGCCAACCTGTTACTTTGTTAACAGGATTATTTATCAATAGCTGATAACAATTTCAAGTGTCAGAATTATATTCTATTGAATATTAAAACGTGTACAGTTTTACAACAATAAGGGTTCACATCGATTATATCTACTAACATGATGACCCTATCATGTGAGCTTTAATTTTTGTCTTTTGTATAGTGACCCAATTGAGTCAATCACCATTGACTGTGTCAAATAATTTTAGCTCTAACCTTCAAATTAAGTAAAAACCTAAATAAGTGTGATTCAATACCTAATGATTCTTTCGAAATATATCGATGAAAAGATTTTTCTTTGCACAAGATATGAGTACTTATAAATCTATTTAGAACTGTAGTGTTTTGTAACTTTATTTATTAATTAATCTATCTATAAAACTGATAATCTTCGTTTCAAACGGATGAGAGCTAAAGATTATAAAACTCACAAAGTACTTAAAACTACTATTAACTGGAATATTTAAGTAGTATTTTGGGTAGACCGCGCAACACCAAGTTTGCTAACTCAAAGCCGCACAAGTATTAATTGCTAAAGTTACGAACTGTACCGTTTAACTTGCCGAACGTTGGACTGTTATTATTTTCGTTAATTTTCAAAAACCGAATTCTTCATCTAAATATACTAGACTGCTGTTCGATCGGGATCTACGGAATTTAAAACAAAAACATATTGCTTCACAAAACATGGAACAGAACCGACAGGAATTACGAAGTTAATAAATGATCCATTAAATCAAATCAATGCTTGTCCATCAATGTATGGTCTTGTCGACATGATAAAGATAACCAACATTTTGACGGAAACAAAATTTGTAATTAACTTGGGTGAGAGCTGTGTTCAGAATCAGAACTTAGTGCATTGTTTTATTTTTTATATAAAACATGTTAATGTTTTTATTTAAATATGAATTACGTAGGCATTAAACAGTTACTTATTCTTTTGTATTTGACTGTACTTCTTGACACGCACACATTGTCACTCTGTCTGTACAAAGTTAACGCACACATTGCCCGCGCGCACAAATGAGTGAACTTATCTGTACTAAAATTTAAACAAACAAACAGAATGAATCACTTGAACTCCTTGTGTGATAAATGCTACAAAACGTCCGCCGTTTTGTAGCCATGCGCCGGTGAATAATTAAACACAAGAAAACAATGAAAGGTCAAAAGTCAATTGTCTGAGTGGTGTGGAATTATCTGAGTCAATTGTCCTGGAATTATCTTAGGTGTGTGAAGCCATTGAAACTAATAGATATAGAAACATCATTTAGAAAGATGGGTATAATATGTCGTCGACATGGAATTTAGTGATTAATAAATTTATACCTCGCGTTACGCGGACTCCGCGGACAATGTTAGTGTAGTTACGTTGCAGCCTTTCCGAATGTTAAGACCAAATACCCACCTGGATTTGGATTACTCGCCTATTCAGTTAAATTGTGACCACTGCCTTTGTAACCCATGGCGAAACGTCGAATAGAAATAGAAGATACACAATGTAAAACAGATGAGTAAACAAATTAAGATTTCCAATAAAAGAGAACATTTAGTTTAAAACTGGCCAACTTAGAGTGGCCTCTGTAACACTCTAAGCAAGAACGGGAACTAATTAAATAGATTCGGTTTTTATTCGTCGCTTCAAAAGTTTAATGCATGCAAGTCTGAGGATCCAGGGGATTACAATAATAGCTGGCGTAAGACTGGATAAGAAGTCGATTTGTATGCCAATTACAAAGAGGGACAGATGAAAGTGATGAAATTTAAGTGAAATTGGTACTTTTTCATCATTCAGAGAGACAGAATGATTAGGTACCGAAGAAAATAGCCCTGCAAATAAACAATTTGTATTATAACTGGGTACTTTTAATACACACTTCCATTTATGTAGTGTTTTTTTTTAATAGACACGTCAACAAAACAAAAAAGGTTTGTCATCTAAACCATAAACCGTAGTGGGGGAAAAAGGCGGGTGCCTTTTTCGTCTAGTGACATGGACATGCAAATTGTCTTGTGCACGAGGGATGTACGGCTTTAAAACGCTGCGCTGACTAAGCGGGTTAACGAGTCCACTCTTGTAGAGGTAGTGTCCCTCAGCGCTTGTGGTAGCGGTAGCTGATTTCTTAGTCGCCTTTTACTACACCCACTGGAAGAGATGGAGTGATGCTATTCTAAAGCCGGCAGATACTGCACGGCCTTTGTTACCTGTGCTAACATAATTCTGTCGCATGTAGCTGACGTGAACGTCTGTATAATTTGAAGTTGAAATTGCCTTTATTTGTCTCAATTTTTACATGTATAATTTCGAGTTATCGCTGACAGTATCAATAAAGTCAGTATCTCTATTGATACATAATTTACAGACGGTTTATGAATGGAAGTTGGGTTAATCCAGTGCTTCAGGAAATGCGAGGAAATCTATCAACCACTGCGTTCAAGATTGTGTTGGGAGAGAAACGAAGCCGGCTCAGTAATCAGGTGCTTCGTTTGCGTATGATAGCATGAAAGCCATGTGTGCGCGCCTCCACGATTAGCGAAGCACTGCAAAATCACGCCAATGCTTCATGAATTCCAAGACCTTAGAATAGTACATAAAATATCCGCCAGAAATAACAAACCTACTTCCACGAGTAAGCGAAGAATAATAAATGAAACCGTTGTTATCCAAGAGTTTCAGAACAAAAGGGATCTCCGCAACTTTTTATTATCGACTTTTTATTATCGAATAAGAATAAAACACGTGTAAAATTGGCAACGACTCTTTAAAAGTAGAAGTGTTTTAAATTTTCTATTGAGTGACGTAATTTATTGTTAAAGTTTAACAGTCTTGCTGTGGTAGATTATGTGAAGGCGGAAAAGTCTGATGGTAGGCAAAGGCCAGAAAGATAAACATCTTGGTGTCGTAGAATTTAACTTGATCTTTGGGAGATTTCTAAGGATTCTACGTCATGACTTTCGAATTTCTGAAATATTTTACTCAATCTCGAGCAAGGGTCACCAGGGGAATTCATAAAACCAATCAGTTTCGAAATTTTGTACATACTGTATGGCGTATTTCTTAACAGATTTTAATGAAATTTTGTAGAAAAATAATTGAAGTATATATCTCAGTAAAGTTTGAAGATAAACCGAATCGATTCGGTCCAAAATTCTGGGGATGTAAACACTTCAAAAAGAAACCATGAAATGTTTCGATGTCTACACATACAAACTATATATTGCTGATTAGGGCTTTTAAAGCTCTATAATATTTGTCGAATCAATCTATATTCTGAAACGTACAGAAAATAGCGAAACGAAATAAGCGAAAGAAAATGCGCACCGACTAACACTTGCCATACGTATTGTTTACTTGCTGCAGTGGGGAATTGGGAATGTAATAAATTGACGAGTTGTACTAATCCCATTACACTTCCATTTCTTCTTAAATTAGTGGATGAAATGTGGAGGAGATCCTACTTCCTTAGCTTATTTTCTTTATCTTAGAATACTCTTAACTCAATTAAGTTTAAAGTAATTTTGGTAATTATTCAATTTTGAATTTACCTGCAACTTTGTTAGCTACCAAACTGATGCGTCGAATGCTTGCACGAAAGCCAAATCCTTGTTCGGCTGTTCGTCTCGTGCTGGCTAAAACTTGCGACAGGAGTTGATCTACTAAGTTCTTCGGAGTAAGAAAGGCCTGTTGCACACGGGAAAGTTTTTTATAAAATGTAATACTTGCATGCAACTTCGCCGAATCCCCAATCTGTTTATACTGACAAGTATAGATACAATATACTGACAATATTGCCTAGTTAACTCGTGCTTAGTACTTGGATTTAGTGCTTGACACTAAATACTAACCTGTTTAGTAACAAAAGAAAAGTAGTCGAACGTTGGTGTCAAAAAAAAACAGACATCTGTTTAAAATGGACTGCCGCCGCCAGCGCCTTGTCTTAATAAATATGTTTAAACATTATTCAAGCCTATTTTATCATTGATGATAGAAGAATCCCATTGTGGACAAGACAGTGGTTATTGCGAATAGGTATCACTGGTAATTCACCGCATCTTCTAACACAGCTAGCTAGAAGAAACAAATCAAAACAACGAACACGTACATGTGTTTAGTTACCATTTCTATTGTCACTAAACACTTAGATTGGCTGTTCACACGACGTGGCAAGTGGGAAGCGCTTAGTAAAACCGTGGTGGGTGTAGCTACTTGTCGCTTAGTAAATAGGATGACTTTATGTTTACTTGCACTAATACTGCTTGTACGGTACATGTACGTACGGTAGTGACTGGATGAGAAGAGTGGAAGACCGTGTGTGGTGGTGATCCGCAGGAGAGCCCTGTATCCAATAGTGATGGTATGGTATGGTAACCTAGTTATAAACTTTTAAATAATGCACCAAGTAAAATATTTTTGGTCATATATCTTTGTACAATAGTGTGTAAATTATTGGCGTGCCTTTTAAATAAAAAAATTAATTGATTTTCATCGACTGGGAAATGTGAGGAGTACTAACAACTTAGTCCATAACTTAGTCCATGATAGCGTAGGTTTAGTGTAGATAATAAGTACAGTGAAATTAACGAGACACGAGCTTTGCGTTTGTGTGAGTGCACACCGATAGTGTACAGTGTGAACCAATTGGACAATTTGGCACTCACTCATAAAGATGTAAAGCTCATTTCTCGTTGCGACGTATATTTTGACAATCGGATTGGACAATTTGGTAACTACTCACAAAGATGCAAAGTATGCATGTCTCATTGTAAGGACAGTACAAGTGCTTCTCACTAATACGAGCGTCAAGCAATAATGACAAATGCTAGGCTCGTGTAAACAGGTATATAAATGTGGCTGCGTTTTTCGTGTGCTTCCAAGGAGTCATCTTCTGTCTTCAGTAAACCCACTATCGTTTTACTGAGTCACTCCTGACGGGACCAGACAATAATAGGATAAGCTTTAAACTTTGAAATTGTTTGTTACGATGAAAACTTGACACCGACAGATGAAAACTTGTGCTAATGGCACCATTGCCATATATAAAGAGAAAAAAAATCTTTAAAATCATTAATCATTATGATTTTGTCATCTATTACTTTTTTGTTTGTCAAAATATATTATGATGGTTGAAGAGGAGTCAAGATGATATTTTATTTTCTACACACTAGAAATTTCCATTATTTGAGGGGTCCGCTTTAAATGGGTTTTTATTTTACTCGTAGTCTAGAAGACTTCAATACACATTCCCACGACATTACAACATCAACTATCTATACTGTAACAACCACTGTCCTTTATTTTAAAAGTACTAAACTGATGTTGGTTTATATAACTAAAATACCCTATGATCTTGCGGGATAAAAATGACTTAGCTTGCTTGGAACTTAATTAAAAAAAAAACAATATCGCGGTCTGTTCTTAAGCTTAAGAATTTAGGCAAGACAATACGATCCCTGTCCAAGGAAACCGACAACTGAATTAATTTCAACCAATATTATTTGACTTTTCGCTCAAAAAAGTGTGCGATAAAAGCGACGCCATCTGGATTCATCAGGCTCTTAATTAGTAGGAAAACGGCACACGTAGGGCGTCATCCGACGTCGGTTTTAGATTAAAGGCTGTAAAATCTCCAATTCAAATCGCAACGGAATTCAAATGAACCAAATCTCTTACTAAAGGACGATGAGAGTTCGAGAAAGATACAGAATCTGAATTGGAATTTTTGAAACCGTTTCAAGGGTTGTGTTGTTCCTTTAGTGTAGAGACAAATATAATTTATGGCATTTAAAATCATATAACATACAAACATATATCATACAAGGCGGACTACTTGTACTTGTATCAGCTTATAAGGGTCCATTGCAGGGCACATGCCTCCTCTAGTAGATCACTGAGAGGCTACGGCGCATAATTCATCACGCGGGTCCAATGTGGATTGGTGGACACACAGTCCAGCTGTTTTTTTTTAATTTCTCGACCATGCGAGTTTCCTCGAGATGTTTAATCGCCGAGGTAGTAAAATTTTTTTTTTAAATCTGCCCGAAGTAGAAACTAGATGCGGCGTGGACTTGAACTCACGATCACACGCATGTTTGTCGAGCATAGATACTCTCGCGGCGATAGCCTAGAAGTATCTATACAAGGAAAAACAAAGCGAACTAGGCATTTGTCCACCTGATGGTACGTGGATATTGTCGTCAATAGACATCCGCGATACATTCCAACATCGTTTCAGAATGATAAACGTTGGCACGCCCCCGGATGCACTGCCCACCTTTGCACATTAAGGAATGGATTGGGAGAAAGGGTTAAGTAAATAAGAAGGGATAGGGTCGAATGGGAATGAGCTCTGGCTTATCTTATTCACTACCGAAACACGTACGTACATTGGGGAAATCCGATAAAGTAGGAAATGCAGTACATTTCCAGGTAGTCTTCTGTGAGAGAGGGGTAACGTGGCCAGTCGAGTGCGCCCAGCGGCTGTGCACTCTCCCCTATATTTGAAGATTTTTTTTATAGGTCAATCCATCTGGCCATGGTATATGATACCCGTTTCTAGGAACGTTGGATATTTTTTGATTTCGACTTGCGATCGAGAAACAAATGGTAATGAAACAAATTCGTGCCGAATTACGTTACAGGGCGGAATTTTAAACGAGACGCCCGTGGACCGTCTTGGTGCAAGATTTATTTCGGTTTTTGCATTTCCCTCTCGTTGTGATTGTGGTGAACAAAATCCCCGTGTTGATTGGCCGAATAAAAGGACAATCTGTCTTAAATTAAAACGGGCGGATGACGGTTTGTATTTAAAAGTACGAGTGTTTTTAATATACTTCTTTCATTTATATATTTACTTTTAATTTGAGTATACATATCACACTTATACCTAATTGAATATCCTATATAGGAATAATTAGTTACTAATTTATTAAATAATATAGTTTTGTCCGTGCTTCACCGATGACTCCACTGTAAATCAGCGCTACGATGGACACTCAGTCATAGCATATGCTGAGTTAGAGACTATTTTCGGCATCACAATACACACATCCATGAATTAGCAACGTGGCTTTTTTTAATTACTATATTTTTTATTTGTTATTCCTTGTATATTTTAACGTTTTTCTTATTGTCTACATTGTTTTTTTTTCTTTTGGTTATTGTTATATGTATATTTATGTTATATGTTATCAGTGTATGTCGGAAAAAGTGTAGTCTATTTTTTCCGACATATGTGCAACTACTTATGTGTTCTCTCAACTTTAGGCCTATTTTTACGTTTTTGTTCGATATACAAATACAAAATTGTTTTTATTGTCCATAATTAGCTTAAGTTAGATATGAAAAGTTTCTGTCGGGCCCTCCTGTATCTTAAATTAAAACGCGTATTATACCTTTTCGGACCCGATTTAGAATAAATACGTGTATCGCTGATATATCTGTATCAAGTTAAGAATAATCTAAATTGTTTTACAATTGTAGATCTGTGTTAGTGAAAATTTTTATTACATTTTTGAAAAATGAAAACAGAAGACAAGGATTTTAATTGTTATATCAAGAGTTTAAATGTGATTAGAATACGATTTCATATCAATTTTTTTTCAGAATATCGATTTGTCTCGAAAACGTCCCAATTTTCTCTTTTTCATCAATAAGAAAGTTTCATCAATCTACATATATTTATTTTTAAAATTTTTAGCTAATTCCTCATAAAAATTTGCTAAATACAAACCCTAATAAAATACTAAAAATACGTATAAATATATTTGTCAAATAATTCAGATACATATTAATGATTTTACTGTAAAAAGTATATATTTATTCAACTATTTCACGTATGCATTCTGTACCGTATAGTTACTTAGCTAAGATAATGGATGAAATATTTTAAATTTAAAATATTTTTTATAAATTAAATAAATCCCTGATACAATTAATTAATTAATGAGATATGTTCCTGTCGTAGTTCCCGAGCTCCCTGAGGTAATATTACATTAGTATAATTAATGTAATAAATTAATATAACGTGAAGTCGTGATTTCAAACTGAGTTTCACCTTTTAAATATGGTAAAAAAGGAAAGTATTTACTTGCCTTTTAAATAGAAACGAGTGTGAAAAATAGATTTTATTAATTACGAGTTGCTGATGTACGAGTTGAGTTGGTGATGATATACACGAATGACGAAAAAACGATAGCCTTCATCTTGCTAGACGCAAAGAAGAAAGATAACTTTTTAAACTTTCGTGTTTTGAACACATTTTATTTTGTTAATAGGGTCTGAACGCGTAAAATTAAAGGTTTTTGTTATTTCTATTCGACGTTTCGTTCTACTAGCCGTGGTCACGAGCCAACTGACCACGTTGAGTTGACCGCGGCTGGTGTGACTCGTGTGGAATTTAATTTTAATTTATGAATTTACCCGTGCCGTGCGTGTTCAGATCGGATTTATAAAAACGCAAGAAAGCATGCGGTAAATTTTATTGCTCGCTTTCTTCGTGTTCTTAGCAGTTTTCACTTGCTATAAATATTTTGCGTATTTCTCTCCTATACAAAGATAAAACTTATTGTTGTTCGTCATCCGTTTTTTCGTTCATCAAATCAAACACAAATCCAGAAAATCTATTTTCATTTCGTTTATCAATCTATTATCAATCATTTCGATTTAAAATACATTTGGATAGCACAAACACAAAAATAGAAGCGTACAGTAAAGTGCGGTATGTATGCGTTTCAACACGTGAAACCTAAGATTTACTAGTGAATATTGGCAAAATTACGAAGTAGACATCTATTTCATAATATTTCAAGAATTTACCGCTTGTAACCACCGATTCGCGTATTTACTTTCGGTATTCGCTACTCGATACGCGCTTCCTCATACGAATTGTCTGTTGCATGAGGACCGAATGACTTTAAACGTCACACTTGCCTGACGGATTGGCGAGTCCACCCTTATAGAGGTGGTGTAGTGCCTCGGGGTATGTGGTAGCCGCTTTGATAACCGTTACTGCTAAAATGAACAGTTATATAGTATAGATACATTTATACTACTTGGTAAATCTTAGATTTTACTGCCATTATTTAAGTTTTTGTACTAACATATATACTTGTAAAGAAGTCATACAAACACATATTATACCTACCAATTAGTTATTCACTTTATTTCTAAAGCTGTTCTAACGTTACGATACCAATTAAGAGTAGGTACTAAAGTTCTCAGAAGTATGGAAATCAATTAGTTATAAAGGTTCAGCGATGTTTTGTTTCATTATTAATTCACTCAGCAATAAGTTATCAGATATTCATGATGTAGTGTAATCTGCACGTATAATGAAATAGCAACAGAATCGTGTCCGGCCCAGAACAGCCCATTATTTTAAAATTTTATCTGTTTGTCTGAATGCGCATCACACAACAGCCACTGGACAGAATTTAATGAAACTTGGCATGATTATAGTTTATGACCTGGGTTGACGTGTAGGGTACCTTTTATCCCGATTAAACATAGTGTTACCACGGGAATCACATTTTACGCGAATGAAGTCGCTGACAGCGCTAATCACTGTAATATTTGTATTCAACTGTCTTACTAATAACTGGTCGTTTGGGGCCGTACATATGTCGTCGTACATATGTGATATATATATATATATATATATATATATATATATTAGTAATTGATAGTAATGTGTTTGTTTGTAGGTATGTTAGGGGTAATCTCTGGAACTACAGAACTGATTTCAAAAATTCTTTCACAAATAGGAAGCTACATTATCCGTGTCTAATATGGGCTATATTTTATTTTGACATTTTGAAAAAATAAAAACTTATTAACCGAAACGAAGCGAGGGCGGGTCGCTAGTCCTTAATACAATAATTATTATTACATTAAACGCTCATTATATTTTTGTGTAATAAACGTTGAATTTGTACTTTGAGTATTGTACCAAATACTCAAGGTACAAGTTCCAGGTACGAGGCTGATGCGTTACACGTGATTAGGTCGGCCCTAGGGCCGCCAGTGCTGTAGACCACCGCTTTGAAAGACCTTTGAAAAAAATGCACGCTAGGACCCCACGGAATTAGATATAACTAAATAAATTAATTGTAAAGCAATAAAAAATAATTAAATAATTCTTGGGGCTCTAATAATACCAAATTAATCGAAAAGATCAATGGAAATTCCACAGCAAAAACGTTTTGTCAATCACTTTGGCCTTTGGAGAATTACAAAAACTGTATTTTTTACACTGTTAACATTTTCGACCTTTCGAAATTAAATTTTCTATAAGCTTACAAAATGTAAACATCCAAATCCGTCCCCTGTGTTCAGATAAAATTATGTTTAAGTAAAAATTAAAAATAAACAGAAAAATACGGGTTTTGTTTCTAAAAATGAATGAATATGACAACCTTCTTTTTCCATTAGAAGCTTTGCAAAGGAATGTCAATGGAAAACCGTCTTTATTTTAATACCATTTCAATTTAACCAAAAGTAACATTCACTTACCTTTATGAACTTCAATCCGATATTCACATTTTCTCACATAAAACACTATTTAGTCATGAAAACAAAAAAAAATATTTTTTCCAAAGATAATAACACAAATCAACGCTAAAATCCAATCGTTGTTCAAAGTTTCATATTTCGAAACCGCACGCCATCGCCGGAAAAACTTTCAAATTTCGAACGAGAGATCGCGTTCGAAAACTTAAAAAGGAATCGAACACCGCGTCCGTTCCAGCTGGCGTTCTGAAACGCACTAAATTGGAGCATCCCTGAGATACACGTGGCTAGGACGTCTTACCATAGGAAAATAGAAATTTTCGCTAACCCAATTCTTATTCCCAAAATATACGGTTCAAAATAGTGGATAGTTCAGGCTTACGGGTGAATAGTTTATTTGTCATACTCCACATTTTGGCGGGGAGCGATTTTATCTCACATGGATTGTGGACACAGTAATTTGTGTGCCAGACGTCGAGGTAAGCTCGTGGAAAGGAAAATCCTTTACAATTTCACGTGGAACATCAGATTGTACGCGCCTAATGAAGAACAGACGCATTTTATAACTAATGTTAGGCGATATACAAGACGCACGCTTTCAAATGAGGCTGTTATTTATTTGAAATGTGCCTGGTGTGAGAATTTTGCTGAGACGTGTTGTGTAATATCTGCAGACGTGAGGAACGTTTTAAATAAACATTTTCTCATTATTATCTTGTTATTACTTTGTCCCTGTTTGAACAAATACTAGGATGCCCTCCTATTTGATTGACTATTTGACTTTTGATTGAATAATTCTAGTAAAATAGTCAAATAAATAGCTGAGCTGACGTGGCAGTTATTGCGAGCTCAGTTGCCCGACCAGTTATAATCAGTCTTCACTTCAGCAATTTTATTTTGATTTAATGTTTTTTATACGAATTTATTCTTTTAAAGCAGGACTTCAGTAACATGAGCAACTTCAGTATATCAGCGTTTTGTGGGATATTTACAGACGTAAACTGCTATAAAAGGCTTTATAGCATAGTATTAAGAGTAATAAGCACGTCTTCACGGATCGAAGATTAGACAGCAGAATCAATCAAACAGCAATCGAATCAAAGAGTTTGGAGCAAATTTGAATACGGTAGATAAATACAGTAGAGGGAGAGTGCATGCTGCATTCCCACAGCCGCTGGGCGTACTCGACTGGTCTCGTTACCCCCCTCTCACAGAAGACTACCTTGAAATGTACTGCATTTCCTACATTATCGTATATCTCCAATGTACGTACGTGTTTCGGCAGTGAATGAGATATATCAGAGCCCATTCCCATCCCATCCTCTTCCTCCCCATTTTGATAATCCATTCCTCAATCTGCAAAGGTAGGCAGCGTTTGAATGACAACCAGAATGACAACATTTGTCATTCTGGACTGATGTTGGCGTGTATCGCGGATGTTTATGGACGACAGTATCCACTTACCATCAAGTGAACTGTATGCTCAACTGCCGCTTTTTTTCTATAAAAAAATTTAGATTTTTCACTAGCGGCCAGTTGTTATAATTAGTAGCAAGAAGTTCGGAAAGGGACAACACTCTAAAGAGTATTGTTATACTATTGACTCCCTTAACGGCTATCGTCCCACCTTTTCCCTAGGTGACTAAGGGATAACCTTCGTCACCTTTAAAAGTGGAGTGGACTCGCCAAACCACTTCCTCATGCACAAGACTATGGGTCATATTCAGCAGTGGATACCAAAATGACTGGTGACGGTGACACATACCTTCGTATATTTTGATATGACAATACAATATTCCTTTGTTGCCTTTTACGACACCCACAGGAATAGATAGGATGGTGTTATTCTAAAACCGGCCGACATCACACGGCCATGTATCCATATTCAGCAAAGGAAATAATTTAATTTGAAAAATAAAATAATAATTATCATATATCCTTTATTTCCCCAGAATTTCTTTCTTTCTTACGGGCGTGTCCAGCCGCTGTGTGATTACAGTAGTCAGCCTCAAAACTCGGCCAGTCAGACGCACCCAGTCAAATATGAAATACAGAATCATCGTATCAAGTCATTTTCTTCGTCAAATTTGAAACCAAACTTTTAAAAGGTGACCTTATCTCTCAAGAGTTTCCCAAACATCTCGAGCAGCCCGGGATTTTCTCCTTATCATTAGATCGGGACGGGATCCCAAAGTTTGTGTAGAGCGCCGCGGTGATTCGTGAGACGATCCAGAATCCCGTGAAACAATGCGACCGACACAGACGCGCGAGTTAGCCGGAGTGGCTGTCGGTATTCGGCGTATTCTCAACTCGCACATATTAAATATCGGAGTATAAAATACTACTTTCATTAAATTCAAGAATAACTATCTTTTGATTTCTATTAGTTATATAAGACACGAACCGCAACGCAACAAACCGCCACGAATGGGATTATAGAGGTAATTTTAGGACAAATAATCAATAAAATAAAATTATTTTTATTCTAGTCAATGAAGGGAGAATTCGTGGAGAACAAGACAGGGTCTTGTTATGAGTTATGTGTTATGAGTCTCATATTATAATATGAGAGATAATGAAGGCCAATGAAGGGTAAAAGACAGTTGTCTACTGACTGACATCCTATCTATAAAAACTAAACTTTAAAAAACCATAATAAATTTATTCTAAAAAAATATATAATAGTATTAATACAAATCTAAAATAATATACGGTCACGTTAGGAATACTCCAGATGATTCCTGACATGATAGCGATTCTATCGAACAAATACCTTGGGATGACTTCGTCAAATGTTTGTTCAAATAATTCTCATGGAATCTTGTATTGTCATGTGTGGCCAACATTCGTTAACTTTTCCACGTAGTAACGTAATTTTATGCTAAATAATAGATAGTCGGAAAAGTTCCAAGCCTTTTTGAACGTATAACTTTAGTGTGCTATGTATCTGGTAACTCTGATCACTGTCGGGAAAGTAATACCTACACCGTTTAACAGCTGACTATTTTCTAATGCGGCAAATTAAAACTACAAGTTAAAAGTTTTAACTTTTGTATTTATTAACAATTTTAAAATGTAAATATTTTTAAATAACCTATATTTTTTCATTTATATATTATAAAAAAACTTGTAACCCGCTATCACTGGATTTCTGGATTTCTTTTGTGAAAGTAACATCTTTTATTTTACGACTTTAAAATTCAGTGATACTATAACCCATGGACATCCACCAAAAATGCCAACTTTAGTCCAAAATGACAAACGTTGGCAGGTTTCCGAATACACTGCCCACCTTTGGAGATATAGGAATGGATTTGGAGAAACGGTTGGGAAAATGTGAAGGGATACGATGCGATGGGAACGGATTTAGGCAAATCTCATTCACTACCGAAATATGTACGTGCATTTGGGAACGGGATAAAGTGGGAAATGCAGTAGGTACATTTCAAGGTAGTCTTCTGTGAGAGAGGGGTAACGTGGCAAATCGAATACGCCCAGCGGCTGCTTGCAGGTATACTTAAATCGATTTATATAGATGTTGGTGTTTAATAGGAGCGGTTCCATTAACAGCTATTTATGGGTGGAGTGTGCGAAGTTGCTATTAGTGGGTAGTACAGAGTAACAAAGTCAGAGACTTCATTTTAAACAATTAACTTTTTTTGGAAAATATCAAGTTCAGAAAAATATCAATAACCCATATGGGTTGAAAAAATTAGGACAGTGGTTATGAAATTCTAGCAGTTTTTGTAAACAAAGATGGTCTGTTGAAAATTTTCTTCCCAAGTTAAACCAGGTAGAGCAACTAGTCTTGTATATAAAACAGACGAGGCGTTTAATATCAGGTTCTTTCAAAGTAAATTATTTTGTTTTTTGGATGGTTTTCGAAACGTTTCCAAGTTATAACGAAGTCAATAAAACCTTTTTCATTATAAAGTTGACCCAAATTGATTAAATACGCAACGAGACGATCGAGTACTCTCCATTCTAAACACAACACAGATAAAGAGCAGTATCTATACTTAGATTTAAATTCTTTATTCTCAATTAAACATTTTTTTGTTACTTACGAGTACATGGGGACATACAGTTATAATGTACATGTACATGTATCAGCCCAGCCAATAACTATTTACCATCATGTGGCCCGCCCTTTTGTCTGCAATCAATTCGACACATTATCTGTCTAGTGAGACAACCCTAGCTTCCGACCGTTAATTTTATTTCCCGAACGCGAGCTCCTTTACTGCCGAGTTTATTACTATGGGTCTTGATACTCGAATTCAAATTAATCCCCTATCAAATTCGAATCGACTACGGCACGGACGAGAGCAAAGCAAATTGAATAACTTTGGACAACATCTCGTGATTTAAGACGTTAGATTATTGTATGGTTAGAACATCGTTTCGACAATTTGGTTTTGTAATTGTGTTTTGGCTGAACAAACTTTAGCTACATTTAGGATTCTTTGAGGTTGTTTTAAACTGTTTGACTTGGAAAATTGGATGAAAATTAAGTTAAGGACAGGTTTTCAATATATATTGACATCGTGGTTTCCTTAAAGAAGACTTTCTTAACACTATGAAAATACTCAGAGTATTCCTTTGAGATTTTGCCATTCCAACGTTTCTTCTTTCAATAATATTTTTTATATGGAAATGAAGCGGTAGCCAATTGCCCATATCAGTCCAGAATAACAAACGTTGACACATTAAAAACATTTCACGCCTCTTTTGTAAGTATTTTCGCCCTCTCATTTCAAGCTACCTGAAGAAGCTAAGACGAATCGCTATAATTCATATTGTTGCTGTTTGCCGTTAAAATATAAAAGAACCATTATTGTTTCTTAATTAATTGTAACAACCAAATGTGCAATTTTCGGTAACAATAGTTCTTTTCCCCAGTAAATTGCTTTGATATAGTTTCGGTACTATGGAAGTGGGGAGGGGGGAATAGAACTTTACACAAAAACCCAACTCGAGTTTACTACACAATAGTATTATTTTTCCTTTCATTGAACGGACAATACGCTTCATAAACTTTTATCGTGGTGTTTGGTAGGTGGAACCAAGTTTGTAAACTATGGTTAAAAGTCCGTTTAACTTGTACGGATAAGTTTAATATATAATTACACGTAAAGACAATATTTAAAGATGGTGAAACACAAATATGTACAGGTTTTTTCAGACTAACAACTTAATATTATTTCCCCAATGTACGTACGTGTTTCGATAGTGAGTGAGATGTGCCAGAGCCCATTCCCATCCTATCCTATCCCTGCCCATTTTCCCAACCCTTTCTCCAAATCCATTCCTATATCTCCAAAGGTAGGCAGCGCATCCGGGGGCGTGCCAACATTATCATTTTGGACTAATGTTGGCATGTATCGCGGATGTCTATGGGCGACAGTATCCACTTACCATCAGGTGGACTGTATGCTCGTCTGCCGCCTTCGTACATAAAAAAAAAAAAAAAAAAAAATATAAACTTAAAATGTTAGTGTATGCATTGTTATCAAATGTAACTACGTACTGATTGATCAATTTTACAGGACATGGAAAATCGTTTAAAAATCTATTATACAGATAAAGTTTAAATGTTGCTTTTGAAATGTTTACTATATATGTGTACTAAATTTTTAAACAGAGACGTAATTAGCCGTAGATTACGGATAAATACACTGACAAATTTTAAGTGTATAGTAAAAAAAAACGAAATTAAAAAAATTTTAAAAATTTAGAGGTCTCCGTACGCAACCGTCGATTTGTTGTAATAATAAGAAGACATTTGCTAGGGAAATTACAGTGACTTTTTTCTCAACCCTTTGTCCTACTGCAGATGCTTCCTTTAGTAAATCATTAAGGGGTTTTAGGCCATCATACGTTACCTATTGTTAAATCATGTTAAATAATACATTTATAAAAATTGACATTTTTTATCAACAAATGTTGTAGTTATATCATTTTATTATGAACATAACATAGTTTAACTCGACATTAACTAGTGTTGGTGCCACCGGGCCGATGCTTGGGCCTTATTGTCCGATCGTCCACACAGGTCTTGGCTTAGCTGGGAATGCACTTAAGATTTTATTTCGAGTCTGACTTATGCCGTAAAACTTGTACGTGTTCTGCGTTAACAAGCATTATATATTTATCAAACCCACAAGACTTGCTTGCCATGTCGTCTACTTAGACGATATCGTAAACATTTCTTAGCAGATTGAAATGAAACACATAAAAATAATAATCTATATAGGCCATATGATGAGAGGACATTATGTCATAACTACTACTATTGCCATCAGTCTGTGTCTCTCCACTACTGGATATAAGCTTCTCCTGCGGACCGCCATCACACACGGTTTTCAGCTCCTCTCGTCCAGCCACTATAAGCGACATTCTTAAGTCGTCACTCCACCCGGCCAGAGGGCGTCCCACGCTAAGTTTTTCGGTACGTGGTCTCCATTGTTTTTTTGTTTATCATAAACAAAAAAAACAATTACCGTAAGTTGAGCTACCTATCCCAAAAAGCTATTTTTGTTATCGCCCAAAAATATGTTGCTGCGTGAAACGAAATTAAGTTGTATTATCACAGTCATTAGCATTGGGGAGGTGAGTGAGGAAAAAAAGCGAAATAACGCGAAAAACGCCAAGAAACGCGAAGCCGTCAAGCAGCGGAGGGATAAATGATGACCCTCGTTACGGAGATATTGCTTTCAAATTGGGTTTTGGAGTTTCAGTGCCGGATATTCTTAATATAACTTGGGAGAGTGATAATTATGGAGGTTGTGGAGACACAGGCCTCCGCCTGCTACTTCGGCTACGGAAAACACTTTCCAAATGTTAAATGGTTAATTAAATAACATTTAGTTAATTAACGGTTAATTTGTATTTGGAGAAGGTTCCACCTAACATACTAGCCTCTAGCGCAATGCTCGGATCACGTGCTGTGTTATTCTATTAATAAAATGTTAGCGAGGCGTAGTGACATCGATGTTTATCGATCGGGTATGCTGTAGAATTCTTAGAGAAATCGTTATAAAGAATGTACGCATTGGTTTTTATAACTGTAATGCACCTTTTTATGTTTAAGTTATTATTTAGTTCCGTTTGGTACCGTTTTTTCCGTTTGGTTCCGTTTGATACCGTTTGGTTCCGTTTGATACCGTTTGGTTCCGTTTGGTTCCCTTTAGTTCTATTAGTTTCTTTATCACTATGTTTCAATTTTTTTTTCATCGTAACATATGTATGCATATATATGTTATGTACGTGTATATGAATTTATGTATTGTATGAGTCTCATATGAGTGTATATGTGTAAAATAATTTATTTTAAACATATATTGATATTATGTAATAATTACACCATAGTCGTACTTGTTTGTTGTGTATTTTCTCCGCATCGCCCAAACGTTGCCTAGAAAAATGAAAAAAAAAACCACGTTTTCTGGGAATATATCAAGTTCTGAAGAAGTCTTAGAAGTTGTCAGTTTTAATGATAGAAATTCAGTGATAAGAGGATGAAGGAATTTTCTATTTAATTTAACCCTATATAAAACCAATACTTGTTTATGTACCCAATACGAAAAAAGTTTAGAAAAACAAATTGTCAAGACATGCACTTATTGTATTCGCCAAAAGTTTGCATTGTGAAAACTCACCGGTATTAACTCCCACCTTTTTGTATTATAATTTACGGTGCGTTTTTGCTGAAAATAAAAACCCGGTACAGACTAAAATGAGACATTTCTCAAAGTGGGCGCGACAAAGGCAGGAGTCGCGGATAACCGATGGTCCCCCATTACTGTTTGAGCCCGGACAATTCTGCAGGATTATGTTTTCATTTTGTGCTCTGGCTTGTTACGGGGACGCTTTGTTAATGGTTGTTTAATACGGAAGTTTTTTGAGAAAGAATTTCTTTAAATTAATTCAGTTTGAATTCAATTAAGGTCTCCCTGGTGCAGCGGCAGAAGGAGAATAAAGGCGGAGGACGCTAAAATACCAGAGTATCGGCACCAAATACATTCTTGTTCCTTTTGTGGTCTATCGAAACTAATGTTGTTAAAATGAGCGCTGTATGCCTCACAGCGTTGAACGTGAAGCGTTCGATCCTTGGCGCGTTTTAGACCCTTTTAGAGGGGAGCTTTTAACTACACGGGTTTAAGACCATCAAATTATTAGACATTCTAAATTTGGAATATAACACTAACTAGCTTTTAATGCTAGGGCACCGATTTGAAAACACATACTAGATATGTTATATAAGCACTCTAGGGCAGGCACGTTACAGTCTACTGGTGTTCTATATATTCAGTAGATCTCGAATTAATTTATTCATATGGGTTTTGAAAATGGAACATTTTTATTACATAGTACTTAAGTTTCAAATTTGACTTTTGAATTAACCCGTCCTCATCTGCTTCCCCTCCCACCCTACCCCTACCCTAGAAATTGACAACCGGGTTTCTTTGATAACAATATATGATGTATCATCTAGTCTATTGAAATATCAATGCGTTGGAGTCTTAAAAGTTTATTAGCCCTCACTCAGAGCTCAAGCTTCGAGCGTGTTTTCGCAACACTAGTCGAAACTCTGGATCCATGGGGTTCTAGTGTTCACTTCCTATTTAAGGACCTATTAAGGTGCCTTTTCAACACCACAAGGTCGGAAACTACCTCGCACAACACATCCGTCTGTCGATTCAGCGAGGTAACACCGCTAACATAGTAGGTACCATGCGACAAGGACCAAATTGGTACAACGTTTCAGTATGCCATGTACGTGGCCTCTAATCAAGGCCCCCTTTGAAATTATTGGTTCTGTAGCAAATATAACCAGTTCATTGTCACTTCAACGTGTTGATTCTACGAGCTATGTCTATTATATGTCATATATATTACGTTAATATATTTTCTAATTCTCATAATACGAACTTTATAATGGGATTAATTATAAATTCATGATTCTCTGTTTTTTTTTATAAAGCAAGCGGTCCCACGTGATGGTAAGTGTTATCGCCGCCCAGGGACATCTGCAACGCCAGGGAGAATACGGGTGCGCTGCCGACCTTGCAAAATCCTATTCACAGCTTTCTTGAAGAACCCTATATCGTAGTTTAATGGAAAGACCTCTTGAGGCCCAGGTTGACGGGCAGAGAATACTCATAAAACGTTTTGCCGCTGGAATAAGAATGTAAAATCGTAGTGCACTTGTCTTTAAGCATCAGAAATACTTAAACTTAGCAGCTGGTCCTCAATTTCCATTGCACTCAATTGTCTTATTTCACGTCCACATTGAGATACTTTGGAAATACAAATGTTTAGATTTTTACTTGAGTATGGCGAAGTCAAGAAGGAAGGGTTATCAACTTGCCGAGCTATGTATAGAATACTAGGGCATACACCTCCCAATATACTCGTAATAATATCTATATTTGTAAAGATTTATATATTACAACATTTGAGATTTTCGAGTATTTCACACATATCTATTCAAACGAGACTCAACGCGTATGTTTATCTTATTTCTTTTACTCGACGTTTCGGTTGGGTTGCACCAACCATGGTCACGAGCTGACTGAAGAGGCGGCTATGGCATGGTTAGGTTGCATGGCTGATGCAACCTAACCAAAACGTTGAGTAAAATAAATAAGGTAAACATACGCATTGAGACCCGTTTAAATAGATAAATAAATATTTATACACTCGTAACTAACTTTTTAACATCTCTGAGTTTCTAATTAAGTACGGATTTTAAAAAATGTCTCTAGCTCGGCGGTGAGCGAAATATTAGTGAGGAAATCCGCATACTTGAGAAATCTGGAGTGTGTGTATCCCGCGAGTATAGTATAGGCCCGCGTGGTGGATTATGACACGTAAATTTCTAAGGAAAGGTTTATAATACAATTAGACTTGCAAGGGGACGTCCCAGGCTAATATAATACAATTAGAATTAGTCCTTTTATCGTCCACTGTCGGATATCGGCCTCCTAATACACATTGTCTTATACATGAGAGATATATGGCTTCGAAACGCCACGCTAACCAAGTGGGTTGGAGAGTCCACTATTGTAGAGGTGATGCAGTTCCTCAAGGCTTGTGATAGCGTCTTTATTATCCATTAGTTGCCTTTTACGACACTAACGAGAATAAATACAATGGTGTTATTTTAAAGCCGGTCCTTACTACACAGCTAACACGGCAATGAATATTAATTTTGAGTGAATGAAAGTGAGTGAGTATACACCATATGAATGATGACCGAATCGCCTAGTTGGTAGTCCCTGCCCTCTGTATACAAGGTTATCGAACCGTTCACTCTAGCCCGGGTTAATATTCTTTTGCTTAAGGACACGTGTTTGTTCGGGTCTGGGTGATGTGGGTCGGTCTGGTTCGAGTTCGTCCTTGTAGTGTCTCTGGACCCATGACAGAAGGAATTCTACTTTGATCTTTAGAGTGTGGCGTTATTTCTTATTTAATTATTAATTTATTTCCACATGATCTTATATATTTCCAAAGCTACACTCATATAATGCCAATTTTACCTTCCAAGAGGATCGAAATTAGGATTTTGGCGCGCAGAGTCGCCGACAATCTCTAGGCCAGTGTAATAAATTTCTCGTCCATCAAATCCTCCAAAAGCGATCCGACAAAATGTTACAGAAGTTTGTAATAACAGATGTTTTTAGGAATTAAAATTTATAATTGATTTAAGGTTTTTTTTCGTTGATATTATTCGTTGATTTCTATTAATTTGATAATTGATAATGGTACTTTTGACAATATTTGACATCGTAAATTTAATGAATTCTTTGTGATGTATGGCATTGTATATGGTTGAGAATTACGCTATAATTGTGATGTGGTGGCAAGTTTTACACTTTTTGACAAATATAGAGAGTATCAGTATTTTGTTACAAGTACAAATATATAAAGCAAAATGTAAATATATAAAAGAATATATTCTTTAAATATTGTGCAAATATATAAAGAATCTGAATCCGAGGAGACAATTCTCTTAATAGCAAGTGAGTTAATTATACCAAAAACAATGAGTGTGTCCAATATATCAAAAGATTCAATCAGCTATTTGAGTTCTTTCTATCTGGTAAAATTTGCTTGCCATTACAATGAACCGTTTCGGAGATATTCGGAGAAAAGACCGATTAAAACATATTATGTTTATTCTTATCCTTGTTTCTTTCTTCGATTCTCAAGATTTTCAATTTTTAGCGCGGTATACCTCCTGGTGTTGCAGGTGACTATGGGTGGCGGTAACACTTACCATCACGTGAGAACGCTTGTTCATCCGCCTACTATCCTACAAAAAAAATATAGAAATTTATAAATTTTTCTATTCAAATTATAAAAAAATCTATAATATATATAATAAAAAATCTATTGATCCACCTGGTTGGACGGCGTCCCACGGTGCGCTTCCAGGTATGTGGCCTCCACACGAGGACTCGTCTACCCTATCGGTTATCAATCCTGTGGCAAATATGATCTGCCCACTGCCACTTTAACATGCTTATTCTGTGAGCCCCGGAGGACGCCCTCCAGCCAGGTGGACCGACGTGGTCAGTGGAAGTTGGGTGAGAACAGCTGAGGATCGTTCTTGGTGGCGAGCCAAAGGAGAGGCTTATATCCTACAGAGACATAGGCTGATGGTATTCCATTGTAAATCGAAAAAAAAACTTTCTTCTTTCTTCTACTTCAAGCTTCCAAATCGCGTTTTCTAAAAATCATTTTTATTTATTTAACGATTTATTGTACACACATCACAGGAAATAAATAAAAAAGGAAAGGAAATAAAAAAAGAAAAGGTGTAAAAGGCAAGCTTATCTCCGTCGGATATTTCTTCCAGCAGTGGAAGATAAAAGGGCTGGTGACGGAGATTCAATGTTCAATGTAGACAAGTTGTCTGAGAAATGAAGGCTAGAGAAAACTCTAGCACCATAATGTGAACGTGATCACTAGTGTGGCCACATTTGGAGTGCGGCCAAGACATAGCGCGACACTTCGGCTTGTACTATAATTGTTTCAGTTTCAGTATTACGCTTCGGAATTGTTCGGAGTTTCATTCTAATTTCAATAACTAGAGTTAGAATACTGACGGTAAGTTAGTTTATTATACAGAAGAGTATGACGATTTGTATACCATAAAATAGGTACAAGTTTGGAAATGGGAAAAGGTTAGGTACAAGGAAAATTATTTATTCATTGTATATCTAAGTATATATCTAAGTATAAGTGAGCTGCAATAACAATTATGGCACTGGCTCAGCAAACGCTGCGGATAATCCACAGCACTGATATTCTGCTAGCAGCTAATACGCTCACGGACAGACAGAGCAGCAAGCCACCTTTACTCAAAAAAGTACACTTAATCCGTTCGTCGTTACGTAGCTATCGCGATGGCTACGTAACGACGAATCATCGCGTCGGTGAAAAATTAAACTAAGAGAAAACAATAAAAGGTCAAAGGTCAGAATATGTGATATTAAAAAGCAAGAAGTGGATGAAATACAGAAAGCAAGAGGTAGCAATTCATAAAAAAGTTACGAGCTTTTGTAGAAGAACTTAAAGATTAAAAGATCTATTTATTGTATCCTGATCGATTGATCGAACCTGCGTATGAAAGTTGCTTTTGCATGTCCTAACAAACTACTTTTTATTTTATTGAAGTGATAAGTATATGTTTCCCTAGATACTACGCAGAGAAACAGTTTCCTCAACATTTTTATAAAGATTTTATTTGAGACGCTTAATCGACGAATGAGTTAAGCTTCTTCAGAGCAAGCAAGTTTAGTTTATGATCTGTTTTTGCTGACTGTTTTTGCGCAAAAGGAAGACTGCAGCAGATGAGGCGGTGAATTTGAAATAGGATATTAAAAACTTCTGAGCAAGAAATAATATAACGCTGCATAATTAATTTTGATCTGCAAATACCACAACGCTTGGAGTCTACCAATTATGACGTATGGTGCCGAAACGTGACAGTTCCAGGTCACTCACCTATGGAGAGAGCTATGCTCGGAATTTCTTTGCGGGATAGGATTCGAAACGAAGACATTGGCCAAAGAACTAAGGTCATCCACATAGATCGTAGAATCAGCACGTTAAAGTGGCAATGGACAGGGCATATTTTCATAGGACCGATAACTATTTTTTTGTAATTTTCGAGTATTTGAATTTCCTCATGCTCACGATTTCTTCACCACTGAGCTAATCCACGTAAAATCCTCAAATAGAGGCCACGAGGTAGTGATTGCATGAGTAGATTTGGTGACGAAAGTGTGTGGTGACGAGCTTTGGGAGAGGCCTGTATCCAACAGTGAATATATATAAGCTGATGTTATTACTGATATTGATATTCAGTGTTTTTACATAACGTAACACTGACTAATGATAATGTAGATGTTTTTAATAATACAATTTTAAACATATCCTACAAAAGGTTGCCTAGCCTGGTGGAAATTGCTTTAGAGACTTTGTATTTCTCTGTATGTTTTTGGTGTACAATAAAATATATCTCTGTATCATTCTAAATATTTGGAGTAAGGCATGTCAGATTATCTTGATGCTCCTCTTCATTATGAACTAGAGATAATGATAACAAAAAAAATATATAATTAAATGTGCAAGTCGATGTACGTAGTCTTATGACATAAGTACATTTACATGTACTTATGTACACGTATGGTTATCCTTAGCTAAAGATACCAACACAAATATTACTTCCAGCAATCTCACCCGGCACTTTCACGCTATCCAGCTTGGAATTTTAATACAAAGTGTATACAGAAGCAGCTCGCCTTCGAGGAAGCGTCCAATTATATGCAAATGGTACACTTGGAATAAAATTTAATTCTGTAATATTGTTTCTAAGTTTTAGCTGGCTCCCGAGCTTCTGATTAGAGATGCTAAACAATTATTTGATTTGATAAATTCGCGTGAAATTGTTCATGTACTTACAAATCTATGTAAATAATTAAATAATACGTAGGTAAATACATTATTAGTTTGAAATTAATTATGCTTACCATTAAAATTAAGATACAGTCAGCAACACGCTAAAGTACCCAAAATCATTCGATTCCAGTTCTTGTTACTAGCGTATTAGGGCGATGGCTGTACATTGAACTTTTGCTGACTGTACGTGTCCACCCACACGTATCCAAGCGCAGTGGACTTCGCTTAGTAGTGGACTTGAAGACTTCGCTGGTGGTGGCTTGATGAGAAGAGCGGAAGGCCGTGGGTGGTGGTGAGATTTATTTAATCCTGTATACTGAGAATGTAATTGTCGGGTTTGCTTCGTAAATGGTAGCAAAATTTTAAAAGTTTTCTAATAAGTGAGTGCTTCGAAAATTCAATTATATTTATTTTGGTTAGTTAAGCTTTCAGCTACAACATAAATTGCACAAGCCTTTTTTATTGAAAGTTTATTGAAAAAGCATTTGTGGTTTGGTTGTAGCGGCGGCGATACACTGAAAACCCATTTCCTTGTCTTTAATTTGCGGTTTTCTTTCCTGTTTTGTTTTGTTCGTTGATTGATTGCCGAAAATAAGAGAAATATGTTTGTGGTCATTAGGTTATTTGCACTTGTAATCAACTATCAAAAAGGACGTCAATTCTGATATTTTTGACTTGTAATTGGGTATATTTAGAAACATTCTCCTGAAAATTGAGGAGAATGTTTCACCCGTAATTGGGTATATTTAGAATTATTATCCTGAAGATTCAGGAGAATGTTTCACCACACACTTCACTTCACCAATCACTTCACCACACAAAACATATAAATATAATACTAAACGTATACAAAACGTAACGTACCGTCGAAAACGTCCAAGGATATTGTTAGTGTAATGAGTCACAGCCTTTCCGAATCTGAAGATCAAATGTGGGTAGTTGATAAAACTGCTCGCAGCCCCCATCCTGAACTAATCACCTATTCAATCAACTCGTGACCACGGCTGGTGCAACCTGTGCCGAAACGTCTAGTAATAATAAATGGTAAACAAAAACCTTTAATTTTACGCATTCAGACCCAATTTACAATATAAAACAAAACATACGTTTTGTATACACAGGTAGGTAGGTAACGTATACATATGGAATATGAGTTTTAAATGCATTTTAACGAATTATCACGTGAAAACTGCACATTAATTAGACGCGCCGACCACTTTCAATGGTTCAACCGGTCCACTTGACTGGAACATGAATCGGATGAATATTAAAATATTATATTCCTTTTAATCTTCATACGGAGGCGGAATTATTAAAAAAATAAGTAGGGAAATTCTGTCGCTTGAATTGCGAGTATTAATTTGTGTAAACAATATTTAATAAATCAATATACAATGCGCATACTTCCCGTCTCCACATACGGCATATCCTCACATATCTTTGACAATATCAAAATCGAGTAAGCATTTTTTTTTTAAATACGGTAATGCCCAAAACGTTCAAACAGCAGAGTTAACACATAGAAAGTTAACATAAAAATTTGATCGTTATTACACACAATACAAAATATTAGATATATCGTGGCTTAAATATTATAGTTACATATTTTTGAGTTTTTTTTGCGATTTATGAGCATCACGTGATACATCTTCTAATTTTCGAGATATTCATATCTCCATTAATAGGAAAGATTTTAAGTGTGTGTGCATTGTTTGGAGGCTAATTTTGTTAATCAAATTTGTTAAAAAAACTTTTTGTATAATTTGTTCCATACTGGGTTTAGCACGGTGTAAAGTTTATGCGCAAGTATTTTATTATTTATTTACTCTATTATGTAAATTGTTACAAAAGGTGGACTTAATGCATTACCTCCCAGTCAAACTTTGGGCTTTGCAGGACATGAAACGGCAGGGGAGTAAATAAATGTAACAAACATAGAACAAAGAATAAAGAACTAGCTATAGAAGATAGAAAAAGTCATTAACCCCGGTCCACAGCACAGAATTTCTAAGTAAAAAATTAAGTAAATGTTAACTAAGTAAGTAATCCCGGCTTAGTTAACTAAGTAAGGATTTTATAATTATTATACAAGCTTGACTGTGAGGAAAAATATCGTTAAGAAATCCATGCAATGCAATGCAACCAGATCTTTCAGTATCCATTGCTGGACATGGGCCTCCTCGTGCATGAAGGATGTACATTTAAACGGCACGCTGGCCAAGCGTGCTGGCGAGTCCACTACTACAGAGGTGGTGTACGTAACTACGCCTGAAAAATCAGAGCTTGTATGATCAGTATACGTTAGATAAAAATTGGGATTTTTATTGTTTTATAAAAAATGGCGGAAGACGAGCATACAGTCCACCTCTGATGGTAAGTGGATACTGTCGTCCATACATCCGCGATACATGCCAACATCAGTCCAGAATGAAGAAAAGCGTTGACACGCCTCCGAATGCGCTGCTTACCTTTGCAGAGAAGGAATGGATTAGGAAAATAGGGAGGGATAGGATGGGATGAGAATGGGCTCTGACATATCTCACTCACTACCGAAACACGTATGTACATTGGGGAAATACGATAAGGTAGGAGATGCAGTACATTTCAATGTAGTCTTCTGTGAGAGAAGGATAACGTGGCCAGTTACGTTATTGTATGTGATAATACCAATCCGCATTGGGCCAATGAGTTGAATTATGACTCGGAAAACCGTCATGATTGCAAGGGGACAAATGTGCCCCGCAGTGGAACGTTGTAGGTTGATATCAGTTGATATCTTTGTTACCCTGGAGATTGTCAGCGGCGCGGTGAGTGGCGTCATTTATATTTTATAGGTTTATATGAAAATAAACTAACAAAGGTCTTAAAAGCCAGTACCGACTCATTACCGAGTCGTCTAAATTTTAGTGGTAAATGAAAACGCCGTGTAACTAAACTTGCTTGCAAGTTAATGCAAACGCTCCCCCGCTCTAAACTGAAATTCATATGGGGCCTGCAACGTATTGTTTTCGGGACTGTCACGAGCCGGACTCGTTGAAATTAATGTTTCACACTTTTTGTTACGAAAAATGTTCAGCAGAAGGATGAAATTCATTGTTTGGTCTACGTGGATTTGAAGAGAATTTCGTAGACTGCCTACGGCGTAGACGGCGAGCACGAATATGTTAAAACTACGCTGCTACGACGTAGCGCGTCTACGTGTATTTGATTAAAATTTGTCTGTAATATCACGGATTTTGTATTGGATTCAAGAAGATTTTCGTCGTTAGAGCGTTTTTGTATGATTCGAGACATGATGTCGATTATGCCAAAAGTATCTTGCATCAGGCCTTAATTGAGGATCGATTAATTGAAGATCCTGGGTATATTGTCCAAAATTAAATCAATATTTCCTTAGAAATATTGCGAGATACGATTATTTATTGATTTATATTTAATCACAGCAATTTATTTCTTACAATTATGTACAGCGGGCTGTTTATCTTATATTTTTTGTAATAACATTTTGTTCTGCATTTCTTGGTGTATTGCCACAATTATAGAAAGTGTAAAAAACGTGTTTATTAACTCATCTAATACAGCGTATACTGAAAATGCGTATACACACCGCGCCTTCAAATAAATTTTAACCCGTGTATTTTTCTCCCAATAAAAAAATTAAAAGATAAGACACATGTATTGTAAAGTATATGTGCTAAGTTTCAAGTTAAGAGCCATTTCACGTTTTAAGCGAAAAATACAAGTTTTTGAGCTCTCCTATAGGTGAAATGAAAGTTGCTTTACATTTCTGAGTAAATATTTTAAATAGCTCATTTCTTTGTATTGACATATAATTGGAGATATTTCGAAATATTTCTTTATTTATATATATAATTCTATTGGCACATAGTACACTAATATTTCCGTAAATTAACACAAATCACGAGAAAAAATAAAATAATGTGCGTCAATTTCGACGTAAATTGCATTTAACTGCAATTTTTTATCACTTATTAAGGATTTTTTTAATGATTACTGAGAATAATAGCAATTTTGTGCCTAATTAAACCTAATTAAATAAGTATTTTTATAAACTATAATTTTTTATATATATTTTTTAATATCACAAAACTGCTCTAATTGCTCTATTATATTTGGGAATTTTCGCGTCGGCCATTAGTATTGTCTATAGAAGCACACGGAGAAAAGTTCGGCTTATTCAAAGTATCAAAACTTTTTTCCATAGTTACGCTATAGAGACGGGGGCATGAACTATTGCCAGTCGCGTTGCGTTCTAATTACCTAAACTTGCTTTAGTCATTTTTGTGAAATGGCTCTTAATAGGACCATGAAATATTTTTTTCTGGGTAAATATATTTGATAAATTCCGAGGAAAAGATTAGCTGGTATTCTATAGTGAGAACTACTTACTGAGCTAAAGTTCCAACTCTTATAGACCGCATTATAGTATAACATATCTTATGCAATTGCATCGTTGTAATGGCCGACACACATATGGTGCCAGCTGCTCAATACTATTTGCATCGGTATAACTGTACAAAGTATCGAATACATGTTGAAAATATAAAAACATTTTCGTACAGTTGACAACACAATAATACCCGTTATGTTAATTAAAATATGTATAGTTATAAGATAAAGTGTCTATTTATAAGTAATACATATGGCAACTGAGCAACTTTGAAAATTTAGAAATGGTTTTAGAGAAAGGGTTGGGAAATTAAGGAATGAAACTCTCTGCGGAAACATGTACGTACATTAAGGGAATAGGATGAAAATATGGGAAATGCAGTACATTTTACGGTATTATCTGTGAGAGAGGGGTAAATTGTCCAGTCTAGTGATCCCATCGGCTGTGTGATTGTAACGTGCACTCACACACTCGCACACACTCGAAAATGTTGCTCTTGTTGGCATACAGGTGGACTCAGAAAAGAGATGTATGAATATATAAAAGCATGTCTGTATATAAAGTGACACAAATTTTTAAAAAAGTGGGAATTTTGAAAATATAATTTAATATATTTTACTATATTTATAGCTGACGATATATTACTTTTGAGATAACGATGTGTTTGTGCACATATACAAATGCCTGACGAAAGACAACACTCAGATTTCTTTAGACCACTTTAGTAGCTGTATTAACAGGCAGCTCTACCCTTTTTTATTTCCAAATAAAAGTAAATATTAAATATCCCAGCTAAGCTAAACGGCTAGTATAATATTATAAAATGCAATTGGATCGCCGTAATAGCTTACACACACGCGGTGCCACGCAGCTGCGCCACGCAATTTGCATCCATATAAACTTGAAATGTGGCGTGAAATGTACATTTGCTTACTTTTGAGCGTTTGCCGTGATGCTTTACTATTTTGCCATCCAAGCGATTATTGTTCCAATATCCTCTTCTGTCCTCAGTAAACCTACTATCACTTTACTGAGCGACTCTTGCTTGAGTTATTCTATAGGACTGGATATTGGCAGGATACGTTTTTTGACTTTGAAAGTGTTTATTACACAGAAAACTTGATACCGACAGAATGTGCTAATTGCACCATTGCCATATATGAAAAACAAAACTCTTTATTGTACACAATTACATGTTGCAAAATTTAAGTACCTAATTAATACAAAAAGTTCATCAATGCCCGGCATTATCGCCAATGATATCTCTTCCAGGCAACCTTTCGGTGGTACGGAGAAAACAGATCACAAAAATAAATAAATAATAATAAATAGATAAAGGATAAATAACAAAATAAAAGCCAAAATAATTAATGAAGGGGATTTACGTCCCTTTCTTCGTCCATACTTCCTACATTTCAACTTCTTCAACCCTTTTTCAAAATACACCCCTAAATCTTTAAAGGTAGGTAACGCATCTGAAGCCGTGGCACTATTTGTCATGTTGGACTGATGTCAGCATGTATCGCGGATGTCCATGGGCGACGGTATCGGTTTATAAACACATGGACTGTCAGCTTTTTTGCCACCTTCGTTCTTAGAGGCTGGCCTATGATCTTACCGCAGCTACAGCGGAATCGTTTCTACCGCCAACAATAGAAACAAATGCTCGTTTATTAAATGTGTGTACTCAATTCCTTGTATATTAAAAGAACTGCCGTCCAGGCAATTCCAGCTCCTAATTGTTGACTTTGGTGTGATTGATATATTCCAAAAACTATAACCATGGATTCCGTTCGTGATTAGTCGATATTCGATTATTCGTTAATCGATACGAGACTTTTACGCAGTTATTTGGAAAATTTTCATTACTTTTAATCTTTGCTAAAGCCAGATTTTTTTTATACAAATACTCAGAATTATTGAACAGAAACCATGATTTCAGTATTCTAGAATACATTTGACACATTCTGTACTCTCTATTCTGTGCTCATAGAAAACTGTAGCATAAAATTAACGTGAACACGACCTATGTTGCGTATAACCTAAGTACATCGCACCTAAAATGGAAGCCCGCTTGCCATTTGCTGTAATTCTGAAACAGAATTTCAGGCCTATCGCTCGGATGCGAGCATGCGGGTCGACCGATATATCGTATCGTAACTGTTAGGTGTTGATTCACATGTGCCAGTCCACTTGAAAGAGAAAACACCGGCGATTTAGTTTGTCAATGAAGTAATCTTTAATGATACTTCTTTTTATTTTATTGATGTATGTATCGCAGAAACTTAATGACGAAAACTATAAATTACCCCCAATAACAATAATTACAACTAATTAAGTGAATATAATTATTTAATTAGTAGGTTAGTGCTGTAAAACTGTAAAAATGAGCACTGAGTGCTCAGTGCTCGAGCGTTAAGTACGCGTTAACGAACCGTAGGAACCATTTAAATACCATTTAAATTAGAGCTTTTACCTCAAGGTTTTAAGACCATCAAACGTTAAAACTGTTGCACCATAACGCTCTCTAATGTTTGCCGCTGCAGTCTTGAAGGTTCGTAAACGTTCACACAGAGATCGCTCTTCGAGCAGTCAACGCCCATCTTTACAACACTAGTTGGCTCTCTTCTTCTTTCTGTAAAATGTCGTTCCCGACTAATGAATTTGATAATTTTACTCACAATGACATATTTTATGTGGTGACAGTGTTAATAAATATTCATATAGGACGGTTAGTACGTATTGTAATCCAATATAGGTTTTAGGGAAAGAATCCAATGTGAAAGTTATTTGATAACTTTCGATCTGAACCATTATGGTATACGCGACGAGACGAGCTGACAGATTTACCCAAATGCTACCCAGACGAACTGGATGCGCCTGTCGGCCTCCTTGCTGAATTTTGACTTCTCCAGTTGAATGGTCTGTCCAAGATATATTCGACATCAACATTTTCACTGAACATGACATTTGTTTTGCCTAAGTTCATTCCAAATTATCAACCAAAATAATATATTTTTTATACATTATTTATCGTATAAATACATTATAATAATAATAAATACGACTTTATTTGTCTGACTTCAAGTTATTATACTTTTCAATTGTATTTGACACTAGGCGACCCGCTCTCGCTTCGCTTCGGTCTATAAGTTTTTTTCTCAATTTTTTTTTTCAAAATTTCAAAATAACATATTGCTTATATTAGACACGGATAATGTAGCTTTATACTTGTGAAAGAATTTTTGAAGTCGGTTTAGTAGTTTCAGAGATTACCCCCAATATACAAACTCACAATTTTACCTCTTTATATATTAGTATAGATATAGATTGGATGCATTGGATAAGTTTATATAAAATGAAAATTTAAAACGAAACAGTACTAGTCCGAGAACAGTACGAGAATCTAGTCCACTCGCCCGTACTGAACGCAGCACGACGCAGTAACAACACGGTTATCTGCCTCCGTAGTCAAGTGTCCGTAACGGGATGAATTTCCACGTCTCCCTGAGCAAGCTACGCCGCATGCAGATTAACTGGTCCTATCGTAGTTAGCAGGCAGTTACTTACATTACATATTGAAAGAATGAATGATTGAATGAACATAGACAAAAGGAACATTTTTCGCTAATGACATCAGAATGCACTTGTGTCTTCTTTTCTAAATAAGGCAGAACTACTGTGTCATGTTTTCTATCTATTATACTTGAACAATATTTTATTGTGTTCTGATTGTTTCCCAAATATACCATACCATCAGCCTGTCAATCCACTGATAGGCCTTTCCCAAATCTCACCACCACACACGTTCCTGAGAATGTGAATGTGCATTGTAAAAAATCAGGAAAGTTTTAAAGCCTATGCAATAACTAGATAAGAAAATTAACATATTTATTAAGATTTTTTCAAATTAGTTTGAAATTAACGAAATATTAATAAAAATATATTATTACCTCGAGATATGAGGTGGGGAGCTTCTCGTGTCTTTCATTTTGTGTCAGTCTCGTGTCTGTGTATGAAGCATCATTAATATGGTACTACGGTCGTTTTCCATTTTCTATTTTCCATTTCAATTTTTTTTAATATATTTTGATTTTATTTTATGGTTTTATGAATGATTGAATGAAAATTATTTATTGCATTCCTATTGTAACTAACGAATTACATCAAACATAATATACAGAAGCATTAGGCGGCCTTAACGCTAAAAGCTATTCTTTGAGGAATTTGTTTGTACATAAATACATAACTTATTTAATCAAAAATCAAAGGCAGTTAGGGCTTTTCTCAACATCTCATACTTTATCAGGTTATTTCTTCTTCATACTCCTGATATAGTAACTACGACATAAATTATCTGCCCATTAAATCTACCAGATACTGACTTCCTGGTCTGACTAGGTATCAGGAGGTGATGAGAGAGGCGTTTGAGAGTTGATGAGATGAGAGTTGATTAAGTACCGGGACACTTCTAATAAAAATAGTAATTTTCTCTGAAACAAAATAAACCTCTGTACACAGTGTATAAAGAACGCGCCCGAAGGCTTACAACAGAACCAGTGCAAAATAAAACAATGAAACTAGCTGTAGATTTGAGGGCAAATCCGACATGAATTTTGGACTAGGATGACAAACGTGTGGACACAAAGCTGGTAGACTAATTGGAATCTACCGTCGAACGAATGGTCAGCTTATACTGCGTATATTCGTGGACATGATTAAATGTAATAATAATATTAAATACTATTCACTGCATACAAATAGTTATTACATATGCACATATATTAAAGGTCAGAATACAATTTGCGACCTTATCGCGGCGATCCCTTCCTGGGATGTACATTAAAAACATCATTAAATTGAAACAATTAAATAGATAGTTTTGGCAATTGGTAGGTATATATATATATATCATAACATACAGCCTGTGTCTTTCTAGTGCTAGTGCTAAAAGATACAAAGAAGGAAACAATCTTAACATCAATTATTTACGGAAATTATATCAATTATTTCTTAACATGTTTTTATGCGAAATTGTCAATACATATATTAATATATACATATATTATATACATATATTTTAGTCATTTTTAACCATAACATAACTTGTTCTTAATTCTAGTTCAAGCTTTTTATGAATATAAAAAAATCTTGGAACAATGTTTAAAAATATCTCTTATGTTCCCCATACCTTTGATGGAAGTTGAAATCACAATTTATATTTCTGAAATTTTTCAATTTTGAAGTTCTGAAATTCTTGAGAGGCTTAATTATTGTGTTTACAATGTTAACTCGCCTATTCTATTTCGTTATACCGACGCACCCAGAGAATGTTCTCGAATTTTAAACTCAGATTTCTGATGGTCATTTAAAATTCTGTTTCAAACTTTTCTGCCGGCGAGTGTACCTGGGGATGTAGGATGACCCACTTTTTGGATGCACAAAAGACTTTTTCATACACTGTGCACTAGATTTCGTTCCCGACACGTACTCATGAGACTTTTTGCTAATTTTGTTAGCATTTTATATATTTCACTGTCGGGATGTAGCTCGTGCATGTTTAGTATGATAATAACGTTTAATGCATTTTGTTTGTGACCGTATATTTTAATTTACATAAAATTATACGCTCTGGAAATTGTACACGAGGTACTTTTTAAAACAAATGAATTAATAATCAATTAGCACAGCGTGGGACGTCCTTCGGTGAGGTGGACCAGCATTCACCGGTAGCCGGTAGTTATAGCGGACAAATGCGATTGTCCGATAATCATGCACTGGATCAGATCCCGATGAATACAGACTAGGGTCTCATTAGTTTGTAAGTTGTATTTACTGACACTTATACAAAATTAAAATTTCATTATTTTCAGCAATACAATGATGGCGTGAGTTCATGTCCTTACCTCCTCTTAAATTCATTTCCTTTTCTGTTTCTGATATATTTCTTGCTAAATTACTTGAATTCTTTTAGTTTTTAAAAAAACTGCAAGCATGTTCAGTTACCCTATATGTATGCTAATTCAAAATTAGTGTATTCATCATGTATGCATGTATCCAATGTACACATCGTGTTGATTCACTATTTAATAAAATACAATTTAAAAAAACAAGCCTTAGTTCATAAAATGAGATTCAATAACAAAAATATTTAAAGGATCTTGTAGAATGAGATATTAAATTTAAATAAAAAATATGATGAAAGTGTTGTAAAAAAGAATGCTGAGCGTTGGAACGTCCGAGCACTAAATCAGCGCTGAGGAACCTTATCCTTAACCGGTTTACACTCGAACTTTTAACATCAAACTTTAAAGTCTACCAAACATTAATAATTTGGCCTATAAAGCGCTCGTGAACGCGAGCGTTTAACGGTCGAGTCTTAAACATTCATTATCGCTTACACAGATTAACATTCATTAGCACCAATTCTTATGTTTTTTTGCCGAGGCTTGGGAGATGCCTATATCTCACAGTGAACAAACATAAGTTGATTGTATGATGGAAATTATTTTTAAACATAATTACTCAACAAATCCGCTATCATAAGCCCCGGGGAACTACACGACCGCCAAAAGTGTGGACTCGCAAACCCACTTGACCAGCGTGGCGTTTTAAGGCTATACATTCCTCATGCACAAGACAATAAGCATGTGGAGGTCCATGTCCAGCAGCGGAAGATAAAGGGGTGGGTACGGTTTACGGTTATAACCCCCACCCCTAACCCATGCCTTGCCTCCTCCCATATAACGCAGTCGTTATGAATCTCCCTGCTTTTTGATTTCGATTAAAAAACTGTATTCACGGAGCCGTTAATTTTTATGTTTGTGTTATCTGAGTTCGTATGTGTTTGTCTTTATTGCCAATTGCCAATGCGATTCTTACACTACGCTCACAGACTTCACAGATACACCGATGTCCCCGCCGGCGGAGACGAGGACGTCATCCTCGTTACACCGTAAATACACACCGGCCATCAGCTAACATTTTTACCAGGTATCGGCACGTACCTGGGCGCTTCTCAGCGACTCGCGATCCCTCGGTACCCTACAGCACCCTACAACGCAAAGCCCTAAGCCGAGGTCCGTTGCTTCCGCCAGTCTACCGGCGGGGGAGCCCTTAGGCTGAGCGCCTTCTACGCTCGCACTAAACTATACAAGTCCGGTGACTCTTGAAAGGCCATTAGGGCTAATACAAAATGTGTCACACAAAATGTGAAATAATTTCATGTCGTGTTAAAAATGGGGCGGGTTGTGGAATATATTATTACATGTTCTTTAAAGTGGGGTAACTTACTGATTACGCCCACAATGACTTTCCTAAGACCATATAATATTCATAAATTATGATAGTCATAAGATTAATATATTTTAAGATTATTACATCTCAATATTTCATAAGATAAAATAGAGGATTATTTCACTAGAAAACTAAAAAGAAAATTTATAACTTGTACCGAACTCGAGACCCGGCGAGGCCCAATTTCGTTAAAGGCTACAAACTTCGCCGTATTCAAAACTGAAAAGTTTTTTGATATTGATGGGCGTGAGCCGGGCGGAGGCGTTGCGACAACTCATTTACTTTCGAAACTTCTGCCCGGGGATGGATTGGTGTTGCCCGATTTAGGGCCACGAAAATGGCGAATGAAAATAAGTTTTCTCATTGCTAATTCTCGTACGTAATTAAGCTTAAATAGAAGCTTCATTAATTTCTTTTTTTTTGCACTTCACTATAAAATTATAAAGATTTTAATGTCAGTTTTCAGTGGAAACTGATGAAAATTAAACAGTTATTTCTCGCTGTTTTAATGGCCCCACTAAGCTTTAATAACGTTATTTATAGTCTGCAGCGATTTGTCATCGCGTACCGCATCACTTCGCATCCAGAATTTCGTTTAGCTTAGTTCGAACTGTACACATTAGCAGCTTAGATAAGTTTGTACAATTTTAAATTTGTTTAATTTAGTTTTAAATAATCGGATTAAGGAAGAATAAACTAAAAAGGTCCGTAAAGGGACATCGGCTCTAACTATACACCTTTATTCCCTTCGGTGTAGTAATCGTGGACCCGAGTTTCTTATACAGTTGTTTCAATTTCAATGTACGAACACTCCATCTTTGTAGACCTTAGTTAATTATGACATTGTTATTAGCACACGATTTCATCGCAAGTAAAGTAAATCGGTTGTCTGCCGTATGGCATAAATCAAATTTATTATTAGAGAGTTATTCACAAAATGTCACTATAATTTGATTGTAGGAAATCTCGTCGGTGTTATGGAATCTGGGTCTTCCCACCAGTATATCTGGTGGGAAGACCCTCGGCAATCCACAGCCTATCTAGGTAATCAAAAATATATTTTATATAAGTAATTTAGCACAGAACAGTGTGACAATCGTAACTCATTTTTGAAAAGCACAAAATTTCACCGTTTGAACAATCTGTCTCTCCCACAAATAAAATATTGACGTCACAAATGAATATTGTACCTACCTACCTGTGTGCAATTCCACCAATGAAATATTAATAACTTCATCAATTCGTTTCGTTCCGCCTCATGCACGTGTTAAAATTGTAAAGCCGATCCCATTTGGCCCACGTCCAAACTTCCCAACAGTGGGAACGCAGTGGGAAGTATGCTAATCGTTGCAAATTCCACCGACTGCGATAGGAGGATTTTGTTTTTAAAGCTGGAATATGCATGAAATTTTCTGTTGCCGGAGAAAACTTAGTAAGTGACAAAATAAATTTTAGAGATTTCAGACGATGAGTATATTACTATTGATTTTCCAAATGAGTTACGATTACCACACTGCTCTGTGGTATGTTACCTACTTATAAAAATATAATTCTGATAAGCTAGATAGGTTTGCCGAGGGTCTTTTCAACAGGTATACCGGTGGGGAGACTCCAAGAAATTAACGCACAATATATATATATATATATATATATATATATATATATATATATATCATTTATTATACCATATATGAAATGAGGGCATTTTTACTCGTATTAGGGCCTTACCTATGAAATTGACGTTTGTTCATAGTAGCCACTTTGAAGTTAGTTATGTTACGTTTGGCTTGGAATTCCAATTGAAAATTAATTTCAATTCAAACATCACTTATTCATTTGTTTTTCCGTCAAACGACTTCTTGCTTAGATATCGTTGTGTTTGCGACCATGGAAAAGTAAAAAATTCGCGTTATTTTCGAATATGAGTTCCGTCGTGGTAGCAACGCCGCATAGAAGACACGCAATATCAACGATGTGTATGGACCAAACTCTGCAAACGAACGCACGATTAGTTTATGGTTGGGTCGTTTCCGTTGTGGAAATTTCGACCCCAAGAACAGCCCCGTGGACGACCGGAGACTAAAGTCGATAATTACTAACTGAAAGCAATAGTGGAAGCGGATTCATTTCAAACCGCGTGTTAGTTAACAGCAGCCTTCGGCGTAAGTGATAAATCGATATCGATTTATTTGCGTCAAATCGAGTAAGTGATCGGAAAGTGGATACCGTATGAGCTTATTGAAAGTCAACTGCAAGCCTTACATTATTGAACCGGCACAACAATGAAGGAATTCTGAATCGCATTATCACTTGCGATGAGAAGTGTACCCTGTATGATAATAGTAAACGTTCGTCACAATGGTTGATCTCAGGGACACAACCAAACAATATCCCAAACGTCTCCATGATAACGCCCGACGACAGACAGTCCCAAAGTTACAGGAGGCTTGAGTGGAAACTATCCGTCACCCACCGTACTCGCCAGATCTTGCCGCAACTGATTTACATTTTTTTCGGAATTCGATTAACTTTCGAAAAAATATCAACTTTGATGAGACAATGAAAAACGCCTTCAGAGAATTCATCGATTCCCGACCCCATTACTTCTATATCAGAGGCATCAATCAACTTCCATTGAAATAGCAAAAGTGCATTGATATTAAATTAATAATGGACAATATTTCGATTAATTATCGATAATATAATTTGTATACCTATTATATAATATAATTTGTATACTTGTATACTTATACTTATTTGTATTTGTATATAATTTAAAATATATAGGATTTTATTTTGCTTCAAATCATGTTTCACTATTTTACGTCATTAGTTTATACGTTACTTTTATAATAAGATAGATCGTTAATCGAAAAATCTCTCTTATAGTAGAAGATTTTAAAACTTCTTGAGTTTCTTGAACGAACGATAAATGCCATGTCAAGAGGACGCGCGCACAGACACACACACGCACGCACGCACACATAGGAATCTCTTAAAATCAGCACTAGTACTTTGGCTAGCATCAACTAAGAGTTTCCTAGTGCCACTAATTAATACATATTCTGTTTCTTTTTCATTTTTTTTCCTCTTTTATGCATTAAAGTTTTTTGTAATATTTTGACTATAACAGTGGCGATAAATATTTTCTTTCTTTCTTTCTTACATCCATCAGAGATATAGGCCGATTGATATTATATATCTCAAAAAGAACATTTCATTTATTGTTACATACCGTGTTTTTCTAATATGACTCAATGTTATCTTATCGGTTCATTTGGCTGCAGCTTCGTTGCTAATGAGTCGTGGTCTTTGAAAAGGTGTGGAACATTTGGCAAATACGCAGCTTGTGGCAAGACCAGTTTTTATAGTAATTGATAGCGGTAAATAGCTATGTTCCTATATCAATATCAGAGTTGTGACAGGATTCTGCAAGATCTGCAGCGCACTCACATCTTTCTTGGTGTTGCAAGTGTGCATAGGCGGCGGCGACCACTCACCAGGTGGCCTGCCCGATCAACCAGTGAGATCTATTAAAAAAAAGATATATTATCCCACTGTAGGTCTCATGCATGTAGCACGTCTGAATGTGGCATAGAGGATGAGGATGAGGATGGTGGAGGGGATAGCGCGCAAGAGAGTGGTCCCGGTCTCTTACCAGGCCTTTATGAACTCCGTGTCGAACTTCAGACGGGTGCAAGAGTGTGTGCACCGGTGGTACAAAACTTAAAAGCAGCTGGAAGTAGGAGCTGCTCGGTGTCGGAGCTTTTGTCAGTGTACCGTCAATCCTTAGAAACAGGAGAGTTGATATATAGGGACAGGAACAGAATTTGTAGGTTGTCAAGAGCGCGTCAGAAAGACCCAAGGATGGTGCGTTCCTCCCACAATGTTGATAGGACCATGGGAAGTGGAGGGACCCGTTCCTCATGTAGGTCTAATGTTTCTTATTGTCGCTTTACATTGCCTATTACCTCTGTCCTCTTTGCTTCTTTATTTCCCAGAACTCTCTCTGAAAATCTTCGAAAAACAATGGACTATTTGACTCTTCCTAAAGTTGATAAGTTTTGTGGCTTACTCAACAATTAGAGACGGAAACAAACCTACATTTTAAACCTAAATTTCCAAATTCCTTATTTTCTTAATTTTCTTAGACTATAGTCCACCATAGACTGGTATTATTCAAGATTATCAATAATCATTTAAGGACGTTCAAGATTCTATTAATATCAAATCTCGCTTATTGTCTGTGACATATGAGATGTAGCCCAACATCCCTCAGGATCGTAATCGCACTGATTACGGTCTCGCCGGGCCAACACGGACAACTCCAATGAATTCTAAATGGAAACCACAGTATATGTGTAAGCTGTAAGTAGGTGAACTACGCATTAACGCTAGGAACGTAACCAAAAAAGAAAGAAATAATTTAGCCCCATTATCGTGAATTGGCTGTAACAATTATATTATTCAATTTATTTTTTATTCTACTTTGTTTTAGAAATTGATATGATTATATGCTTGCAAATAGTACAATGCTTGAGATTTAATTAATTTGAGATTTAACACAGAGGTATACACAGAACACCTCTGCGTATACTTTTATTTAGCAGTTTTATGTCGTAATTTTAGTAGGGGGTCTTGGGAGTGGGAGAGTGCACGCTGCAATCCAACAACCGCCGGGCGTTCTCGACTGGCCACGTTACCCTCCTCTCACCGAAGACTACCTCAATATGTACAGCATTCCCCACTTTATCTTATTTCCCTAATGTACGTACGTTTTTCGGTAGTGAGTGAGATGTACCAGAGCCCATTTCCATCCTATCTTTCCCCATTTTCCGAACCCTTTCTCTAAATCCATTCCTATATCTCTAAAGGTAGGCAGCGCATCCGGCGGCGTGCCTACGTTTGTCATTTTGGACTAATGTTGACATGTATCGCGGATATCTATGGGCAACAGTATCCACTTACCATCAGGTGGACTGTATGCTCGTCTGCCGCCTTCGTCTATAAAAAAAATGTAATTTCGAAACATTGATTGTAAATTACGTTCGTATTGTAATTACGTAAATTGTAAATTACGTAATAATGTTCGTTTTTTCTCCCATGGTCAGTTTTCGTATAAACTGACGAAGAAGTGTGAAGAGGATTGTATGTATACACATACAATCCTCTTCACACTACTGTTTAGTTTATAAACTTCTTTTGTAGTGTAATTCCAAAAATAATAGTGTATAATAATATTATAATTATAATAATTATGCTCCACAACACACGCCTTTCTATGCAACTCAAAAGTTGAAGATCAACTCATATAAGATCAATCACATGCTCGCTCAGATCACAAACATGTGATCACTGATTAGTGCGTATTTATGTGGAAATTGTTTAAAGTTCTTTCATCTCACGAAGGCGGGTTACGTTTAGTAGTGGCTGTGGTACATGTAGGTACGTTGTTTTAGTGTGCGTCGCGGCGGCGTCGGGAACCCAACTAAGCGTTCTTAGGTTTACTCACACTGAAACAACGTACATGTATGAGTACAGAAAGAAACAAGTATACCAGGCGTTTCCTACAGTTTTGCTACTTGTTTTCTTTACGTACTGTGTTGTGGCAACCAATTAACGCGTTGCTTGGAGTCCCATCCTCCCATATTATTTAATCAGTCATGCTTGTTTGTCTGCTTTCAATTAAAATGCAATTTACAATTTTAATTCAAATTTAAATTATTTATTTGCTAGAACACGGGTAAAACGAGGTGTAAAAGCAAAATAATTTCATCAAACTTAGACAAAATTATTTCACAAACCTTATGCATTATAGGAATGTCAGATATTAATTATAATGAAAAATATGTCATATGTCAAGATAATTACAGATTAAAATGATATAATGTGTGATTTATTAGTTAAGGATAAATTATTAGGTCAAATTACTTTTGAAGAGGCTATCTTCTGTGATGCTGCCAGCAAATGTTAACAAACATTTGCTACCATCGAAGATTCATAAAGCTTCTTACTTATTCAATGAAAAGTGACTTTATAGGTATAGTCCATTATCCGAAAATTTATTCAAACTAGCAATATGACTACAAAAATTTTAAAAGTACCAAAAATCACGGTCAGCACGTGACACGTGAAATGACATTTTTCAATTCATGTAATTGTATGTCAAACAAATTTTAATCCATATTTTCACTTTCGTACCATCAAATTGCCACGACACCGATTGTGCGATTTCGTGTCATCAACCGGTTCGTTTCCCGAGATGTTCGAGGAACCCACGAGGTTATGCATCCATTCTGCTTCACCGAAGTTCCATTGTAATACACATTTTGCTATTTAATAAAAATTACGGGTACACTAGACAATTTTAATATGATGTTGAAATTTTTAATTAAAAATTCACAACTCCAAAGCGAAGCCCCGCATATCAGTTATATCTCGTTGTTATTTTTTTGGGATGTCGAAATGAAAGAGCTGATGTATTTTCGTTGTTCTACGAATTGTACTTTTAATGCGAAAACCCGGGATATAATTGTTTATTTTTTAAATAAGAAAAAGTTGTTTTAAATTTTTCAATGTAATTCCACGAATTCAGATGTATCTCAAATCAAAGTGGTGATGGCATTGTAGTAACCATAGTTACTCCACGTTACTCTGTGATTGTGGTATCGGTCGATTTTAGAATAGCCGACCGACACTCCTTTCATCGTCCACTGCTGGACACGGGCCCCTCTTGTATATTGTCTTGTGCATGAGGGATGTATGGCCTTAAAACGGAACACTGCTCGAGCGGGTTGGCGAGTCCATTATTTTAGAGGTGGTGTAGACCTCAGAGTTTATGGTAGCGGTCATTTTTTATTTTATTTGTTTTTTATGGATGAAGGCGGCAGACGAGCATGCAGTCCACCTGATGGTAAGTGGATAGGTACTGTCGCCCATAAACATCCGCGATACATGCCAACATTACTCCAAAATGGCAAACGTTGGCAAGCCCCTGGATGCGCTGCTTACCTTTGAAGATATAGGAATGGATTTTGAGAAAGGGTTGGGAAAATGAGGAGGGATAGGATGAGATCTGGCACATCTCACTTACTACCGAAACACGTACGTACATTAGGGAAATAAGATAAAGTGGGAAATGCAGTACATTTCAGGGTAGTCTTGTGTGAGAGGGGGGTAATGTGGCCAGTCGAGCGCGCCCAGCAGCTGTTGGCAGCAGCAACGCGCACTCTCCCCCCCCCCCATAAAAAAAATCCTTAGTCGCCTTTTTTACGACACCCACGAGAAAAAATATGGTGGTGTTTTTCTAAAGCTAGCGGATACCACACAGACTCAATCTTGTCAGTGCGAGAATAGCTTATCAAAACACGAAGTGAGTAAAACTACTTGAAAAAGAAATTAAGTTTTATACTAAGAAGAAAAAGATAAATTTTGCTTACTTGCGTCACTTTGTGCTTGGAAGTTAAAATATGAAATGAAAATCTCTTTCAAAATGAGCTGCGAGTTCTCCAAGCAAAAAAATGTTTCTTGTCGCTTGTCTCCTTTGTAGGTACATACTTATGTCTTGCGGAAGACAATCTGTTTGTTAGTTTATTTGTTAGATAAAAATAATAACATCATACTTGTACCTTACCTGTAACGCCTGATAAAATGTAATAGCAACGATTGCTTGTCACGTGTGAGCAGGCGTAAACTAAAATATACTTTATATTATAGTAGGTACTAGATTTTTTTATTATTGTACTAATCACATTTAAAAATAGGGAAAAGCCGTGGCAAAAGTACCGTCTAGGAGGACGCGTGACCTTAGCGCAGATTTATAACATAGTTCTCATCTCCGTACGTGGCTACGTACATATTGGTCTCTAACCGAGATTATGGATCCTGTTTTATCTCATATGTGTCCATAATCTTGTGTCGTATGTTGCAGCTTTCAGCGATTTGTGATTCAATTTAGTACTATGTTAAATACTACATTCAGGTTTAGTACTATGTTAAATACTACATTATTGGCACATGTGTCGATCTGCTATGTATTTCCCACCTTTTGTAAAGCACATTGCAAATAAATTGAATTGAATGGGAGTACACATTATAACACTTTAAACGTTTGCGTTTTGTGCATATTCTATATTCTAAATCGGGTTTGATAACGGTAAACAAATGTGTTTGTTTACCTTTTATTCCTACCAAAGCTGGTGTAATTCCTGCCGTAATGTCTTAATAAATATTTTTATTATACGCGTTCAGACCCGATTTAGAATATAAAAAGTTAAATAAATTTAAATATGAATTTCACGAAGACCGTAAGGAATCGCGTGCGGGCTTCTAGCGGAAATAAACGCAAACAGCATCCTGTTTAAACTACGGTGAGCTCTAAGCTAAGTCCAAAGTGGTGCATTAATAATACAGAGAAGACTCTACCCATTCGATGTACCTAGCAATCTATCTTTAAGCACAGTTTGTTTTTCAAAGACTCTTCTATCTACCATAGTTTACTTTAAAATTATAGTTTTGACTGGCAACATTGAAATAGTGTTCTTTATAAAATAAGCAAGTAACAGGTCTAATGAATTTTAATTGTTTTTTTTAGTATAAAAAATGTGTCCGACGAGCAGATAGTCCACCTGTTTGTGAGTGGATACCGTCGCTCGTGGACATCTGCAATACATGGCAACATATAGACGAATTAGTTTATCTCGTGTTCCAACACCACTACAGAAGGATAAACATTGACTCCACTCCCGGACGTACCGTAAGGATGTTGAAATAGAGCTGGGTGTAGGGTTGCCAGGCCCTAAAGTACGGACTCGGTGCTATATTACGCCGAACATTTTGCCCAAAAAGCCAGACATATCTTTTTCAAAGGTGGACATAACTTTTATAGTAAAAAAAACTCGGTTACGTATTTTAATTAAGTATTAATTAAGTACAAAGTCTTCTGGAGACTAGATAAAATCGAAGAACAAACAAAACATAATAAAATAAAAGATTTATTAAACAAATAAAAAAATATATCCTATGAAATACATTTGACAAAAGGCCTAATAAAAGTCGGACAGGCCGGACACGACTGTGAAAAGCCAAACATGTCCGGTTAAAGCCTAGCAGCCCTAGCTGGGTGAGATACAGAATAGGGGAACGAGTTTTTTTATTCCATTACATGACACCCACGGGAAAGTTTCATTAAGGGAAAACAATTCTACAAAATATAAAAAAGAACTTAGAATACCACTTAGGAACATTTCGAACCTGGCACAGTAAAGTAATACATTCATATTCAAGACCCTGGTCTTTGAATCTACTCAAATGAAAACATTATCAAGCGCTTTCAATCCAACAATCCTTTCCTTTCAATAACACATTTCATCGATAATATGTCTTCTTCACTACTTTCCTTTTGCACCCGCAACCACTCTTATTTTATTTGTCTTAAATTCCATTTTCTTTTGTCTGAACTGCACGATTGGAATTGAAAAAAGGCGCAGCGGTAAGAAAGACAATTTCAACGAAGCAGTTGTGGTAACTCCTATTTCTGAAGAATTAAGGTCGATATTGATTTGTGTCCGCTGGAATTGGGTCACAAAGGTAACAGAACGGAGAATAACCAGAGTCGGTCGTGGTAAGCCGCAATCTGCTAACATTCAGGTACTAGTGCTAAGGGGGGTAGAAATGGCTTTTTTATAGTAATTGATTGGAGTTGAATTGAGACATATGCTGGTACTGCGACATAAATGATGCCAAATTCGCTTAGTGGTGCAAAAGATTTGGTGCTAATTTTCGGGTTGGGAAGAAATTTATAGCATTGAATAAATTTATAGCATCGAAGATGCTTAAAGCTTATGGGGGTCGAGATATCAATACATTTATTAATCAAGGTTAGTTTTGGGAAGGCTGCAAGTATGAGTTACAGCCGTAAGTTTTGATTCCTATTGCACCTTTTAATCTCTTCTCATGCTTTTCCATCCCATCGTATAGGAAATAATGAGCAAATAATTCTATAATTATAATTCTTAATCTTAGTTCTAATTCTCTTTATCCCTTCCAAAATTCTCAAATGTAGGCAGCTCATTTGCGGGTGTGGTAACATTAGTCTTTTTTGACTGATATTGGTACGTTTGACCATTTGTTACAGTATCCGCTTACCGCTAGGCAGAATGCCTGCTAATCTGCCATATTTTTTTAATCTTTTTCTTCCCTAGAAAAATGTTTGAAAAGCAGTTTGAAACCATGAAAATTTACACCGAATTCCAGAAAAGAAAGTGTATTCCGTCTCTACACTCTTTTACCACTTTATCTGAATTTAAGCAGATCCCCGTGAAATATTGACGTCGTGCGGCGAATGTAAAAGAGTTCTTACATTACCATATCGTTTGACGTTTCAAAGCCTTATTTTATTGCGGTTGTTATCGCGAGCCAGCAATGGAATTCAAACAGCCTATTAGGTGAAGTGTGGGCCGAATAAATTAGTGGGGTTTTGTTTTATTAATAGTTTGCTTTTATTTAAAGGGTTTCGTGCAAAATATGGCTGAAGTTTTTATCTGTATTGTTTTTGTTCTATTGTCGACTGTGCCAAAAACGTTTAAATCTGGGTGTTGTTTTAATTATTTGGCTCCAAAGCTTGAAGACGAAAGATGAAACGTGGGCCGTGGCCTCTCCATGAGGCCTGATCCATGAATTTAAAGTCCATTTGCGAGCTATGGAGACCTCTCTTCGCGCTCGGAGTTTTCAGCGTTTGTCTCATTCAGAACGCACCTTCGGGAGCCTGTAAGCGTTGGTCATTCTGTCCGTATGTCAATGGGCGATAGTGTCCACTTGCCACCGGGTGAACTGTCTAACTACAGGGGCCTTCTTTCTTAAAGAAAAAATCATTTCCTTATTCCTTCCACATCTTCTTTCACCCTTTCGCTAACATCATACTTGAACTCTTCTCATTACTACCAAAGTGCAGTAAAAAAAATTTTAAAATTTTAATGTACACCGGAGGCAGGGTTCGAGTGGTAGCCCTCGTAGCAGATTCAAAAGGAATATTGAGTGCGGCTAGGGACAGAGGTATGCGAGACACACTGCCTGTTAGTTAGGTCTAAAACCTAAATTTCTGAATTGTTTAATGCTGAATTGTATGAATTTTACCTCTGCTGTCGTGGCAACATTGTGCGAGAGATAACTGGAAATATTGTATCGTTGATGATGTGACAGTTTTACCAAAATTACATGACTTCGTTCTTATCATTGTGGTTTCACTAGTCAACTATAATTATAGCGGATACTGTCTTCTAGGCTCGCTCCTACGCGGAGCATCGCCGTCAGCCGACCGAGTCTTGCACACTGCTGATTGATTTTGTCGGCACTGTCGTCATCGCGATGGCGCTGTGGTCCTATTCCATCTATTTACAATTGTAGTGTCCTCGTGACACCAACGGAAACTGACTTCTAATTCTAGTGTATGGTGTCGAATTTTGGGGGAGGACTATCCAGCAGTGGGGAGGCATAGACTAATGGTACCTAAGGTATGACCCTGGGGTTAAAATTGTTGAAAACTAAAATAAAATATTTTCAAAAAGTATTGTAAAACTTTCATATCCATTGAAATAAAATCAATCGTATATCGGCTTTTTAATAATATTCATTTTTTTAATTTTTTTTATAGACTAGTGGGCGGACGAGCAAACGGTCCCACGTGATGGTAAGTGTTACCGCCGCCCATGGACACCTGCAATATTTGAAGTTCCTGTAAGTCAACGAGTTAAGTTTACAGACCGGCGCGTACCCGCATAGCCCCTGGTGTTGCAGGTTCCTATGGGCGGCGGTAGCCACTTACCATCATGTGTACCACATGGCCGACTGCCACCTTCGCCATATAATCCCGCAGCTCTTGGGGTGACCGATAGGAACATTTTATTTTAGCATTCCTGTTGTCCGCTCTAATTTAGGGTGGACAACACTTAGTTGCACCGTTTTAACAGTGCACCTAAAAAGGTCCACCCCAACTTAGTCCGCTCTAAGGGTGGACAACAGGAATAATCCTGTTACAACCTATAATTCTCTTTCATTCCCATAATATTCTACATAACCATGTGTACCGACGCTTGTACGAAACTGGGTCGCAGACGTCCGAACTAGTTCCGTGCTTAGTATTATTTTTTAACTTTTCACGTTCATTTGTAGTTTTCAATGACTATTGTTGGAGATAAGTGTCTCTTATAAGATTTATTGTCAAGATAAAGGCGTAATTATTGATGGTAATTATTTATAGAAAGACTAGCTGTTTGACATTTTAAAAAGCGATAAAACGTGTGTTTGTTATATTTATACGAATCAAGTTAATAGGATCACTTTTTTCTCATACTAGCTTTAACACCCCGTTTCACTCCTTTATCTTGCCTTTATATTTCGTTTCCCGTTCCCCTAATATACGTTGGAGGAATAGGATAAAGTGGGAAATGCATTAAATTTTACGGTAGTCTTCTGTGAAAGAGAAATAACTAGTCGAGTGCGCCCAGAAACTTTACAGTCGAGTGCAGCGTGCGCTCCCATGACCTCCCATGACCCATGCCCATGGACACTTACAACACCAAGGGCGGCTAAGGGTGCGCTGCCGATATTGTAAGATGTTATCCACACGTTTTATACACTTAGATACGGTCGATACAATAAAATCCTACTTATGTCTAGGCAAATATTCCTTCAAGGATCTACATCTTTAAAAATACCCAAATATGTTAAGGGATTAAAACGGATTTCCATCATACAAAGCCGGTAAGAATCTCCAAATATTTGTTCCGTCAAAAGTTTGCACAGATTTATGAAATGTCAACATTTCGCGCCAACTCGATGAGTTCCAGGCGACATGACAAATCAAATATTATACGTGATAACAAACTTACATTTATCGTTACAAAACTTTAGTCACTGCAAAACAGTCCTTATATCGTTAAGCATAAGCATTGAAACTTGAGTACGGAACTGCAAAATCGAATTAACGAGTTATGTGGCTGCAAATTTAAATTTTCGGTTCTAAAGTTGTAACTTCAGAGGTTTGATTTAGAACTGTTCCTTGTATCCTTGAACCTTAAAGTTAAAATTCTGAAACAGTAATGTTTTTCGTGTGAAGAAGTATGCTGGTGTGAGTTATACGAAATTTGTCGGTTTATCAGTCCTCTGTTTAATAATGTATGCAGCTTCGCCGCAATACAAACGCCTTTGATTTGTCTCCTTCATTCGAGCGGATGGGAACAATATTGGAGTCGTCATCATTCCTCCACCTCTATATTAATAACGAGAATAAAGAAAGAATGAAACGTACCTATATTTGATAAGACAGAAAAAGCACACAAAAGAAGAGCAAAAGTTGACAGAAAATAATCACAAAGACAATTTCATAATTGTCATTCCGTGTGCAGCAGCGCCATGTGGAAAGGGTTTCCAGCATCGTGCGAAATGAATAAGCATAATTGTGACATAAAAGTTATTTGAAGGAATTTAAGTTATTGAATATCTACTTAACATTGTTTTGTCTGTTGATAATTTAAAGTTCTTGTTTATCTATTGATTTGTACTTCTTTAATGCAATACAATACGTACAAAATGAATATATATTATTAAGGAATACTTACATATTCCAACAAGGGTGAATAAACGTTGAGAACCATTTATGGTTATTATTTATTATCGAATGATTTATGGTAATAAATCGGTTACCATAAATATTGTATAAAAATTTTCTTCAATTTGAGAATAGAAATAAAGTATGTATTATCTAAAAATAATAAATACGTCTTTAAAAAATATTGCAAAGAATCCTATCAGTAAACGTTTTGTTAAGGGATCGTCCATTAATCACGTGAGGCTCGAAAGCTGGGGGGGGGGTTCGGAAAAAATCACGAAATATCACAAGGATGTAGTGAGATATCACATGTATTTATCACCAGTATCACTACGTATCACCGGGGGGGGGGGGGGTTAAAAAGTTGCTAAAAAACATCACGTGATTAATGGACGACCCCTAACTAATAATTATGTGAGTAAACATTGTGAAATCTAAATACTGCTAAGCCAGATTTTAATGAACTTTTATATACTTCATCAATAACAATACAATACCGGGCAGGGTAGACAGAACTGCACGCTATCTCCCCACTATGGATATAGGGCCCTTCCAAAGACCCCCCATAGACACGACTTCAGGCCCTTCTCATCCAACCACCACCGGAGACCTTCTTCAAATCGTCGGTCCACTGACCAGAGGGCGTCCCACACTGCGCTTCCCGGTACATAGCCCCCATTCGAGAATTCGTCTTCTCCATCGATTGTCGGTTGTCAAATATCAGCCGCCCACTGCCACTTGAATTGGCCACTTTCGCCAATTCACGTTGACGTCGTTGACTTTTGTTCTTTGGCGAAGCTATTTGTTTCGGATCCTATACAGAAGCGAAACTAGTAAGTTTACTAATTTACTAGAAGGGTTTTAAATGCCATTAATAACTCAATGACCTTTTCATCTGACTAATTAGCCCGCTTAAGCCATATTGTACTAGGCAAGATTAACACATAAGATGATTGCAAAAGTTTTAAGCCCCAACACGACTCCACGGGTGTGCAGTTGTGCCTCATTATGTAAATTATGGATGAGTCGAGGCGGGCTCGTAACGACATGCAGATTAAGGCCGCAATATGGTGGAAGGAGGGAGATATGTACTGTCAGGTTGGATGTGGTATATTATATTATGATGAGAACAGACTTCACGTAAGTATACTTCAATGCATAAAGCTTGGATTTGTATTGGTTCAAATTAGGAAATTTCAAAAATTCTTAACACGTATTGACGTGTCTGGTAGTTCTATTGACATCATTTATTACCATTATTATTGACCAATGAGAAATGGTTATCAAATTTCTCCTTATCTCCCAAAAGTTGCCTGCAAGGAAACGCTTCAGTGATAAGGCCTCCTGTTGTAATTTCTTTGTTATTTATTTCTAAACACTGCAAGTTTTTATAACATTTATATTATTAAATTGCTTTAATCATATTATTATGTAAAGTTTAGAGGGAATCGTACCAATAAGTGGATTGTGGGACGTCTTTCGGCCAGGTGGACCGACGATATGAAGAAGTTCACCAGTAGAGTCTGGATGATAAGAGCCGAAGGTCGTGTATAGCCTTGGAGTATATCCCATCTGCTTTACTAACTATATATAATGAAGTTTCTCAGAATGTTCACAGTCCTTCAGAACCACTAGCCTCGGATATGTGTGACTGGCATAGGCAGTGGTAAACCTTGTTGTTACGGCATCCTGCCCTCAGACAGCTTCGGCACAGATCGGCTACCATCGGACGCGATCGGCAACCGACCGCCCCTCTCGCACTCGCTCGCTAAAAATCATGTTCAAATTTATTAATTTATTATCTCTAACCTAATAAATATTCTTAAAATAATCAGCATCTTTTATTTCCATAATCATATCATCATCATATCACACAACACTTGTATCTCGCATTATTTTATTTTTACAAAGAAACAAAAAATACGAGAAATTAATACCATGTCCAAAAGAAAAAAAATATGTTAGCTAATCGTGGAACGAAACGTGTTTTCACGGTATCTCGCCATTAATTTATTCTACCTGCGATCCTACATTTGAGTTTCGACTTTGAACAAATACCGGAGACTACGTGTTAATATTCTTTAAACTTATTTGGTCAAATTAGGCCCAAAGTATAACGCATATAGAACGATCAAAGTATGTATTTCTATTATTAGGAATATTTCGAAAAAAATCGACACAAAAAACACAAAAATTTTGGTTAAGTTATAGGTAGTTTCCTAAGAATTGGCATCAACAAAACATTCAATCAGCCTTCCATGCAATTCCATACCATCAGCCTGTCTCTCCACTGCTGCATATAGGCCTCTCTCAAGGCTTGTCGGCTCTTCTCATCCAACAGAAATTTAACGAAAGCATAAATAACATTATATTAGGAAATTAGAAATAAACAAAGACAATAAACAATGGTTATCCTTTTGTTTTATTCAAAACTCCAAGTGTGCAGCTTGATTTTAAATTAATCGAAATGTTACCAATTTTTTACATTTTTCTCGGAAGTCATCCAAATGCATTTGTGCCTTATTTTCTAAGGATACTGATGACATTGATATTTTATTTTCAACGTTAGTTGTCTCATATACTTCTCTGCCTCCCCATGTAATCAAGAGGGGTGTGCGGGCCATAACTTACCACGTGGAGCCAATGCGAAGTTCCTTCTCCGCCGAGTTAGTTAAATAATAGATCCGTTAAATACGGATCTATTATCAGCGATCCTGGTCGCTGCAGCTTCAATTACTTGGAATTTATTTTATCATATATTATTTACCAAGGAAGTATCTGGAGCAAAAACATGTAATCGTTCTCAAGTTCAGCTTCAGCTATACAGCATCCTTGCGTATCACTCAAAGGGAATGCATAACGAATCGCCCCCAGCTAAACGGGATTATGCATTCCTATTGTAGTCTCGCTTACTTAGTTTCTGCATTAACTAAAACATAAACTGCGATCTGTGATGACTCACGCAGTAAATGAGATCAAATTCAACTTCATACGTAATGTATGAAGATTTACGTAAGCTGAGATTTACGAAATGTAAATATTACGCTTCAGGCATTATGTAATAATAAACATTAGGTCTACACCAGAGAGAGTTCACTCCTAAACTGAACAGAATCGATATAGGTGTATTTAAGATAATTTTAGCAGAACCAAACTGTATACACTGTATACTGTATACTAAAACAATACACATAATTGGTGTATTGACCAATTATGTGACGTATGGTGTGGGCCGGCTAACTATAGAACCATCTGTTCCCGTGGCCCCGTGGGTGTAATAAAAGGCGACAAGCCCTGAGGAACTACATCACCTCTAAAAGAGTGGACTCGCTAACCCGCCGGGCCAGCGTGGCGTTTTAAGGCCATACATCCCTCATGCACAATAAAATGTACATAAAGAGGCCCATGTGTAGTAGTGGATAGCTACGGAAAGGGCTGGTTGAATGGCATTGTGTTGTCAATTATTGTACAGGTTTACGAGTCTTCATTAGGGTTTGATCCCAACGTTCCCGGAGGCCTGTCCGCGGTGACGGTGTCTAACGCCTAAGATTATGCAAATAAACTTGTATATAATATATCTTATGTGTGTAGTACCTTATTATATACAAGTTTATCTTATTATACAGATATATAATGCATGCTCTGAGGCATTGGACACCGTTACCGGGAACGGGAAGCCGGGGACGTTGGCATTAAACCTTCATTAGGACATTTGTGTGGATAGTTTAGGTTAGGTTTAGTTTAGGCATGTGGCGTAAGCATAAAAACCGCAAAGAAACTCCGACATGATGCTTGAAGAAAGCAAAATTTGTTAATCAAAGGAATTTTAATTTGTACCAAAAATGAAGTCATTATTTTAATGTTGTTAGAACAACATTGTTACTTATTTTTCTTAGCAAAACACAAAACTATATTCTACCAAGAGAAACATCATGTGCAAAAATTCGATTAAATCCACCTACCTCTAAGAAAACACAATAGTGTGACAAAAGTATCACTGGAGCTATTAGAGACGGCTGTTTTGCGCACCTGTCGGCGCCTGGCGATATATATCACAAAGATAATGCGTTATCGGAAGAGGTATTTCGAGTCTACAATATCTGTTATTATTTTTGTTTATTTTTTTTTTGGTGTGCAATAAAGAGTTTTATCTATCTATCTATTATTAAAGTACGGTTTCACATTAGTTGGAGCGGCGGATGCAAACGTTGATATCGTGCTACATAAAATTTATTTTAATAAGTGTGTAATGAATAGACATAGGATTATATGCACTGTCAAAGTGCTAAAATATGCACGAAAAAAGAAACAACTTGGTGTGAGATCATTTATTTTATTGCAGAAAATAAAAGCTTCGACATAAATTTACACAATCAATTATAGTTTTATGACAATACACTTCTATGAATTAATCAAACTTCCATTCTATTCTGTCAGTTCGAATTCTATCAAGTCTATTCTGTTCTATCAATTTCAAACTTGTGACGTTTGTCAGTTTGAATTAATTTGTAGGCCGAAAATGACCGCTTCACGTCAACTGACGTGACAGGACAAAATTTGAAATTTGGCGCCATGTCCGCAGAAATAAAGTCAGGCAAGCTTTGACCTGTGGCATTAATGTACTCATTTATTTGTTTAATTACGCGAAGACCCGGATTTTTCACAAGAATGGCTTATAACTTGTTTCGGATCTTTACCGAAAATGAGTTTTTTATGTCGAATTATGCACTATAAACGAAAAATCATACAAATATGCAATAGAATGTGAAAACCGAGAAATATGCATTTTGTATAATAATCCTTTGTCTAGTAATGAACTTTTAATTCTTAAATATAGCCACTACTAATCACTAAAAGCCATAATCGACATATAACAATAATAATTGATAATGACTACTCATATCTCATATAACAGTTACTCGTGTAAGTTGCACAACTTGTGTTGCATTAAATCGAAAAAAGATCAGCCAATTATCTGATGAGAAGTTATTGCCGTAGCTCATGGACACCTGCAACACCCGGGGTCGAATGCACAGCTCTCTTGAAGAACCCCATGTCGTTACTGATGACAAAATTACACATTAAAATCAATTTCAAAAACATTGTGGTCCCAGTATAAATAATTTTGAGAATCACACTGTATGCAAATTCTCCTTCCTTAGAAAGTAAAAATCCGTAGTACCTAGACAAAACAAAGTAGTTAATACCATGGTTTCGGATGCATAAGTACGCTTGAAAAGTAAATACCGTGCTTCAGCCACTTCCATTCGCTTTACTTCTTTGTACTTTTGCTAATGGCCCTTTTGGTGTCTGGATTATTTCATCTTACTTTTGTTGTTGTAAACCCTACTTATTGGAACAGGATGCTTGTATAGAATACATACGTATTCTGTAAAAGGCACGGTGTTTTTAATTAATACAAAGTGATATACAAAAGCTACGAGTAGACAAAGAATATCTATATAAAATGAAGTGAAGTGATAGTTTAAATTTATCGATTCCCTTGAAATCGTGAATTCAAATCTCAACCCGTACATTTAACTCTCAACTTTTTTTCAATTATCACTAGCTTTCAATTATCAACGGTTGAGGAAAACATTACCAGAAAACAAGCTACAGTTTAATATTGTTCTTGCAATAGACAATTAGTGAAATAAAATTCGTATTTCTTCGTACTTTGTATTTCTGTTTAACCAAAGGTTGACTGACAGAAAATAATACTAGGCAATAAGTCGTCCTTTTGTACAATGTTTCTTTGTGCGTTAAAGTTCAAATAAATAAAAAATACATACATAAATACAAGTGATACACTTAAATAAATATAAAAACATTCGTATTAAGTTTATGAAACGAGTGTGTGGCGTTGCCGGTTATAACAACGTACGAGTATAGTAGATAGTACAGAGCAACAAATTCAGAGAGTACTTTCAACAAATTTGACTTTTTTTCTGGTGAAAATATCAATTTCAGAAAGAAGTTGTAGAACAAAAGGTGTTAGTTTCAATTTCTATTCTATTATAAAGTATTTCTATTTAACTCTTATAATATAACTTCATCTATTCCCGTGGGTGTCGTAAAAGGAGAACGAGGGATAACAAAGCGGCTACTACAAGCCCTAAAGGACTACAGCACCTCTAAAAGAGTGGACTCGCCAACCCGCTTGGCCAGCGTGGCCATCTCTCATGCACGAGACAATGTCCACGAGGAGGGCCCGTGTCCAGCAGTGACAAGTGGCTTGTTGTATTGCATTGCATAATATGTTAAAATAGAAGAGTATAAAACGGCACAGCAAAAAGGGTGTAGGTAATACACTCTTAGTTAAATACAGTTTCTTAATTTCGAAATTACAGTCCATTCCCTATACGAGGGCGGCGTTAAATTTAATTAGGGTGCATCACCACCGTCCCTGTCGGTGATTAAGGCCCTAAAATGTCCTATAATATCTCTATGGTTTGCGACATCTCCCACTAAATTACGTCATAATGACACAATCTGGTTTAGGCCGGATCATCCATCTAAATTTCTCTTTTAATCTGTCTCTGTCGGTTTTCGTTGAGCAGAGGGTGATGGACATGTCAAGGTTTATTAAGTTTTGTGTTTGGATTTTAGAAGAACGTCATCTTTTTGTTGTTATGGAGTTTCTGTTAGGTATTTCTATATATTTTCGTGTCTTAAAAGGTGACGAAGGGATAAGAAAGTCGCTACCACAAGCCTTGAGGATCCACATCACTTCCAGAAGAGTGGACTGGCCCGCTTGGCCAGTGTGGAGTTCTAAGGCCGTTTCTGTGTGAAAAATGATTGTAAAGGACTATCGTAGCATCTACGGTAAATTAGAAACAAGTACATACTCAAAGTCTGTGATAATAAACTTTAAAAACAATAACAGCTACAACAACAGATCTGTTTGTTGACACAATTGTTTGTTGATTAAATAAACAAAAATAGTTAAAATTAATAAAAATATAATATTAAATAGTTGCAACTTGTTAAACACAAAAATTTGGTCAGTATTCTTATTACTTATTATTATTATTATTTAGATTTCCTACACTACACTTAACATTCCACATTAGGATTCCCTGCATTGTAGGTTCAGAGATACATACAGACACACATACACGAACGCACCACATAGACAAGAACAAACATCAAAAATTTTTATTTTTTAAAAAAATGTGTGACTGACCAAGCATTGAACCTGGGGTCTAATACACAACAGTCAGAGGTTGAAGTTGTAAGTAATTTTGGTAAGTCTTTCGCCGCATATACTATTTACTTGGAAGAAGGAGAATGCACGATGCAATTCCACAGCCACTGAGAGCACTCGACTAGTCAAGTTACCTCTCTCTCTCACAAGCGAACACCATAACATGTACGCCATTTCCCACTCTATCCTATTCTTCTAATGTTAGGGACATTTTGGTAGTGAGTTGTTAGCCATAGCCCATTCCTATCCCATGCTTTATATCTCCCTAACCTTTCTCCAAATTCACTTTTAAATTTCCAAAGGTAGGCAGCGCATCTGGGGGCGTGCCACCATTTGTCATTCTGTACTGATGTTGGCATGTATCGCGGATATCCATGGGCGACAGTATCCACTTACCACCAGGTGGACTGGATGCTCGTCTGGCGCCTTCTTTCTATAAAAAAGCATACTGTCTACAGCCGAATACGGCTGTCCACGGCTACTGATGTAAAAGCCTTATTAAGTCTTATCTTGTTTCCTCTCGTCTTATCCTGTCTTTCAGAGGTAATCATTTCGAATTTAAAATCAGTTCAACACAATGGAATCTATAAACCAAAATCTACATTCGTTAGAAATTTCCCTAACAAATTCTAATTCCCTAAACTTTATCCCTAATTTCCTAATTCCCTTTGCTTGTGAGTTATATATATACTTAACGTCAACTGCAAACTTTTACAACATTTTATAATGAAACAAAATTTGTTTGTGACAACTGGCTCTGTGGTTAAATCGAGGATTTAGGGTTAAATATTTAGGCACAAAGATAAAACAACTCAACAGTTCAGTCAGTCTGGATTTCTACATTGTACATAATATTAAATAAGTACTTTTATAAAAATGTGGTTATAGGTTGATTATATTGTTTACGATTTTGAGTTGTCACCTTGGCAACCCTTGTCAGCCGACGCTTCATGATGCATGTAATATAGAAACTAACAGTTACCCCAAATAATATATAATATATATAGCGAATGTATTCATTACATTTCCCAAAATATATAATATTAAAATTAGAATGTTTCGGATTTAAAAGGAATCTGGTGTAGTCGTGTGCTAAAATAAATCTGAAAGTGTTGTAGATAAATACCCCCATTTAAACATGTAACACGTTTTTCATGTACCTACGTATCGCGTGTAACTTTGTGTAAACAATGGCCGTCACCCGCAAACTTTTTACATCGTTTTGTGAAGAACAAAACCTATTGTTGTTTAGGTACACGCCTGAAAATGCTATAGCCTCTCCGTCTGTAGTTTATTATATTACGTTGTCTTTTATAGTAGGATCGTCATTGTCATAGTACAAATCTCCAAAAAAGACCTATAGCACCGCCAGTTGGAAGGAAGATTTCGCTACGTTTAGAAAAAACTAGATTTTACCATGTTTTAGAAAATATTCACACAATGTTTGTAGAGCTTTACGAGCCCTTCCAACGACATATTACCTATACATATAATAAAATCGTAACAGAGACGTGTATGTGCATGAACTATTTTTTGAAAAAATAATTCAATAATGTAGTCCTCGCAAAACTTCTTGGGCTTTGACCTTGAATATGCGTCAACAGTCTGCGCATGTCCCTCCCGCAATTTTAAACAACACTCAATAAGGCGAGTATGCGAGTAAGAAGTTATTGTTGCATCTCGTTTGAACTTGCGAACATATTGTATTGTAAATACCCCCCTCCGTCGCAATCAAGCCGCACCAACAGACCTAAAAATAAGCTACTGCGCAGGTTTGTAACGTGATATCGCCAGAGCCTAAGAAGTTTTGGGTTATTTATAAGTACGAATGATATAGAGCTCAAAACAAGCGTTCAGTCTGTCTGTCTATCTGAACGCGCATCGCGCTAAAACTACTAGATGGATTTTAATGAAACTATGCCTATTTATAGCTTATGTATCCGGGTAACATTTAGGGTACTTTTTGTACAGATCCATTATAGAGTTCCCACGGGAATCACAAATTCACGCGAATGAAGTCGCTGGTACCTCTAGTAGTTAATATCTATAGAAGACGATTTCTTTTAGGACATTTTTTTTTTACTTTTAACAAAAGTTGCTTATCTGAAAATACAAATGTTACCACAAATAAGACCTTTAAAAGATACTGTGTTTTTCTTGTTCTCTGTAAGACAAACGAGCGAAGAAAACATAAATAGGATGGTGTAAAAACGTAACTAGAGAAGGAAATTACAAATGATGAGTTTGATATTTGTATTAGGTATAAAGAGTTAAACGTTTTTTTTTTTCGTTCATGTAGACTAATGACAACGGCAGAGTACACGCTATAAGCCAACTAGCAAAACTTAATAGAAATAGGTCATATAAAAGTTGTATACAGGTTTAGCAGGATTTGCCGAAATTGTATTGGAATTATTTACCTGGCGAACAAGCAAAAAGGGTCCAGATAGGCAGTATTGGAGTATTGGAAGTATTGAGCAAATTTAGAAAGGGTCCAAAGTTCAAAGTCATTGGTTTTCTCAAAAATTGCCTACAATTCGAGAACATCGAACATAATCGTATAGTTTGACCTAAAAACATACTTTTACGTGGTAGTTACTAAGGGGGTGATTCATTGGGTTGACTTGGTGATAGATACTTATTGCATAATGTTTATTTGATCCTTTTGTAGTTTTGTTGTAGTTTTCATCCTTATCATTGATACAAAAATACCATAAAATACAAAAATACCATAAAAAATACAAATAAAAATAAAAAATATCATAGTGCCATAAAAATACAAGGAAATTTTTTCGCATTCAAAAGGGCCACTTCAGGGCCTGTCCGTAGGTAGATGTTTTCAAATCAATTGCATTCGTGTCTGTTCGATTCCCGGCTCAGACAAGCGTTGTTTCAAAATCCCATGAATGCAGTTTTTCTTATCCTTAAAAATAAAATAAAGTTTCCTTTGAATAAAATTTGCTATCTTTAGAATACATTCGCTCAAGGGTCCATTCGTTTGATTCAACTTGTATTCAATTCAAATCAATAAATGTAATTTCTTCACCCAACTTTAGAAAAATACGAATATCTCGGTATCTAGAAATCGAGATCTGGACCCTCTGAGATCCTGATATCGGTTATATTGTATACTCTTTTAGTGGTTTCGGTTTCGGTTACAGATACGGATATGACATTATTTCTGATATGATTACGGTTCGGTTTTTTAATGAACTTTTTAGGAAATGTGTAGTAATTGCAAAGAAAGGAAAATTAGACCAAATAGGGAATAATTTCAATTTTACTCTCATAAAAAACGAACGGAAAATCAATCAAATCAAATGCAAGCAGCAAAAACTCGCCTCGTGTAAATAAAATTTAAATTCCGCCCCAAACAGCAATGAATAAAATTATTGAGATTCGGTTTCGGTTTCGAATATTTATTTTAATTCGGACATCCGATAGTTTCGGTTACGGAGCTCCATAACATACAATACAATACAATGTATACAGTGTTGTATACAATACATATTATAATATAGAATGTTGTATAGATACAATAGCAATCGTATTAATTGCTCATATAACCAGTTTAATTGACAATCGCGTAGAAATCGTCAACGATAATAATTGACCGTCTTGGAACTTCTTTAGATGTATCATTAAAACTCAGAACAGCCTGTCTACATGAACACATTGTGTCGGCGGTTTCTTGGATTCGATCTCGATTCATTTGTCCATTAACTTCACAACACATTACCTTTAAAGTTGTTATGTGGGATGTGGGATGTGGGTAGTAGCAATGTAGCTACTAAAAATAATTTTAAAATACCCACACAATTTACCAGATATCACTTGAATTTTCTAAAATTTCCTAAAATGGAACATTTTTTAATAATTATTTGAATTCGTAGTGTTATTTCAGGTCTCAAAAGTATATGCCTTCGATATAGAGAGATTTTACATTACCGAGAATACATTATTTTCTCAGTGTAATATATAATAAGTACACTTTATTTTTTTTATCATATGACATGACTTGGGACGCCCTCTGGCCAGGTGAATCGATGACTAAGAAATTCGTCGGTAGTAACTGAATAAAAACAGCGGAAGTTCGCGTGCAGTGGAGAGCTTTGGGAGAGGTCTATATCGAGCAGTGGAGAGACATAGGCTGAGGGTATGGTAATATCTTCTGTAGACTAAAACTGGCAATTCAAAATAAACTTGATAAATGGATTAAAATTTAATTATTTTTGTGTTAGAATAGATAATCGTTCTTTTGTTTTTATCCGGGATTGTGATAAAAACGAAAGCTTACTTTGTTTATGGATCAATTCAAGGGGAAACTTTGCCTAGTCTTTGTTGTGGAGTATTTCGCTTATTGCGGTTTGGTTTACCGGGGAATATAGAATTAAAATGACATACGTTTAGTGTTTTATCTTAAAGATTAGATGTAAGAGCTAGATATCTTACCGCCAACAAACAAACACTGCAACAAATCTAGGCTGTGCTACATTAAATTAAAAATGTTTGGCCAACATTGGCCGTAACATTCGTTCCAATCAGAAATGTATACCGCATCATTTCGGAGCAGCGGGAAAGTGTTACCGTGTAATTACCGGGAGGCGCAAACAGACCAACTAATTTAAGTTGGATCGCTCGCTTCTGATATAACAGTAGGGACGTATTTACAACGGCATTTATTTGATTCGAAATCTACTTTTACTTGTTTTTAATATGTAATAATTTATGGTACACTAGCGATCCGTCCTCACTTCGCTTCGGTTTATTAAATTTAAAACAATCGGAATAAGATATTTTCCTGCCGTAAAATGGAGCATATATTTTAAGTTAGACCTCTAGCAATACATCGGTGAAAACTGCATTCAATTCCATGCAGTAGTTTTTGCGTGATGCGTGTACAAACATACAGACAGACAGACGAACAAAATTTCTAAAAACTGTTGTTTTGGCTTCTGTTGCTCCAATAAAGACCCCCCATATTAGTTTTTTTTCAATATCTATAATGTACAGACATCGACCTGTTACAATTTTATTATATGTACCTATGTATAGAAGATAACGTAAAATAAATATAAAGGAAAAAACGGAAAATATGTACGAAAAGCAAGCTTATCCACATGAGGACTCGTCTACCCCATCGGTTATCAGTCCTGTGGCAAAGAAAACCTGCCCACTGCCGCTTTAACAGGCTGATTCTGTGAGCCCTGGAGGACGTCCTCCAGCCAGGTGGACCGCTGTGGTCGATAGAGGTTGGGTGAGAACAGCCGGGGATGGTTTGTGGCGTCGAGCCAAAGGAGAGGCTTATATACAGCAGTAGAGAGACATAAGCTGATGGTATTCCATTGAAAACATCGAAAAAAAAACTTTCTTATTAAGTGTCCTATTTCCAGCAAAGTCAAATTCAGGGGTCTTCTGAAAAATAAAGCCAAAATGGCCTTCCCAAAGCTCAGTGTGCTGAACAGGTACTTCACTCCTTGGCAACTCCTGACGCTCTGACAAAGCTCAGGTTAAACCCCATATACTACACATCTGCTCACATCTGAGTACCTACCTGTTCCGTCTAAAAACCATTTTATACCGCGAACCCGTAGATTGTGGAACGAACTGCCTCAAGAGGCATTTCCATTACGCTACGTTATGGGGTTCTTCAAGAAGCTGTAAATAGGATTTCGCAAGGTGCAAGGCCGTACTCACATATCTCCCGGTGTTGCAGATATCCATGGGCGGCTGTAACACTTACCATCACGTGGGACCGCTTGCTTATCCGCCCTATAAACTTCCCTATAAAAAAAATTGTATTGTCACTTGTGATGAGAAGTGGATCCTGTATGATAATCGTAAACGACGAATGTGTCGAATCACAATGGTTGAACTCTAGAGACACAGCCAAATCATGTCCCAAATGTCTACATGATAGCGCGTTCGCCCACACACTTCGCCACAGACAGTCTCAAAATGACTGGAGCTTCGACTGGAAACTCTCTGTCACCCATCCTACTAGACCTTGCGCCTACTGATTTCCATTTTTTCGGAATTTGGACAACTTTTAAACTGGAATTTCGAATGGGACAGTGAAAAACTCCTTGAGATAATTCATCGATTATCGTCCCCAGGAGTTGAATCAGCAGAACCATCAATCAATTTTCATTAAAATGGCAAAGGTGCATTTATAACAATGGACAATACTTATTTTAATTAAATATTTATATACCTTTCATTTAAAAAAAAATTTTTCCATGTATAACGGCAATTTCATAGGTAAGGATCTAGTATTATTGAGAAATCCGAAAGAATCTATTAAGAGATAGGTTTCAAAATAAGTTACACAATGAACACACCCTTAATTCCGATCCCTTTTCTCCCTCTGTACGCAAGTTTTGATAACTTCCCCCTTAATTATCACGTTGCAAATGAGAAAACTATTGGTAGTAAAACGTCAGCGTTGCGTCAATGAATTTCCGAAAAAAATATTATATGAATAATTTGTAGTTCAGTTTTACATAATTGGTTAATCAGCTCTGTACTCTGTTAAATTAGAGAACTACATTTAAATTGAGAAGAGTAGGTAAACACCCTTCATTTAATGACCCTAATCAGCCCCTTTTGCGTCCCTTGTTGGATAGTGAAGACTGCAACATATTTGCCGCTTTTATTCCGGCAGATTATAAAGTAAGTAGTCTCTATCAAAATGTTTTTTCTTTATGGACGAAGACGGCAGACGAGCATACAGTCCACCTGATGGTAAGTGGATACTGTAGCCCATAGACATCCGTGATACATGCCAACATTAGTCCAAAATGACAAACGTTGGCATGCCCCCAGATGTGCTGCCTACCTTTGGAGATATAGGAAGGGATTTGGAGAAAGGGTTGGGAAAATGGAGAGGGATAGGATGGGAATGGGCTCTGGCACATTTCACTCACTACCGAAACACGTACGTACATTAGGGAAATAAGATAAAGTGGGAAATGCAGTACATTTCAAGGTAGTCTTCTGTGGGAGAGAGGTAACGTGGTCAGTCGAGTGCGCCCAGCGGCTTTTGGATTGCAGCGTGCACTCTCCCCTTCATTAGTAGTCTTAGGTGCAGTAGTCTTAAAAATAACAGGCAGAGCTAAATCTTGATCCATCTGGATAATTGTAGGATATATGAGAATATAAATATATGTAGAAAGAAGTTATTTTTGGGCCGGAAGAGACTGTATACCGGACGATTTCTGATTAGGGCATAGATAAGAGAACGCTCACACTTATACGAATCTCCGCGCTGCTCACAAAAAGAAAATATAAAAAAAATGTCTGTTACGGAACATCGGTGTAACTAGATGTGAAGTACGGCTTACAAGTTTGCAAGGATTTTGCAAGGTCGGCTGCGCGCCCGCATACCCCCTGGTGTTGCAGGTGTCCATGGGCGGCGGTAACACTTACCATCACGTGGGACCGCTTGCTCGTCCGCCCACTAGTATATAAAAAAAAATATATATCGCGTATCGCGGCATGTATCGCGGATGTCGTAGGGCGACAGTATCTACTTACCATCGGGGGAATTGTCAACTCGTTTGCCACCTTCTATCTATAATAAACATATAAAGAGGTTGTCTAGATACACTTGTTTCAACAGTATAGAGTATTTAGATTTTGTAGATACCTCAGATGCAAGGGTTAGGATTACGAATTCACATCGTAGGTAGTCGTCAATTGTCTTGTGTAGTTCCCTTCCTATATTTATGTATTCCCTTTGCTTCACCCTTCAACGTTGAAACCAAGCGCAGCCGGTATCAAAATATATTTAAGCTAAGTTATTAATTAACGTTGAAACTTGAAGTGTTTACTTTGTTTAGCGGTTTGGAAGTTTGATTAAAATACAGAAGGATCTTGAATATCCTATTGATGACTTGTTCCATAGTAACGTGGTACTTATAAGTAACTCATCAAAGGAGGAATCTTGAAAGGGGACAATAAAGGACGTCCCGATTAAGGAGAAGGTCACAAGTCTTCTAATTACAAAACGGATGAGGCGCGACAACGGCTAAATTAAGGCATCAGGCACACCGTTAGCTCTAAAGGTAGTCTTTGGAGCCTACCTTGTGTGCCCTAAGTTGTCGCCTGAAAATGTTTACAGGGTGTCGTGCAGTAGCGTGACTAAATACTAACATTACTAACTCATATGAGATAGTAAATCGTTAGTAGCAAGTTAGGATCGTTAGTAGTTAGTTAGTAGTGAAATTTGAACTTTTATATTACCACTATTTGAGTTATTTTTACAATACCAGCCATAAACATAATTAGTTTAAAAGACACAGAAATAATAAATAGCACTTACGAAACTAACTTTTTTTTTATGTACGAAGTCGGCAGACGAGCATATAGTCCACCTGATGGTAAGTGGATACTGTCGCCCATAGACATTCGCGATAAATGCCAACATTAGTCCAAAATGACAAATGTTGGCACGCCCCCGGATGCGCTGCCTACCTTTGGAGATATAGGAATGGATTTGGAGAAAGGGTTAGGAAAATGGGGAGGGATAGGATGGGGTGGGAATGGGCTCTGGCATATATCACTCACTACCGAAACTATTAAAAGATTATTAACTATTAACGAACTATTAACTATTAAAAGATAAACTGTAAGTATGCAAAAGCGATGTATTTATTACTTGTATCAGACTATAACGACCCACTCCAAGGTACAAGCTTCCCCCAGTAAATCGCGGGGTGGTGGGGGGAGCTCCACCACGCGGGCACAGAGCAGATTGTTGGATACTCTAGAATTTGTTTTTATTTCTCAAGCATGTGGATCTCCTCACGAAGTTCCCCTCGCACCGCCGCGCGCCGAGCGATGTTCAAGGGCGCTTAATGATGAAAAGTAATGCCGTCTTTTTTGTAATCGCATGAACTTGCCTTTTCTTGCCCAAAAAACAACCTATCCATATCTCTGTTACTTGATCGAAACTAAGAGTTTGTGCCGAGTTCGCCATACTTATATATGACCTATTCGATCATAATGGATCGATAGGATATTTGGTACGTGTTTTTAAATTTGCATTATCGTGACGATACTCGAAAGAATATTGTTACATCGGAACGGGATTTCAACTCACGACCTCATGAATGAGAGATGAGAATATATTGAGCTGTTACCGCGTTTTATGGTACGCACAACAATGTACAACTTAATAATAGGTACCAGTGTTGAATTTACTTTAATGAAAATAGCTTCTACAAAAAGAGCGCTTATCTCTTGCGAATATTTTCGAGCCAGCAACTTTGTTACTAAAAAAACAAGTTGTCTTCTTTATAAACCAATCATTTTAATTAAAATACGCGTCCACAGTAAATCTGCAGACGTTTTTAACTGCACAATCTGGTCGTGGACAGCACATGTGAACGCACGTACAGCTCTGTGGAAAAAATGTAGATTAGATAAGATTCAGTTTGTATTAGACGAAGAAAACTGGTATGGTGAACATGAATGATAGGAATCAATTATGAAAGGAGACACACAATATAGTAACAGAAGACTATCGTATAATGGAATATCGTAAAACGTTTGTAGGAGCTTTTGGGAGTGAAGTTGAGTGTATGTTTGATTACTGTAAAAATGTTTATTAGGCATTTTGTAGTTTAACAGTGATAGTTTGTTAATCTTCAGTGTTTTTCGTGCGTAGGTAGTTTTTGTGATAAACAAATAAATGCTAGTCTTTGGCAGTAAAAAGTTTTTGGTCAAATAGTTTTTGTTAGGGGGAGAGTGCACGCTGCATTCCCACAGCCGCTGGGCGCACTCTACTGGCCACGTTACCCCTCTCTCACAGAAGACTACCTTGAAATGTACTGCATTTCCTAATTTATCGTATTTCCCAAATGTACGTACGTGTTTCGGTATATGTCAGAGTAAATCTGAGTGAGATATGTCAGAGCTCATCCCGTCCCATCCTCTCACTCCCCATTTTCCCATTCCATTCCTTAATCTGCAATGGTAGGCAGCGCATCCGCGAGCGTGCCAACATTTGTCATTCTGGACTGATGTTGGCATGTACCGTGGATGTCTATGAACGACAGTATCCATTTACCATCAGGTGGACTGTATGCTGGTGACTGGATACGGAGGTGTCGCGTACTGTACGGTCCAAAAATCATTTTATACCGCGAACCCGTAGGCTGTGGAACGAACTGCCTCAAGAGGTCTTTCCATTAAGCTACGATATGGGGTTCATCAAGAAAGCTGTGAATAGGATTTTGCAAGGTCGGCGGCGTACCCGCATACCCCCTGGTGTTGCAGGTGTTCATGGGCGGCGATAACACCTATCATCACGTGGGACCGCTTGCTTGTCCGCCCGCTTCCAAATATATAAAAAAACGTATTCTGCTAGAATGGACCAAAAGATGTTTTACGAAACATCTTTTTATTTTACCTGTTTATATATTAGTATAGATAACTCAGCAATAAATGATTTGAATATGAATTTGAACCCTAACGGTCTTGTGTTCCCCGGTGGTTGGATAAGAAGAGCCGAAGATCTATATCCAGTAGTAGAGAGACACAACCTGATGTTATGTAAGGGTACAAGAGTCACGATGAAATTTTAGAAAAACACGTTCAGGACTATCTCATGACTTCGGGTACGATTTTCTAACTTAATTATTCTTATTTCAAGAATGACCTAGAATTCATCTGTGCAAATACCTTTGTCTCTCGTTTCCGACGTCTGACTTTCAGAACCTTCGGTCTTCTGTTGACGAGATACCTTCTTCTCTTCTTCCGAATCAGAGCTGAAGTCTGAAGTCTGAACTTCAAACAGCTCCAGCGGTCGTTGCAGGAACATGCCAGTCCTGCGTAATTTAGGAAATTTAGTCATTTTCTAACAGGGTTTGATTGTATTGAAGTCCGTTATCCGTGGAAGGTTTTAGGTTAAGTATCATTACTCCCCAAGGGAAAATTAAACTAGAATTTTGAATCTAAAAACTAGACGCGAAGTTATTTTGGGATTAAATCTTTATAATTTGTTTACCACAACGTACCCATAACGTAATAATTTTGTAAATGGTTTGTAGCAGTTGAATGACATTTCGAAACCATCTTGAAATTTAACGACAAATGTTAAATACTTAGAAACAAACATTGATAAAAAAAATTTTCACATACAAACAAAATTTTACGACAGACCGCCCCTGGAAACTAAATAAGCATTTATTTTCATTTAATTTCCAATTGTATACTTTTGTATATTTTACTGACTACCGAAATACTTATGTATGATAAAGTATGGAGTGCAGTACAATTTACAGTAGTCTTCTATTCTTCTTCTTCTGACAGTAGTAGTCTTCTAGGGTTTGTGGTAGCCGCTTTGATAACCGTTACTACTAAAATAAATAGTTATAAATGTACAGTATAGATACATTTATACTACTTGGTAAATCTTAGATTTTATTGAAGTGTTAGGTTTTACAATTATTTTGGTTTTGTGCACTACTTAAGAAGTTTTACAAACACATATTATACATGGCAATTGTTTAGCTTTATATCTACAGCTGTTTCTTAAAGATGTTCTAACGTTATGATACCAATTAAGAGCTTTTTACGACACCTACGGGATTAGATGGGATGGTGCCTATGGCCGGCCGACACCACACGGCACTTATATATTAATAGCTGCGCCCGCGACATCGTGCGCGTGGGAATTTTAAATTGGGATATCGTTAAATTAAATTAATTAAATTTGGATCAGCCGATTCGATGACACAAAGCCAATTCGAAGCGCCAAGCTAATTTTAGATAACCTGTAGAAACCTTATGAAAATCCGTTCAGTAGTTTTGGAGATTAGTGTGTTCGAACAGACAAAAAGACAGACAGCCATGTAGACAGACAAAAATTTTCAAAATCGTCTTTTTGTATTCTGATACTCTTCCTTCATCGCACCCAATCACTTTTAGGTAAATATATTCAATGTACAGGCACGCTGGTTCTACAGTTTTAAAACGCGAATTCAAATTTCTTAGATACGTTATTTTTACGTACCTGTTCCTTAATTTATTCCATTCCTCTATATATTTAGTTTGCATTGGAACAGTCGGTACCTCCGGTCTAAACTACGGAGCGGACTTCAACAAGCAATTAAACTCCGTCTCCGCAGATTAATTATTTGTTTGTCTTCCTATTGCTAGGTATTTATTATTGTTTCTCGATCGAAACTCGATGTAAACAAACCTTATTTACTTGTAGTTTTGTGTTTGGAGAAGGAAGGGTGCACGCTGCAATCCCATAGCTGCTGAACGCACTCGACTGGCCGAGTTACATCCTCTCACAGAAGACTAAAAAAAAAAAAAAAAAAAGTACCGTAAAAAGTATACATTTCCCACTTTATGCCTGAGATGAGATATGCCTGAACCCATTCGCATCTCATCCTATACTAGGCCTCTCCATTTTCTCAACCCTCTTTCGAAATCCAATCCTAAATCTCCAAAGAGAAGCAGCACATCCGAGAGCGTAGCATCAACTTCTATTATTCTGATGTGATGCTGGTATTTACCGTGGACGTCCATAGGCGACAATATCCACTTACCACCCTTGTTGACAGAAGCCTAGGGGATAGCTAATTTTGTTGTTCACAGAACTAGTATGAAAAAATAACCCATTTCTTCGGTCATCAACTGAACAGCAGAATTACTATGAACAAAAGCTTTCCGCTAGATGGGTCATCTGTCACTTTCTTTCTCTAAAAGAATACAGAACCTGCTTTTTTCTTCTGTTCTTTGATATTCGATGCTATAGTACTCATAGCTATAGTTGTATGTTAAACAAAACACGGAGTGAAACTTTTGCCTCCAAATAACTACAGAACAATAGTAGTTTTACTGAAATTCCAGTGCTTGCTAAGTTTATAGTGGTGTTCGTGAGTTGTCGTCATCCCACTGAATGTTCGCGGAGTTGGAGCGTTTCATTTGTGTTGTTATCATAGCTAGACGTGACTTAGTTCTACATAGATAGTTAGCATCTAGTACATGTATTATAACACTAAACAAGACTCACTCTAAAATTCTAAAAATATAGAGTATATGGGATGTTGATAATACACTATTTCTGTTAGCAAATTTCTTACTTCTGATTTCCTAAAAACTTCAACTACGTATATATATTTATATTTAGCGTAATAAATTCGCTTAAAACGTCAAGCGACTAGCCCTTTGACTCATTTTGTCTATCGTTTGATCCGTGAAGTCATATCTACTGTATTCCGTAAGGGACTTCAGTGTCACTGCATTTAGTGTATCATCAACGCTTAGTCCACTATTGGGTGTGTTTCATAACAGTGAGACAATTGACTGTGGGACGTTGCCCTAATTCTATACCGTTATAAATATTTAAAAAAAAAACGGGTAATATATTGTAATAAAGAATTGTGAGGATTGGTGGATCACATACACCAGATTTTTTTTTATTAGTGGACCATGCGGATTTCTTCACGACGCTTTCCCTCATAGGCGAGATAGTGACAATAGGGCCGAGGATTTGAACTCACGATCACACGAATGTGAATTGAGTACAGATACCACTGGGCTATCACCTCTGTTTACTTTACTTTATTTACTCTGTAGTAATTAACTACATAATTGTTATATAATTAACTACATAATTACTACATAATTACTACATAATTAACTACATATTTAACTACATAATTACTATATATTTGACTACATAATTACCACATAATTACTACAATAATTGTTATATAATTAACTACATAATTACTACATATTTAACTACATATTTAACTACACAATTAACTACATAATTACTACATATTTAACTACATACTTACTACACAATTAACTACATAATTAACTATATAATTAACTACATTATTAACTATATAAATACTACATAATTATCTATGTAATTAACTACACAATTAACTACATCATTAACTACATAATTTTTACATAATTAACTGCATAAGTGTCCATATATATTATATTGTTTCGATGCATTTTAAATGTATGTTTTACTACAAGTTCCGTAAGAGGGCTTGTTAATTGTTCACTTAGCCTCACGAATTGTGCCAGTTGTAAATAAAATGTATTACAACGTAATCGTCGTGCTGTTATCATTTCTTTAATCCCGTGGGAGGTAAAAGGATTTTTTGTTAGGTTTTTCTGTTTGTATCTTTTATTCCATACATGTATTTTACTAAATAAGATGTATCAAGAGTCCACGACTAGATATTAGGAATAAAAGTCATTTATTTGATGTGCCCTTTTCCCGATGTATAACTATGCTAAAAATTCATTTATCTTTCGGTCTTGCAACAGTTATAACGAACATTACTCTAGCTTTGATATTTCGCATGCATCTGCTAATATTTTTGTTAGGAAAATCAGTATGTGTGTATTATTCTTTCTTAAAACATAATGGATACTCATATTATTATATAATAAATTAGTATGCCACTTGTTAATGTATTTGTAGTATATAATTTGAGGTAGCTTAATTGGTATATTAATTGGGTAGGTATATTTTTATGTATTCATATATCTACAATCATAAATAAAAAATAATAAACTATAGGTATAGTATAGGTTTCACTGGTACAACCGATATTTAACCGAATCGGATAACGAACTGCTCTTAAAACGATCGTTACTGGTATACGTGGGGAATTCAACTTTAACACGCCCGCGATCGTGGTACTGCCCGTCCCGAACCGATAACTTTTCAAGCGGACTCTTTGGCGGGATCTCCAGAGTTTTTGTTTTCGTTTGATTATTATAAAAATTGTGTATTGTGCATTTTGTGATTTAATAGTGGTGATTTATTAAATTTCAAGTTTTTATGTGTCTGTGATACTCAAATAAAAACATGGCACTGGGTTTTTCGTGTGCTTCCAAGGAGTCCTCTTCTGTCATCAGTAAACCTACTATACTGGTTTACTGAGACTGGTCTGGACTGGATACGTTTTAGACTTTAAAATTGTTTATTACGAAGAAAACTGGACAGTGGAAAAATGTGCTAATTGCACTATTGTCATATATATATAATAAATAAATAAACATTAAATTCAATGTATATAAATATATAAATTCAAGATACAGGAACATTGAATTTCAATTACTTATTTAATTTGGTATTAGTGACTCTATTGGGTCAAGTCGCGCTTGACTGGTGAATTAAAGTTTAAGTTTGAACAAAAACTATACAGGGAAACAATGACCTTCCTATCAATAGCAAATAATTTTCTAATTAAGGGTTTTTATTTAGGGAAAAAGAAGTACAAAATATTTTTTCTAGTTGGACCATGACACTTGAGAATCCAATTTTCCACTCCGGTGGTCTCGTTCCCACGTGACCTAAAATATATATTTTGTCTGATTTTTATTCTCGTAAGATGTTCTTCTTGTAAGATAATGGGGCGGGGAATCCGATGAAACACTATGTAACAATTGTGTAACACACAATTTAAATAATTCTAAAGCAAAAACAGAAGCGGCGTAATCCTATTGGAGACCGCGCGGCGAAAGTACAATTAATATAGAATCACTCATATAGAATATATGTGTAATCACAATAGTTTATAAGCTTCCTGAAATATTAAATAATAATATATATATAATTCGTACTAATCTAAAATTGGATATCGAACATAAATATTAGAATTTATATGACAGAGTACAGCAGCAAAGTTATTCAAATCCCTAAATCTGATATTATTTAGTAATATTAAATCTTGGATATTAAGCTGAAAATAGAAAAACACGTCTGCTCTTGCGTCCAGCAAGCAATATTTTAAAGAGGTTTCAAGTACCCAAGTTTTCTCCCAATTTCTCGCTTGACTGCCTCCTCGAGTAAAGTGGTGCTTTTAGGCCATTTTATACGGAAACTTCCCGGATATAGGCGTAACTCGTAATAGAGTTGGTTCAAGCACAGTTTATAGTTTCAAAGAAAAAAAATTGAGGTATTGAGGTAGTAAACGGTAATATTAATTAGATATTGAAAGGGCGGCGACAGTTAGTAGCGCTGGGTTCGGCATTTGGCGGACCGCGGAGGGTATAAAACTGGACCGGACCTTCTACCTTTCTATCCATTTATTTCTATTGTACAATCTGCATAATGTGATGCATTTTCAATATTATTTTCGCGCCATTTTAAAGTGTTAGCGCGAGAGCGATCAGTTGCCATGCAAGCGGCGAGCGAACGAGTAGGTACCACAGTTTCTATCTAGATAAGGACGACGCTCTATTATGGCTTCTCTAATAAACATGAAAATATTATAGATAGTTTTTATTGACCACATACATCCCTCTTTTGGCATACAAAGTTGCTTTTAATTTTTTTTTTTATGGACTCTCGATTGAAACATTTTAATCATCTGGACCCCACTTAAAATTAATTGCCGACCCTTGGTTTAGAGTTTTCTATCGGAGTCTATGTGTAATAAAATAATAATATTTTTTTTTTGTTACTTTATTGTTCAACACATTATGTTGCTTTTGGGTGAACATATTTTTGAATATATATTATATGTTACTGTAAAAGCACGTTATATTGGTAAATCCTAGGTTTTACTTGTAAATCTTCGGATTTACCAATATGAGTTGGTAAATGTAAGTATTTTTATAAAGTGAGATGATTTTCCGGGCTTTTACCATCAGAATTTGGTACATGCTAGGTTTTACTAAAGAGGGTTAGTAAATGTTGGCTTTGGACTCCGAATGTCAACCTTGTCAATTTGTCAACCCCGAATCCACGTGGTACTTGTCTGCACTACCCCTAGAGTGTTTTTATAAGCCGGAGGCGCGCCGGAGCAGATTCAATGACTCAGAATGAGTCAAGACGTCTATTTTTTCAACATTTACCATGTCTGAGGTAAAACCTAAGATATACCTAGTGAATGCTGGTAAAAGTTCGAAATTAACGATGATCGCAGAACTTTTACCGACTTTTACCGCAAAGAATTGTTACCAATTCTTTGCGTTGGCAATTGTTACCAAGTCAGTATAGGTTTTACTGGAAGATCCTAGGATTTACCATAGTTCGAGCACGTACAGTAACATATACAATGTATAGCTGTTATTGGTATGCGAGTGTTGACTTGTTTATGTAATATAGGTAAACGCGATTATTTAATTTTTACGTTACATCTGTATTGAGAAACTTGTGGCATATTTTTGTGACTAGATATTATATAAACTGAAGTGTTCAGTTATTTTTGTTGCTGACTGTACCTAGGTATTCTGAGTTCTTGAATAAATTGCGCGCTATTCGCTCTTATATATATACAAAAATAAGCCCCAAATATTTCGCGCTTTTTCTAAATGTACTGTAACGACCCTGTCGTTCACACAAGGTTAAGGCGGGCAGGGATAAATCTCAGGTACCCATATTTATTACGAAGTTGACTTTCAAACCCAACTGTGATTACAAGGCATTGAGCATAACTCGGATTTTAAATAAATCCTAGCCTTATTATGAATCATTACTCTGATTTTTGAATGACGTATGTAGTGCAGGTCATGGCCCTTGATATCGTCTTGTACATAAGGGATATAAATGGCCTTAACTTCTCTTGTGCCGTGACCGCCATATAGCGTTCTCATTTTTGTACCGTTCGTCTGCCGGAGCGCACATATGCGCTCTGGCACAAATTTTTTTTTTATGTAAACGGTCAGAAATCGTAAAATAGGCACAACGCCACGATGACCGCACGGGTTGGCGAGTCCACTCTTGTAGAGATGGTGTAGTCCCTCAGCGTTTGTGGTAGCGGTTTCGTTATCCCTTAGTCGCGTCTTAAGATACACACGCGGAAGAAATCGGGAGTGGTGTATTATTTTCTCAAAATTTAATTTAATTTTATTTTAAATAATTAGTTATTATTTTGTTTTATAATCATGGCTTACTTTCTACTGTTAAATTGTACACAGTAAGATACGGGAGATATTTCTTGCAATTCTGGTCTATGTTTCTACTCGCATTCTTCATTGTCTTGAGAGCTGCTCGATATAGGAAAAGACTAGATGACACATCACACTTGGCAATTCTCGAGGGGGGGGGGGATGCTTAAGCAGATGACGAGGAATTCATAGGATTCAATAAATCTATAAATTCTCTCAGAGAAAATCTTCTGTCATTATCTCTGTATGACTAAAAAAAACGAAATAAAACAAATAATTATAATTTCTAACATTTATATTTTAATTTCGAAATTTTATTTCTATAAGATTTACAAGTTATATATTACAAGATAAATGTTAAACAATCAGTCTTTGTCAAGATAAATATTAATTTTGACTAAAGTTTATTACTTAAAACACAACTACAGTTATCTAACTAGTTAAAATTTACAGTGAGTTTAAAGAAAATAGTTTTGAAAATTCTGAAATTGAAATTGAAAATTGAAATAGGTAGTCGGAAAAGTTCGCGGCTTTTTTCAACGTATGGCTTTAGCGTGCTATATTTCTGCCAACACTGATCACCAGCGGGAAAGTGATATACCGTTTGACAGCTGACTTTTTTGTAATGGCGGAAAATTTAAATTACAAGTTAAAAGTTTTATCCGTTCGTATTTTGTAACAATTTTAATAATGGAAGTTAATAAGTAGAAAATTAGATACGTTTTACAATATTTTTTTTCTAACCTTTACAAAATGAATCTAAATCGCACTTCTCTAAATGAATTAAAATTACATTCAAGAGAAGCCCGTATAATCCATTTTTTTTTTATAGACAAGTGGGCGGACGAGTAAGAGTGGGACCCCATATTCACAACTTTCTTAAAAAACTCCATCAATTTTTCGCTCAGAAACCACACAATTTTTATAGCAATGGGATAATGGCTCTACTAGAAAAATGACGAAAGATAGTCGAATTAAATGTATAATATTCCGTTCAATAAATATTTATGTAATACAAAACAAGACTTTTTTAGTTCCACTATAAAAAGGCCGCAAACTTATCCGACTACCTTATTAGATTACAAATCCAGTTACCAGTTTAAATATTTTCATTGTATCCGCTAATATATTTTGACAATTATTAATAGAAAATTATTACATTTCAAAAGTGAATTGTACATATAAAATTGAACACTATTATATGGCAATTTAGATTACTTTTTGAGTAATTGAGAAACCTATGATAATTCCTAAAGATAATTACAAAAATTTTTTTCAAAATGGTTATACCATTTCATTCATACAAATATTGCTTAGTCGTTCAAAGTGAGTTGTAAAATAGTTTTTTATACATTTGACTAGAAAATATTGCAAAATTATTTTAAAAAATTAAATTACAAAACGCCTGACCACAGTAATAATAATAATCAGGTCTGTTGGAGCCATTTTGGAGCTGTATTATTATTTTTATAATCAGACTAAAATACTAATAATCATGTTTATTATCAAACCTTTACAAAAACCCCATTAAGATTGCACTATTCAGGAAGGATTATTTAGAAAAAAAAAAACATTATTGAGAAAGATTTATAACGAACACAACCTTAAAAAATATTGACTAGAAATTAATTTCTCCGTTGACTTAGCAGCTACCTGTGATGGGGGACTCGGCAAGCTTCTGAAAGGAAACATACAATCAATTATCATGAAATATGAGCCGAAGAAAAATTGTCCAAAAAGTACCAAAAATCCAATATAGAACCAAAAATCAATACAGACTAAACGAAGGACAAAGGCCAGTAAGTGAAATAATTTCTCAGTTGGAGTCGTTTTTAGATACTTTGTATTTGATTTTATATAATGTCATAAATTATGTTTATCAACTTTAAGAACAGTCAAAAGTAATTCATGCATAATTTATTTTCTTTTTATATATGGCAATGGTGCAATTAGCACATTCTGCCAGTGTCCAGTTTTCTTCGCAATAATCAATTTCAAAGTCTGTACTGTCAATGTCGGAGTAAGTCACGAGTGGCTCAGTGAAGCGATAGTGGGTTTACTGAGGACAGACGAGGACTCTTTGGAGGCACACGAAGAACGCAGTCGTATGCTTTATTTGATTATCACAAACATTAGGCACAAAAACACTTTGAAGTTTAATAAACAAAACCTACAATATACCTATAATTTTTGCATCAATCAAACAAAAACTCAACCATCAACTATCAACGTCAAAAATTTCAAAAGCTTGAGTTCCTATTTAGTTACTTTGTATGTGATTTCTTTAATTGATTTTATATAATGTCTCCAGATATTTAAATCAGTCAAAAGGTAATCAATGTATACTCACTTCTCGGCGCACTTTTCAGTGTAGTCGTCCTCGAGACACAGTCGCTCTCTTCCGACTCAGATCTCACCTGGAAACTGGTCTCTGAAAAACAAAAACACACCAATTCTAAAAGTATGGTAAAATAATTTTATTTCTTGCTTTTATTAAAATGTTGTATAAGTACACAGATAGAGCGAGCACCTTCAATGGACTTCAAAATCTATTTCACCATAAGTAATATTTTTGTTTTTAAAACAGCTAGTTTCAAACCCAATGAACTCCATTAAACGTTTCACATCTTCAGAGAATTTTAAACAGTTCCCAAAAAAAAATATAACGGGTTTGTCGATTTATGTCCAATATAATTATTTTGTCCAAATAACAACTAATGTGAGTCATATTTTTCAAAGACGTGCATACAGTCCACCTGATGGCGAGTGGATACTGTCATCCATAGACATTGGCGTTACATGGCAACAACAGTCCAGAATGACAAACGTAGGCACGCCCTCGGGTGCACGCGCCTACCTTTGTGGATTAAGGAATGGATTGGCAAAAAGTGAAAGGATAGAATGGGATAGGAATGGACTCTAGCATCTCACTCACTACGTAAATATGTACATACATTGGGGAAATACGATAGAGTAGGAAATGCAGTACATTTCAAGGTAGTCTCCGGTGAGAGGGGGGTAACGTGGCCAGTCGAGTCCGCCCAGTGGCTATGGGAATGCAGCGCCAATCTCACATTGACTCTCGTCTTCATTTGACAGATTGGACAATATTCAGTTTGGAATAAAATCAATTGACGTTTTAGATATAATTGCGATTTGGACGTCATTTGAATCGACCCAACTCATATCGTTCCTTTATCTATGATGCAAAAGCTATAATTTCCACAAAAAAGCAAGTTGCTTTATGGGGTTCTTCAAGAGGATTTTGCAAGGTCGGCGGCGCACCCGCATACTCCCTGGTGTTGTAGATATCTATGGGCGACGGTAACACTTATAATCACATGGGGCCGCTTGCTCGTCCGCCCACTTCCATATAAAAAAAAAGTTCCACCTATTTGTATTTTGACGGCATTTTGGAGTTTATTTTCAGTACTATAAGGCTTTCACTCACCACTGTCGTATCTAGACTTGCTATTTCCCGGCAGATGTACTCTATTTGGCACCTCTTGATTGTCCACGTGACCGAATGTACGGAAACCGATGGCAAATTGTGCATATGGACTTATCTCGTATAGTTCTGAAACAAACAAAATGTTTACGTAGATTCTGAAAAACAAAACGTAACTTAAAAAAAATCTGCAAAATAAAAAACAGGCTGTTATTATTGATTATAATCGGATATAACAAAAAAAGCCATACTAATCTATCTTTACACTCCCTTTCATTTAAACCAACTTTAAAATCGTATAACGTCATTGCACGAAAATGTTCTCGTTCGAGTTCCATTGTTGCAAAGAAAAGCGCGCAAAATACAATAAAAAAGCGAATACAACATTTTTATTCTTTTCGTTTTGATTAAGTGGCTTTCGGAATTCGAATTTCAAATAAATGGTGTTTTAAAAACGCTACAGCTCAAATGAGTCCTCATTCTGAAATTTGAGTAACTCAAAATTTACCTAGTCACCCCTATGATTGAGTTTAAAGTAAATTAATGATTCATTTAATTAATGTGTCTATTCCTGGAATAAAAAGGACTGCTAGCAGCTGATTGTACAGTCCCTAGACACAGAAGAATTATAAAGCTACAGTCTTATACCAATCATCCTAAAACTCAAACCGCCACTTACCATGTTTATTATCAGCAGTTAAATGTACAGGTGTACTGTACACTCTGTTCACATCCGCCTGTACACTTTGTGGAGTGTTCACTGTCACGTTGCTACGTTCAGACTTGCACTCAGCTGTCAGAGAGTTCCTGTACTCTGTGAGGTGACTGTCACTGGAAATGAAAATTGTTATGTTAATGAGGGTAATTTGAAATAGGGGTGAATATGGAGCAACGTATACTGACCGATTTTGAAGTGAATGGCCAATAGTGCTTTTTGACAAAATACTATAATACATTTGTCAAAGTTGCTCGAGAGAAATGAATCTCCTTCTAAAAAAGGATTTTGACCAAATGCACTTTTGAATAAAAACTTTTGACGAAATGCACGTTTGAATAAAAACTTTTGACGAAATGCACTTTTGAATAAAAACTTTTGACGAAATGCATCTTTAGCGAATAATCTTTTAATGAAATGCAACATTGACAAATACAGTATTTTGTCAAAAAGCACTATTGGTCATCCACCCCAAAATGTACTGATTATTGAAACAATTCCGTTCACAATGAACGGTAAGTCTTTAGCTTCAGGAGAGTTTATTGAATTGTTTTTACTGTTGTTATAGTAAACAATTCAATAATAGTGATTAAACAAACATGGACCAAAGGTTGTCTGGCAGAGATTACTAATAGTGATAAGACCGCCTCTTGTGCATTGCATATGTTGCAATGTCTCTCACTGTATTGTTTTCTTTTGACGTGCAATAAAGAGTTTTATCTAGCTAAGGACCATTCAGCGAAGTAAACAAAATCAATAAGTTTCTCAAATTAATAACGAATCTCATTTCATGGCACATTCTCTCTTAAAATTTCTACGAAGCTTAATCAATAAATAAAGTCAATGTGAGTCTGATTGAATTGAAAAAATATGCACTATATTTTGTTTTTTGTCACAAAATTCTTTACTGTGAAAAATGTACGATTGTGGGCTTAATCCATTCTGATTAAAGTCTGTCAATTGACAGACATTTAATTGTATTTAAAAAAACAAAATACCATATTTATGGAAAAGTAACAGAATTATACGTACTTATGTCTCTTGACCAATATATAAACGCAAGTCAGTGAGCAAATCATCAGTAGAATGGAACTGCAGATGATGACCAGCATGTTGAGGTCGATCAACTCCGATGGTGGACCGATCGATTCTGAAATTGTAACATAAAATATTTTAGTCGTTGATGCCAATAGAACATACACATTATGTTTGACAGCTTTTTTATACCTACAATCTACAAATAAATGAATTTGATTGATTTGATTTAAGAATAAAAAATATTGAAAAAAGGTGAATTTAAAAAATGAAGCAAACTAAAGTAAATTCATTAGTTTCTTCGCTCATAATCCTCAAATTAAGAAGTAAAAATTGACTTCTTACTTACTAGAACTAATAAATATGGAAACGAAAATATATTGTTTGAGGAAGCACAGTAATATAATATATTTCCAGATGAAATTAAACGTATCTCTATAAAATAAACTAAAGCCGTTACACATATACATAAAAATATTGTAAGTAAGCGTTTGGATGCGCTAAACATTGCTACGCTCGGTGACGTCAGCAACGATCGATGCCAAGGAATGGAGGAGCCCCGCCGCGCGAGTAGCGCCCCCGATATTGTTTCGCTCTCTTGGCTGTGACGTGTCTTCATTTCTCTTACAAAATAGACTTGTAATTTATACTTGTGCATGTTGTTTGATTTCGCTCTGATCCCCTTTTAAGAGTACGTATATCTTATATGTACATACTGTACTTATGTTCCTTCGCTACAGTACGTTTTTAATATCTCGTGACGTCAGTGAACTTTATAATGTTTTTTTATGAGAATAAAGTTTCTTTAGGCCGAATTATAGCAATTACAAATGGACACCTACCTCCTTGTAAAGTGGTGGTGGCATAACTATATATCGATGTGGAAACTCCGGCTGCATTCTCAGCGACTACCCTCATCTGGTACCAGAGCGCCGGAGACAGGTCTGATATTACGAAGGAGTTCGGTTGGCTTAAGATAGAGTAGTGGTTCCATTTCTGGTCTTGGTGAGGCTGTAAGAGAAAAGTTATTCAAGACAATATTCAGATACTCTTGCACTGCTTACATAGGTAAAAATCGGATATTGACACATTTTTTAAAAAAACTTATGCCCTTTAAACAAAATTCATCTCCGAATCATAAGACCCTTGCTTCTGCAGAAGCATCCAATAAATAACTTAGCATTTGTTTTTTACAGCCTGGTCTAGAATTATACAATGTCGCTTACATATGATATTAAGCGGAATTGAGTGACATATAACCAATGTGACTTAGCTTTTATGCGATGTATTTTATGACATATGCGCTCTGGCACACAATTTTTTTTTTCTTTATGTAAACGTTCAGAAATCGTAAAATAGGTCAATCAAACCAGTCATGTGCTAGAGCGCATATGTACGCTCCGGAAAACGAACGGTACTAAAATGAGAGCGCTTTAAAGCGCTCAAAGCACAAGAGAAGTTTCCTTAATTGTTTAATGGAGGAAACTTTATTGGTTTAGGATATCTTAATTCTTTCTTTCTAATCGATATTATGTTGTAAATGCTGTCTATTTAGTCTATGATAGCTATTAGTTTTATTAAAAATAATTGTCTCTCGCTTCAAATGGAGAATACTCTTCAAATATCAACCGCGACCCGTACAACGAGTTTCCACGTACTATACGTATATGCGAATTTTTCAATTGTCCTTATATCGGAGACTAGGGGGAGTGTATGCTGCATTCCCACAGCCGCTGGGCGCACTCGACGGGCTACGCTACCCCTCTCTCACAGAAGACCACCTTGAAATGTACTGCATTTCCTACCTTATCGTATTTACCCAATGTACATACGTGTTTCGGTAGTGAGTGAGTTAGTGATGTTAGTTTACATTTTAGATAAATTGTATTGGAACGGAATATATCTACGTGTATGCTTTTCTAATTGTAAAACAATCCTGTTAGGCTTTTCTCTTTGTAAATTGTATGAACAATAAATTCTTTTTTCTTTCCTATGTTTATACTTACAAGTTTATTCTCAGCCCTCTTCCACGCCTTATTCCCATATTCCCTATAGTCGACTTCCCATCGAGTTATCTCACACCCGTTATCATCCCATCCGCTCAGTTGTATGAAAATGTGGCTCGAATTGCTCCAAAACCATTCAGTGCTTGTTGGCGATATTGGCACTGAAAGTAGCATATGGTAAACAAATATGGAAGTGTATTGTGCAACTTAAAAACAAACTATTATTCTAAGGAATTTCATAAACTGTTTTGCTTTATTTCGTACAGCTTCCTATTTGTGAAAGAATTTTTGAAATCGGTTCTGTAGTTCCAGAGATTACCCTCAACATACCTGCAAACACACAATTTTACCTCTTTATTATAATATAGGTATTAGTATAGATTACCAAAGTAACTGAGCGACTTCTGCTCGGTTTCACTGTCAATAGTTTTAAAATTCAGTGTATCATATCCTTTCTGCCACCATTGGTATATTTTATAGCTGACCAAATTGCTATACTTATATTTCCTGGTCGTTTAAACACATGCCATGTTTTAGAAGGTTCTTAGAGTTAAAGAAAACTTTAAGTCTAAAAAACTTATAAAATATCAGTAGAAATCTATTTATAGATACTTACCCCCACCAAGAGTAGTAGCATCCACATAAGAAGGTTGCGAAGATCCTACACTATTCGAAGCAGTCATCCTCAATGAGTACTTCGTGCCACATTTGAGGCCTTGAAGAGTATACTCTTGCACACTTTGTAATGACGTGTCTTTGTTGGTCCACGCTTCTTGCCAGGAGCCGTTAGCTTCTTTCCAGGTTAAATTGTAAGCTGGAACATTTTATTTATTCTTTCAATACAATACATAAAAAGTTTCCAAGTATCTCCAAACAGCAAATCTGTTTCTCGGAGAAAACAAGATATTATGTATAGTTTCCAGGCATAACGAAACTATATATGTATCGTGTAACATGTATGTAATATGTAAGAATAGGTTAGAAAAAAATATCATTTTGGCAACTTTGTACTACTTTTTATTGTAAATGGGGTCTACACGCGTAAAATTTTACCCAGTTGACTCAATTGACTGATTCGTTACACCAGTAAAAGAACCTTAGGTTTTTTACGTCATATTTTTACAGGTCACTACTTTATTGAAGATAGACATCACACTACAGTTATAAAATAAAAGGACAAACCCACAAATATTTAAAACTGTTAATCTTGAATTTATATAGAAGTAAAGTTCGAACATTTAAATGATACAGTAAAATATAATGATTTGTTAACATTTCACGGGCGGTTTAGAACCCCTCAGCATTCGGAGAGACGTTGCGTCTCTCTGTGTGTTCTACCGCCTGTACAATGGGGGAATGCTCTGAAGAACTGTTTAATATAATTCCCACCTCGGGTTTCTACAACCGCACCTCCAGTCACAGAAGTCACAGAACACTCCAGTTTCCTCGATACGGAGGTGTCGCGCACTGTTCGCTCCAAAAAATATTTTATACCGCGAACCCGTAGGCTGTGGAACGAACTGCCTCAAGAGGTCTTTCCATTAAGCTACGATATGGGGTTCTTCAAGAGAGCTGTGAATAGGATTTTGCAAGGTCGGCGGCGCGCTCGCATACCCCCTGGTGTTGCAGGTGTCCATGGGCGGCGGTAACACTTACCATCACGTGGGAACGCTTGCTCGTCCGCCCACTAGTCTATAAAAAAAAAATTGTTAATCACAATACGATAATGATCGGAGTATTCCTAAATGACCTGAAGGTGTTAGTAACCATAAAGGTTTCTTTTATAGAGAAACTTCAACTAAGACTGATGAAACAAATCCTTATAAAAAACCGATATTGTAATTTAATCTTTTGGTGATACCGCGTATTAAAACCGTTATGGAGATTTTATATTTTAAGTTAGGTTTAATAATTTAGTTTTAAATAAATACTTCATAAGTAGATTTAATTGATTAAAATAAGTCCTATATGTAAATAAATATTATACAAACATTATTTTCATTATTCTAGAAGGAAATATTAAATCTAAAAGAAGAAAAGAAACATTTATCAACAAAACATACAAATATTACAGAAGAGAGAAAAAAAAGAAAGAAACCGTCGTAGTAGTGCCTTAAAGTTCTCCAACTGAGCATGATGGCTGATTTTAACTTAAAGCCCACCAATCACTAATGAAGTCTATCATACATCTATCATTGAAGTCTATCATTCATGAAATACTTACTGATCTTCTGCGTCTTCCCACCCTCCCTAGACTGTTCCCACTGTAGATGTAAGGCGTTCTTATGTGCAGTTACCCTCAAACTTGGCGGTTCGGGAGTCGGCAACACCGACACTTCATAGGAGACGGAGTCAGATCCATATAAATTCTTGGCTAAGCAAGTGTAATTGCCGCTCAGAGATTGATCTATGTCTGAAAGGGGATAAATTTTTATATAAATTCAATAATCATTTAATTACTACGAGAACTTATAATCGAAAATTGTCAAGTCTTTGCTAATGTCCAGATGTTCTAATTGAACTTCCGTTGTTTTGTGACATACAACTTTGTTAATTGCATCCGCCAATAAACTGTTTTTTACAGTTTGGCGGAACAGTAGGTATATCTCATATTATGTATATAGACATGTGTGAATAAATAAATAAAAAAGGAATACTATTATTCCATTTTAGAAATAAAATTCCGATAGTCACCAACAGATGGCGCTGTAGCATTTCTAGAACACGTTGGCTTCGATTTGCCAAATTGAAATTGTCATTAGAATTTTTGATTAAATTTTAGTAAGAGATGTTTATAGTACAGTTCTTTATTTGAAGTGTGGTTAGTGAATTAATGAAAGACAAGCTGTGTATTTTAAAATCCAGAACCAAAATCGATCTTAGTTTCAGAAGAAACTTCACTTCTAAAAGGATAAATTCAACAGTATTTAGGTCTGTTTTATTTAAGGTTGTCATTTGCTCAAATATACACATTTCATAAAATAAAATATATTTTAAAAAACTAGCGGTGCCAGCGACTTCGTTCGCGTGAACATGTGATTCCCGCGGGAACTCTATAATAGATCTGGATAAAAAATACCATAAATGTTAACCGGGCACATAAGGAACATATAACTATGCAAAGTTTCATTAAAATCCGTCCAGTAGATTTTGAGTGATGCGCGTTCAGACAAATAGACAGACGGACAAAAATTCAGAAAAAGTGTTTTTGGGCTCTATATCGTTCGTACTTCATATTGCAATCACTTCTGTTACGATTTTATTATATGTATATAAATGCATAGATTAGGATTCATTATGATAAACAGTGGTAAATATACAATATACAATACTAAGTATGTTTGACTAATCAGATTATGCAATAAAGAATCATGCAAATTTTATTGAAAACATATGTTAAAACATTCGATAAATGTTTAAAGAATAAAAAACTTACTGTTTATAAGCAAGCTGTCATCATGGTTCCTGGTGAACCTCGGGTGGTGTGTGATGATGTTGTGCTTATGGTACCATACGGTGCGTGGTGGTGGCGAACCCACGCACTGACATACCAGGAGGAGTGAACTGCCCACGCCCACCGATATGGGACCTCCTAGAGAAGCTACTCCAGCTACCACTGAAAAAGAAATCATTTTTATGAGACTTTGTACTTTGTTCGTATTAACATCACGTGATGGAATGTAAATAACACGCACTTGCCTCTGTTGGTGAGTAATGCTTTGTATTGGAACATGTATCCATTTTATTTCCAAGTTTTTAACAAAACTGGTATAGAAAAATAAATTAAATACCGACATTGAAATAAGAACATCGTAGCTATTAGATGCATTTTGTTTTATTTTGAAATTTGATTTCGATATCGAAGATATCGAAACTCAAAGTGGCCAGTAATAAAATAGGTCATTTCATAGGTAAGCACGTAATAAAACAAATATACCTACCCTATATTAAAAATATATATATATAACAAGACAAAATATTTAAGCAAAAATAAAGAGATTTTTGGTTAAGTTATTATAGAAATTCAAGGAGGGTATATTTATAATTATATTAAGACCATTGTAATAAGGTTTACATCCAATAAACTTGCACAAAAATTTAGCTCAATTTAGGGTAGTTACGATAATTGCAAGCTACATTGTTCGCCAAGCAATATACAGTATGTTTAATTATTCCCGACAGTTTTGAATGAAACGCAAAAATGCGTGCGACGTGAATGCGTTTTTAATGCATAAACTACATGTCATGGAAAATGTATGAGTTGACTCTTACAATTACATTGTTCTGGAAGGTAAATATTAAGAAATTTGGTTACCTCTGTTTGTTAATAGTGCCGTGAGACGATCAGAACGAGCGCCCTCGCCGGCAATTGTATGCGCGCTCGCGCATACTTCGTACTGGCGGGCAGTAGTGAGCGCGCCCAGTGGGAACGTCACTTGCCGAGACGTCGTCTCCTGGGGAGCTTCCACGCGATACGTTTGCGGGGTACTTGTGCTGGGAAATGTATGTAATAATTGCCACAATAAAAACGTTGTTTTATCATTTGTATATATATATATATATATATATATATAGTCCATAGACATTCGCGATACATGCCAACTTCAGAATGACAAACATTGATACGCACCCGGATGCGCAGCCTACCTATCAGATTAAGGAACAGATTTAAAGAAAGGGTTTTGAAAATGGGGAGGGATAGGATGGGATGGGAATGGGCTTTGGTATATCTCATTCACTGCGGAAACACGTACGTACATTGGGGAAATACGATAAAGTAGGAAATTCAGTACACTTAGGTTTGAAAATCTAATTCACGTCTCTAGAGCAAAATGTTATTCTTTTGACATTCAATGGAAAAAATGGCTAAAACTCTTATAATTCCTATTCTCCGTTTTAGAAATGCACTCTTACAAGCCCCAAATTAGGCGGTGTCAACATTTGACATATTTTTTTTTTATAGATTAGATGGTATACGAGCGGGCAGATCACATAATGATAAGTGGTCACCGCCGCCCATGGACACCTGCAACACCGGTGGGCTTGCGGATGCGCTGCCGACCGCACAGGATCCTTTGACTAATGTTGACATGTATCAAGTATATGGTAGTGCGACGGTATAATATACTTACCACGATTAGAACAAAGATCAATTAGTATAATAACATTGTGCTATAAATATTTCTATGGGAGCTTACCTTGACACGGGTTTGATATGAACAGTGTAGTGCGTGATCTCTCCGTTGGGTTGTTCGGGTTTTTTCCAACTGATGAGTAGCGATGTTGGGGACGACACTAATACCTTTATAGCTGACGGGGGACCTGGCACTGGAAAAAAAGGTATGTACACTTATAATATTTTGGGCGGAATTGTAATATTTTTATATTATATTAAACGAAAATTGTTTAAACGAAAACTAGTAAGAAAAAAAATAAACAAAAAATAGCAATCAAGTCTACATTACAATAATTTCTGATTAAAACGTTACAATTACCGCTCAGAAGACTATTATTTTTTGTCTTACTTTCAACAAAACATAATTTGAACCTAAATTTATAATCCTAATGTATTTTAAAAATATCTATATAATCTATATAAATAAAAAAAAAATGTATTATAAATATTTGTTTGTTCAAAATCTTAAATCTCCGAAAATGTTTCACCGATTGCTTTGAAATTTTGACACAACGTTGCATTCGAATACGCGAGTGTTTTTATATACCTATCACAGGGTAAAAACATGCTTTTTACCCAAAAACAGGGTAAGCGCCATCTGTTGGGCAGACACAGCAACGCGTGGGCAATTTTATACTAGCTGTACCCAGCTAGTATAAAATAGAAACTTTAACATTATCTATACATATAATAAAACAGTGAATCGGTTGAATCTGTAGATTGACTTAATTTAAAGCTACAGAACCAGCTACAGAAAGAAGTTACAGAACCCAAAACAGAAGGTTTTAAATTGTAGTTGTTAGTCTGTTTGTTTGAGCATCACGTAAAAACTACTCAACGGATTTTGATCCGGTTTTTACTAATGTATATCTAAGTATCCAGAAGGAAAACTGGTATATGTGTCATGTTCATATAACACAAGGAAGTTGAGTCAGGAAAATAAAAAAAAATACTTTTAATAGAAATACTCGAAAGTACAGGATGGATTTTCATCCATGAAATTCACCATGTCGGTGGTTTTACAGGTGTTAAAAATAATTTACAGTTGCTTATTCCAAGCGAGCGAAGCCGCGGGTAGAAGTTAGTTTTATATAAAAAATAAAGTTTAATACAGAGCTTTTGAACAGACGCTACATATATGAGTATGATATTGTTTTGTTTTAATCAACGTAATCCTTTGAATTGATAAGTTTCATTGGGACATCGGAATCGCAGAGCAATCCATAAAAACGCCACACACTCACGTAATGGCCCACACTTAGATTCCCTGTATCGTGAGTCCAGAGACACATACAATATCGAACAAACACCTGTCTTTAGACCAATGATTATCCGACTGGAAATCGAAACCCAGGACAAAGCACAGCAAGCAGGCGCACTACGAACCGGGCTAATTGGTCGTCAATGAATAGTTTCAATAAGACAATTTCAATTAAACTTACCATCCTGAAGTGTGGTGCAGACGACTGGATACGAGAGCGGACCAAGTCCATAATTAGAAAACCCGGCCACTTTCACTGTATAGTTCGTGTACTTGAGTAAAGCTTGCAGGTACACCTCTGTGTGAGGGGAACTCATATTCTGCCAAGATCCGTCTGAAATAAAAACAGATATTAATTTTATAAAAAAAAATCTCGTAATTTAAGAAAATGTAGAAAAAATTAACATCAGTAAAGTATGGATGACTGAAACCTGTCGCAGCGAGTACATTTTTTTTTATAACAAAAAGCCGGCGGGCGAGCATACAGTCCACCTGATGGTAAGTGGATATTGTCACACATAGACATTCGTGGTACATGCCAACATCAGTCCAGAATGATGAACGTTGGCACGCCCCCGGATGCGCTGCCCACCTCTGCAGACCAAGGAATGGATTGGAAAAACGGGGAGGGAGAGGATGGGATGGGAATGGGCTCTGGCATGTCTCACTCACTACCGAAACACGTACGTACATTAGGGAAATACGATAAAGTAGGAAATGCAGTACATTTCAAGGTAGATTTCTGTGAGATAAAATGTGTAAAAAATGGTCTGAAAAATATTTCTATTGGTCTTTTAATCTATTTATTTAATCATAATCAGACGATACTAGTTCAATTCTAGTAAACGCATAGTATAAACCTTCAGTGGTGTAATACACAGAGTATCCGAGCAATGACGCGCCGTGTGCAGTGATCGGTTGCCATGACACCCGCAATGACGTTGATGACACGCCTCTGCACTCCACGCTTGATGGAGACTGTTCTGGTGCTGTAATACATGTAATAATGTTATGGCCGCCACACACAATCCATTTAAACTGTCAGATAAGATTGCATAGTTTAAACTAACAGTTTCAGTACTGAACAGTTTAAACTCTCAGATTAGACTGAACAGTCTAAACTAACAGTTTCAGTACTGAACAGTTTAAACTCTCAGATTAGACTGAACAGTTTAAACTAACAGTTTCAGTACTGAACAGTTTAAACTGTCAGATTAGACTGAACAGTTTAAACTAACAGTTTCAGTACTGAACAGTTTAAACTCTCAGATTAGACTGAACAGTCTAAACTAACAGTTTCAGTACTGAACAGTTTAAACTCTCAGATTAGACTGAACAGTTTAAACTAACAGTTTCAGTACTGAACAGTTTAAACTCTCAGATTAGACTGAACAGTCTAAACTAACAGTTTCAGTACTGAACAGTTTAAACCTTCAGATTAGACTGAACAGTTTAAACTAACAATTTCAGTACTGAACAGTTTAAACTGTCAGATTAGACTGAACAGTTTAAACTAACAGTTTCAGTACTGAACAGTTTAAACTGTCATATTAGACTGAACAGTTTAAACTAACAGTTTCAGTACTGAACAGTTTAAACTGTCAGATTAGACTGAACAGTCCCAATCTGTATGAAAATATTATTAGTTAAACTCAATTAACTAATTATTTTTATATCACTTGTTTGACTTAATTGTTGCAATAAAAATAAATAAATGTTTAAAATTTTAAGTGTCAGGTTCAACTGTTCGGTAAAACTGTCAGTTTTAACTGGTCGTGTGTGACGGCCATTACACAGCACCGTATATTTCATATTGCCTTTGCTTACATCAACGACATTATTATTCTGCTATTATCAAGTTCCTCTGGCTATTATAGTACTAGAATTTCAGCACGGATCATAATTTTTTCCTATTTAAGGATAATAATAATAATTTCTAAAACAAAATCATAATCAAATCAATTTATTTGTATAAATGTAGGTGAGAAGATTTGCATTTCTAAAGTTCTTCTTTAACTTCAATTTACTTCAAGTGAAATAGTTCTAAAGTTACTTCCACGATAGAAACTTCTAAAAGTAATTATCTTAATTATTATACAGCGTATTAAACATTTAGTAAATTTTAAAAGTAATTATTATCATAATTTATTACCGTCGTTACTGTTTATATTTTAAAAATCATCTTCATTGTCTATTTTATAAATATAATCATCATTTAATTAAAAGCAATCATTATTGTTAGGTATTAGTATCTCATAGTGAATTTTAAATATGTTTGTCATAACGACAGACTTTCAGACAAACTTTATTTTTTTTTATGGACGAAGGCGGCAGACGAGCATACAGTCCACCGGATGGTAAGTGGATACTGTCGCCCGTAGACATATGTGCGTTTTGATTTACAACTCATATTTTGTCCATGTTATTTTTTGTGCTTTATGTTCACAGACATTTTATTGAAAATATCTTACAAAATACATTTCAACTTGTTTCCATTATTTAAACTCATACAAACAGACCATTATGGACTTACCCCCTTCCTTAGTAGTTTGATAGATCGGTAAAGAAAATGGACCATTTCCAGCTGAGTTGAAGGCACTCACTGACACCGCGTATCTGAAATAAGATATATTTTGGAAGAGTTACAAAGAATTAGTTTTTTTTTAATTTATACCCCGTAACATAAAAATTAAAGGAACTTTTTTTTCCTAAGAAATGTCGTTTTCTTAGTTTTTACCAAATTTATCATACAAATTTGCTAAATACAAAGATCAAATTGATATTTTTACATATATATACGAAACTTTGTATATAAATGACCTCAATCGTGAACGGAATCCGTGAACTCAGGTTTAGGGAAAGGTTTGATTACACGCTCTATTGTGGTCCATTTCAATTTTTATGGTTTTATGTCAGGGTTATTTATGATTCAAAGGTTCTTGTGAGCGTTTACAGTCACTGCAATCGATTTAATCCCGGCCCGTCCCCGGTACGGGGCCGAATGGGAAAAAAGTGGTGTCGTGGGAAAACGGCACTTTTACAGTGATTAAATAGCACCAAAGGTCATGCTTATTAATATTTTGTTTTAAATATTGTATTTTTTAGTATTTACCTGACGTTCTTCATCAGCCCGCTGAGGGTGGTCTCCTGTTTCCCTTTTCTTGACACCACTTTCACCATTTTGGTTTGAGTGTCATCTGCACCTGTAAAATGGTGGATTGAGAATCTAATTAAGGAGCTTAGGAAAATTGTTTACTTGGCCAAGATATTTTAATTTTATGATGTTTATCAATGAAAAACTGTCTTTAAACTAAAATACGCGTTCAAGACTCGTACATCTGAGCAAATGAACTTTTGTGACTTAAATTTCATATTAAACTTTAAGTGAAAAAAATTAAAAAAATATATTTTTCTTGGAGGTTTGAACAATACACCTACACATAAAACAATACAAACAATACATATACACATAAAACAATACACCAGTAAAAATACACCTGGCCAAGTGAAGCCGATAATAAGGCCTGTTCCTAATCTCCAACACAGAAACAAGGGTTGTTATAAATTTTACTGGTCTTAACGGATAATTGGATTTTTATTATTATGGATATGGACTTTTTTTTAGCACGAATACAGGACTCAAGGGAGGTTTTTCACCGGTATTTGTGTGAGAATAAAAATAAAACTTGGTCTCACCGAAGTAATAATTTTTTTTTTTTTTTTTATGTACGAAGGCGGCAGACGAGCATACAGTCCACCTGATGGTAAGTGGATACTGTCGCCCATAGACATCCGCGATACATGCCAACATTAGTCCAAAATGACAAACGTTGGCACGCCTCCAGATGCGCTGCCTACCTTTGGAGATATAGAAATGGATTTGGAGAAAGGGTTGGGAAAATGGGGAGGGATAGGATGGGAATGTCATATCTCACTCACTACCGAAACACGTACGTGCATTAGGGAAATGTGGTAAAGTGGTAAATGCAGTACATTTCAAGGTAGTCTTCTGTGCCCCCAGATGCGCTGCCTGCCTTTGGAGATATAGGAATGGATTTGGAGAAGGGGTTAGGAAAATGGGGAGGGATAGGATGGGAATGGGCTCTGGCACATATCACTCACTACCGAAACACGTACGTACATTGGGGAAATACGATAAAGTGGGAAATGCGGTACATTTCAAGGTAGTCTTCTGTGAGAGAGGGGTAACGTGGCCAGTCGAGCGCGCCCAGCGGCTGTTGGATTGCAGCGTGCACTCTCCCCCGTTAAATTAAGTAGTGCGAAAGATTTTTATACAGAATTCCATATTTTAAATAATAACTCCACGTACTTGATTCTCCACTAAGCCTAGGCACAGCTTTTACATGGTACCCTTGGAGGGGGCCGTTGTGACTCTCTCGAGGGGGCGGCAGCCATGACACTATCAACTCCCCGGGGTTGTCAGTCTGCTGCACTTGTACCCCTAAAGGGGTTGAGGATGGTGCTAGAAGATATAATATTTACTAAATTTTTATTCGAAACCAGATACGAATGCCATCTACCTAGGCGCCACCTTTTTTACGGAGCTGCTTTTCCATAATACTATTTTTCATTTAATTAAACTTAATTACAGATTTGTATTTGTTCGTTTGTCTGCTTGATTGTTATGTCTTTAAAATAACTAAACTACTTAACCGATTTCAATGAAATGTGGGAAAATCCCGGGAAAATAATTAATTTTGTAACAAAATTCATGCGAGCATAGCTGCATGCAAAAGCTAGTACCTATGCATTTAAATACATTTTTTTTATATATTTTTCTATTTATTTGGAAAACCAGACAGAACAAGGGTATTAATTTTGCATCACTGCTTATAATGCATGCATCACTTGCATGCATCACTGCATGCAGAACTGCTTATAATCTGATAGATAAATTATCTGCCAATTAAATTGTAATTTATCTATCAGATTATAAGCAGTTACTTTATCAGAGGGTGGTGTGAAAGGCCCTTAGACTTATCTTTCTAATATATATATATATATGTTGCATTAAATTGGCAATCTTATTATTTAATTTTGCAGGAGGTTCTTTGCAAAAATACTTTAAGAAATGACATAATCTTATCCTATAGTGTCGTCAGTATGATACTCACGTTCCTGCTGTGTGGTGAAGTGTATGGGCTGTGTGTATGGACTTAAGTCCACTTGGTTCCCGGAGGCGACCCTCACCCGGTAGTCCACTGCTGGTTGCAAGTCTCGCAGCTCTATACTTTGACGGAGGTCGTTGTCTTGTCTGCAAGCAAACAATGGCCGACGTCAGTTTACCATACGTTTAGAAAAAAAAAGTTTAAATTAAAGCTTTATGGTTATCGTTAATCTTGAAGTCCATTATTAGCGGATTGAACAGAAATATAAAATTTGATGATAAATGGAGAAGTTCACTTGGTGTAGAACTAGTGGAGGGTGCTTGGAGTTTCTTTGCGGAACAAGATTCGAAACGAAGAGATTCACCAAAGAATTAAATTCACATAGCTCGAAGAATGAGCACATTGAAGTGGCGGTGGCGAAGTCATATTTACTGCATGACTGATAACCGTTGGGGAAGACCGACGACTTGGATAAGTTCGCTGGTGGTGGTTGGATGAGAAGAGTCGAGGATCGAGGCCTATATTCAGCAGTGGAGAGACATAGGCTGATTGTGATATAAATAACATACATACATTTATAAGCTCCGTCTGGGAGTAGTTTTAGGAGGAGATTCAAAGAGCACCTCTATCGAGTAGACACCGTTTAGTTATTTTAGTTTAGTTTAGTTTAGTTTTTGTATATTGAATTGCTTATTTGCAATTTTTGCATATATGTAATAATAATAATAAGTGACAGAATACAATAAGCGACCTTATCGCTAAGGCGATCTCTTCCAGGAAACCTTGAATAGAGAAAAATTAAAGGGATATAGGTAGTGCAAAATGATCGAAATCCACAGAATGAATAATATTCAATAATATACCTACCGACTATATCGATAACAAATATAGTATAATAAATAGTTATAATAATAAATAACTTAATAATATGTAAATACATACAATACATATCTTCAACTGCTCTGCACCCAATATTAATTCGCAAATAAGAATCAAAGTTGAGAGGGATAGAAAAATAAGAGGGAATTGAAGTCTCTATGAGACGACATAGAACAGGTTAGAAACAAGATGGTAGCCGGAGGAAGACAGATAAAACGTAATTCTCAAAGAACCCAGCAACATATGGATAGAAGGCCAGATCCAGTGATATAATAAATATTTACAAATAAATAACTTATTCTATATAGTTTCTTTGTTTGTCCTGTATGCGTTCCTATACCATTCAACTTTGGTAAGTCGTTGTGCGCGCGCCCGCGAAGGTTTCTAAATTAGTACTTGAAGACCACGCGAACGAAGTCGCGGGCAACAGCTAGTAATATATAAATACATACATACATTGAGGGGGAGAGTGCACGCTGCAATCCAACAGCCGCTGGGCGCGCTCGACTGGCCACGTTACCCCTCTCTCACAGAAGACTACTTTGAAATGTACTGCATTTCCCATTTTATCGTATTTCCCTAATGTACGTACGTGTTACGGTAGTAAGTGAGATGTGCCAGAGCCCATTCCCATCCCATCCTATCCCTCCCCATTTTCTCAACCCTTTCTCCAAATCCATTCCTATATCTCCAAAGGTAGGCAGCGCATCCGGAGGCATGCCAACGTTTCTCATTTTGGACTAATGTTGGCATGTATCACGGATGTCTATGGGCGACAGTATCCACTTACCATCAGGTGGACTGTATGCTCGTCTGCCGCCTTCTTACATAAAAAAAAAAAAAAAATATTCGTAATAAGTTATTTATTCCAAATATTATTTAATAATGTTGTTCACTTGCACCTAACATATACGATCACCCAAGCGCCAAGGTTGGCTGGAAGAAAATGCTTTTCAGCATTAAGTTCGCCTTTTGTTAAAAAACAAATAAATATATGGTACTACATAAACATATTGCCTGGTAATGTTGATGCTCTTCGCGTTGTCCCAAATCATAAAGTCATTGTTCGCGTATTGAACGCTGTAGTATTGTACATGTGCGCTGATGGTGTCTCTCCACGACAACTTGGCGGAATTGCTACTGACGGAATCCACTTGCAGGTCTAGTGGGGGGGTTGGCGGCTCTGGAATTTGAACGAAAATTGTAAAATAAAATTGGAATACACACCGGCCCTCAGCCAACACTTTTACCAGGTATCGGCACGTGTCTGGGAGCTTCGCACCGATTTGCGATCCCGCGGTACCCTCCCAAGGCAACGCCCTTAGCCGAGGCCCGTTCCTTCCGCCGGTCTGCCGGCGGAGGAGCCCTTAGGCTCCTGAGGCCCTTAGGCACACACACTTTGCTCTTGGCTGAGCGCCTTCTACGCTCGCCGTAAACTATACAAGTCCGGTGACTCTTGAAAGGCCACTAGGGCCACAAGAATTTAGCTATACCGATAAAAAAAACTGGAAATAAATTGAGAATGTTACCTAAGCGTATTAAAAAAAATAGATGGAATATATTTTAAAATATATTGAAAATAATCATATGAAGAGGTGTTTAGTTTTCAAATTTACCAACCCCTACCAAGTAATCTTTATTGTTACACTACAAATGAAGATACAACGTTACACCGAAACACGCTATGAAACATGAATACAAAAGTGATCTTAATAAAGGCAGCTACGCCGTATGAGTCACTCGCATCGAATACAATGACGATGGTGATGATTATAATGACAGTGATTATTTCATTGTTGTTTCTGGTGATGTTCATGTTAATTATAATGATGATGGTATGCATGGTATGCATGGTATGCATGGTATGCATGGTATGCATGGTATGCATGGTATGCATGGTATGCATGGTATGCATGGTATGCATGGTATGCATGGTATGCATGGTATGCATGGTATGCATGGTATGCATGGTATGCATGGTATGCATGGTATGCATGGTATGCATGGTATGCATGGTATGCATGGTATGCATGGTATGCATGGTATGCATGGTATGTATGGTATGTATGGTATTTATGAATGATAATGATGATGAAAATCATGATGATACTGATGATCAAACAAACTCACCAAGTATACTAAGTCGTATAACAAAATTGGCGACACCGTAGGGGTTGCTCGCGCGACACTCGTAGTCGCCGCCGTCCATGCCCTCCACGTGGCTGATGCTGATGACGTTCTTCAGACCGTTGTGAGTCATACTTTCTGATATTGAGATTCTGAAATAAGACGTATTATTAGGTACAATTCTTAATAGGTTTCACTCAAAGTAAATAAAGAAATAAAAAATGTGTATACACACAGAAACACACGCACACGCGTAACTTGTTTTGCACACTACATATTTTACTGTATATCATATTGTGCTTAACCATATGTACCTTACCTACGTACTACGTTTCTGTAGTGAGTGAGGTGTGCCAGAGCCCATTCCCATCCTATCCCTCCCCATTCACCCAACCCTTTCTCTAAATCCATTCATATATCTCCAAAAAACTTTAAAACCTTTGATAAACGTAGTTTTTAGATATCGCGTACAAAAAGAGTTATTGTTAATGACGCTATGGCAGCCATTCACAAAATGGCGACTAGCTGTCGAGTCCAATGATGTCAGACGTACCAACTTCTTGGTAAACATACTAGTTTTTAGCGTCACGTACCATGTACCAAGACTACTCGGTCCTTGTACGCAAAAATACCAAGATTGGAGGTTGACCGACAAAAATACACTGACAACATAGAATAACCGACAAATTTCAGAGATGCATAAAAAAAAACATTCCAATCAGATTTCCCTAACGTTATAAAACTTAAAAGTGATATTTCTTCCGTGCGTTCAATAATTACTGCCCTCTATTAACGGTATACGAAATTATAATATAATTTTTTTTTACTGGGATGCGATTACCGACACAGTTTGTCTCTAAGTATTGACAGCGCTAGAGCGGAGCACAGGCGTACTAGTTTCCCGTCTCCCATACCAGCTTTCAGCCAGCTCGGCACAAGGATTTCTAATCGTAAGTGGCCGTCTAACATCCCTGGTCGAGTCGCACGGCCACGCGACGCGACGCCCGTGTCGACATTTTCAAGCGACTCCATATAATTCCTTTGGAACAAAATAATAATACGCTACGATCAGGCGACACTGTATGCCTGATGCTTTGAAATGTAATACGATTGTTCGAATGTTAGTAGAAACGCCAGGATCATAATATACCAAAGTATCTACATTTCTAAATTTTTCTGTAACAATGTTGTGAGATTATGTTATTATAAGCGAGGAAGACAAATAAAAGTACCTACCTACTTATTCTATCCAGCTTTTCTGACGTAGGTCTGAAAATGGCTATTTTGCAGCAATTATCCTTTTTGTAAATTTATTTTGTAAGAAAACAAAAGCAGAGTCAAACCTGATATTCTATACTGATGCCATCTGTAAAATTTAGTTGGAACTAAAATGTTCATAACAACTAAGTTTGAAATAGAGTGTTCAAGGGTGCAACCAAACTTTCACTTGCTGTATTGAATTTAGTCACTAAAATAAATGGTAGATGGCGCAAGCAGTGGAATAAACTGGTATAATCGACTTATGTCCAAAATGATAATACGTAATTTCCCCAAGCACCGACAAACGTCCAATACCAAATTTGTCCAAATTAAATTCGTCCAATATGGTCATATTATGTTTTAAATAATTGGGTCAGATACCTTTTATTTCGGTCTGAGAGCAGTTGTGAATTCAAAGTACGATTAATACGACTGGCATGTAAATAATTAATTATTAAATTATTATCCCATTCAATTATATATGCTAAGAATATATTTTATTTGCGTATAATTAAAAATAAATAAGTTTAACTCATACAATTGAAATTTACCCAATCGGACTTATTTCTGATAAGTCAATATCCAGTTTGGACAGCATTCAGTTGCAGCATTCTATTTGGACAGTATTCAGTTTGGACAATACTCAGTTTGGACAAATATCAATTGACGTTTTGGACGTAATTACATATTGGATATAAGTCGTCTAACCCGAATAAACGATTGTCCAATATAATGCAATTAATAAAACAATATGTGTCTACTAACACATATTCAGCAGACATTTTAAAAGATTGCAACTGATAAAGTTCAAAATTATAACATCTAAGTGAAGGTGATACCGTCACTGCAGCCCTTTGATGTAGTGATTGAGCATTTACCATCTCGGATGTCCCATATCAAAAGCTAACTAATATTTCTTAACGAACATTACAGAAGAGCCCAAAACATTTAAAAATTAATATAAAAATTTTCATCTTTATTACGCACAATACAAAATATTAGATATATCAAAGCTTAAATATTTTACATATAGTATATAGATTACATATTATTATAGTCTAGTATATAGATAGTATAAGGCTAAATATTTTAAAAGTTTTATGGTGATTTATATGATACATCTACTAATATTCAATACATTCATATCTCTATAAATACGAAAGATTTTAGAACGAGTGTATTTGTATTGCTAGAAGGCTTGCTTTTTAAATTCAAAAACGTCTTTTTCTAAACTTGTTGCTTACTGGGTTTTGATATGGGGCAGCCGATCAGGTCACGTACATAAATATAAGAAATGTGGCATCTTCTATATTAATTTCAAACATACCTTGAACTAGTAAAGTCTAAAGCTTTCCCATCTAAAGTCCATTTTATCCTAATCGGGTTGTCTCCCAGTGGTTTGCAGGTGAGAGTAACCGGCAGCCCCGCTTTAGTCGTCAGGTTCGATCCCACTGTCTCGAAGTGCACCGGCTCTAGAAACGTTTGTTGAAATTTATTTAAGAACAAGCGCTAGCGACTTCATTCGCGTAAGCTTTAGACTGATTCCCATGGGAACTCTGTAAGGAATCTCGATAAAAAGTACTCTAAATGTTAACTCGGTACATGAGCTATAACTATGCCAAGCTTCATTAAATTCTGTCCAGTGACTTTTGCGTGATGCGCGTTCAAACAGACAGACATTGCTAAAGCTGTTTTGTATGGTTCGTAGAGTACACGGCGACGATTTTTTTTTTCAAAAACTTTTCATGTACAGACACGGCTCTGTCACGACTTTATTATATGTATAGATACACTCACTATTAACAGTAATCCACAGGTTCTTATTAAGCGGGTCCCCGACACCATTTTCCACGTTGCAGGCGTACACACCCTCGTCGGAAAGGGACACCACTTCTATGATGAGGGTGCCGTTGGGATAACTCGTGACGCCACCACCGGCCAGGTCTAGTACTGGACGCCAGATGCCGAGGGTGGCTGAAAATATTTTATTCAATCATCCAAAATAAATACAATTGTCATTTTATCATATTGCTTTTAACAGTTTTTTTTTTATAACAAATGAAGCATACCGAGGTGCTTATTGATGTATAAGTCACTAGCGACCCGCCCTCGCTTCGCTTCGTTTTATAAGTTTTTCAAAATTTCAAAATGAAATATAGCCTATATTAGACACGGATAATGTAGCTTCCTATTTGTGAAAGAATTATTGAAATCGGTTTTGTAGTTCCAGAGATTACCCTCAACATACCCACAAACACACAATTTTACCTCTTTATTATATTTATTAGTATAGATTGGTGAAGAGATGAACTAACGGTAAAAAGATTTTTGGGTGTCTAATAATGATGATGGATGATTTTGGATGATTAATTAATATTAGTGTGCTAATTATATTTTTGATTTATTCTGTATTTGATTTTTTTTTAATTATTTATCTTTTGGATGTTTCATATACCTGCTAATAGTAAATTGTCGATAACGTAGTTGGTTTTACATTTAGTAGACTAATTGCAATGTATCTATGTTATTTTAAAATGTTAGTGTTAATTATTTTTAATTTGTTCGTTTTCCCAAATAAAATAAAACATTCAAACGAATGTTAAAAACGTCCCTGTATTTTTTTTATTTTATTTTTTATATCTTTAGTACAGGCAGAGATAATTTATACAATTTCTTACATCCTAGAGACTTGTGTATGCGGCGAGGATTTGAATTCACTCTCGCGGCGATAGCCTAGGAGTATCTATACAAGGAAAAACAAAGCGGACTAGGCATTTGTTCACCTGATGGTATGTGGATACTGTCGCCCATGGACCTGTAATTTATATAACCTGTTTAAAATCTAGTTAAAGCCAATCACAACATAGGTGTAATAAATATAACATAAGTAAAGTTTATAAAACAATGTTTTTGAACTATTTTACCTATATAAATAAAAATTAAATGCTTTTGGTTGGTAAGCGCATCATTTGAGAACGGTTGGACCGATTTGGCTAGTTTTTCTTTAAAAAATGTTCGTAATAGTCCGAATAAGGTTTTTAGGGAAGAAAAATTGGAGAAATTGCCCGAAAAATTGGAAAATTCGGAAAAAACTGAAAGCGCTTTTTTTCTAGGGGATTTTTGTATGAACTCAAGACCATAACTCACGATTCGAACGATGGATATGCGTAATTCTTTTTTGTTTTGTTCGTTATGGTCCTGGAAAAGTTTACAGGAAAAAAAAAATGTATTTATTAAAATTTGAAATTATGGATTTTTTTATTGAAATTGGGCCAGGACAACGTTTGTGGGGTCAGCTAGTTATTAGATAATAATCAAATTACCATCCCTCTTCATCCAGTGTATCTGCGGCGTCGGGTACCCGTTGGCGTTGCAGTACACCACGCCGCGCTGTCCGAGCAGCAGCGACGCGTTCGTTGGCTCGTCCATCCATTTTGGAGCAACTGCAATATTTTATAATAAATATGCGACATTTAATGACGGTATAGCTGATGGTATAGAGCCACTGCAGGACACAGGCCTCCCCTAGTAAATCATCAGATTTTCCATTGTTAAACTTTTTAAAAAATACACTCTCATCATTCGACACGTTTCTGTTATTGCCTCCCCCCTTAACGCATGTCGGCTGCAAAGTTTATCATGTCTAATTGCACTCGACTATAGACACAAATAACAAAACAGTTGTAATCAAAATGTTTAACCAAGTTCTGCAGCTGACGGTAGATACGTCATTAAGAACTTAAGACAACGGGACAGTTTCTCCAGAACTTCAGTTGAGAATCCAACTCAACAATTAAACAATACCAACTTTGGTCGAGACGAACTTTGTTTGACCAGTTCCTATCTCTGCTTCTGAGTTGTTATGGATAAAGTATACTGGTGTACCTGTACTCTAAAGTTTGGATCAATTTGTCGCTATAAAGTGGTATTAAGGGCCCAAATTAACAGGTTTTTACAATATTAGCACGCTGCCGACAATCATATTCATAAATCATTTGTTTACACTATATCATTTTTTTTATGGACGAATGCGGCAGACGAGCATACTTGATGGTAAATGGATACTGTCGCCCATAGACATCCGTGATACATGCCAACATTAGTCTAAAATGACAAACGTTGGCACGCCCCCGGATGCGCTGCCTACCTTTGGAGCTATAGGAATGGATTTAGAGAATGGGTTGGGAAAATGGGGAGGGATAGGATGGGAATGGGCTCTGGCACATCTCACTCACTACCGAAACACGTACGTATATTAGGGAAATAAGATAAACTGGGAAATGCTTCGAGGTATATATATTATATATATCGTATTTCCCTAATATACGTACGTGTTTCGGTAGTCAGTGAGATATGCGAGAGCCCAATCCCATCCCATCCTATCCCTCCCCATTTTCCCAATCCATTCCTTAATCCGCAAAGGTAGGCAGCGCAGCTGGACGCGTGCCAACATTTGTCATTCTGGACTGATGTTGACATGTATCGCAGATGTCTATGGTCGATAGTATCCCCTCACCATCAGATGGACTGTATGCTCGTCTGCTACCTTTTTTCTATAGGTATATAAAAAAAATCATAATAAATGAAATGTGTTATATTTAATGTTAAGTTAAATTTATTAAATGTTAAGTTAAGTTATATTTTATGTTACACCCGGCTAAAATATTTCTGATTTTGAATAATTGATAATAACAAATATTTAAAACGAACAGCATCACATCAGTTCTATTCTTGAGGATTAAGAAGTAAAAAACACTTTCATTGACCAGACAGACAAAGTGATTTTTTCACGAAACTTGAAAGTCGTGGATTGAGGTAGATTTCTTCGAAATTTTCCTAAAAGAGATACAAATACAGTATCTACCTAGGAGTTATCTGACCAGGAAATAAAGACTTACCATTGATATAAAGGTCTGCAGTTTGGTTGACCTTTCCGACGTGGTTGGTGGCGATACAAGTGTACTTCCCGCAGTGTTCCAAAGAAACGCGCTTTATTATCAACACGCTGAATAATTCTGAACTGCGTTCCGTTATCTGAAAATGTTAGAGGAAAAATTTGTTTATTAACTTGACGACGATTGGGAGAATACTAACATGAATGATAGCCTAGATCAGAGGTCGGCAATTAATTTTAAGTCAGGTCCAGATGATTAAAATGTTTCAATGGAGAGTCCAGAAAAAAAATTTAAAAGCAACTTTGTATGCCAAAAGAGGAACGTGGTCAATAAAAACTATCTATAAATAAATATTTTAATGTTTATTAAAGAAGCCATAATAGAACATAATTAAATATTGCTCGTATTAATTAATTTACTTATCTACTATGCATCACATTAAACAGATTGTACAATAGAAATAGTTAGAAAGGTAGAAGGTCCAGTTTTATACCCTCCGTGGACCGGATCCGGGCCGTAGTCCGCCAATTGCCAAACCCTGGTGATACTCGACTCACATTCACGTGAAGACCGCCTTTTGTGCATTTCATGTTACGAGTACAATGTCTTGTCTTGCTTTGGTATGCAATAAAGAGTTTTATCCATCTATCTATTCGAGTGATCGTGAGTTCAAATCCTCGACCCGTACCACTGAGTTTCTACTTAAGTAAGAATTTTTTTGAAAATTGTTATTAGCTCGTCGGTGAGAGGAAAACATCGTGAGGAAACCCGCACTTAGTCGTTATGTTCTCAATCATATTTTCAAATCCTGATTAAATCTTTCAAAGAAAAATGTATAAGTGATGTGTGAAAATTTCGTTATTAAATATAACTCGCTGATGATTACGATGATAAATTCAAATCGAGATCTTACGAATATGAGTCGAGATGGTATCTTAGATATGATAATAAATAGCCGTTTATACTTTTAAAATTTCCACTCAAATTGACTCAACTGACCTTTAAACCAGCAGGCATTTTCTTCCCGTCTTTCAACCAGGAGAAATATATCGGCGGATCGCCGCTGATAATGTTACAAGTGATTTGTACAATCTGGCCTTCCTTCAATCCACTACCGACTCTCAGTTCGTCCAACTCTGGCGCTTCTACTACTTGGATTTCAAAAGAGCTGCAATTGGTTAAGAAAATAATGACAATCATTCAATTTGTGAAAGTTTCTCGCTTGTGAAATATTTCTAAATAATCGTTAATAGTTAATGATGTCATTGATGACGATAGGTGGTAAACTAAAGTAGTAATGGGCAGGTCAGATCTGTCGTAGAACCAAATTGTTCACAGACACAATTGTGGGAAATGAACGAAGAGTGTTTCAGTCCAAGCCATTCTTAAAGGGTAAGCAAGATTTCTGATGATTTTCCCGAAATAATTAGAAAAACACAACGCGCATAGGTTATCTAACATATGTAAGTCTAAAATAATGATGGCATCGAAATAAACTTAGTTCTTCGGCAATAACTTTATTTCCTGTTGTCAAGTTCTTTCTGTCAGGGCCTAGTGGTACAATTTCGGTTTAGTTCGGTTTATTATGACTTAAAATAGGTCAAAGGATAACTTGGATATTCTTATAGACTAGCTGTGCCCCAGACTTCGTGCGCATGGAATTTTAGTTTATAAACTCTAAATTGGGATACCTTTTCTTCCCGTCAGCCGATTTCGATGAAACAAAGCCTATTCGAAGCATCAAGCTAAGCGTAATTAACCTGTGGAAACCGCATGAAAATTTGTTTAGTGGTTTTGGAGATTAGCGTGTTCGAACAGACAGACACAAAAAATTTAAAAATCGCCTTTTTGTATTCTGATACTCTTCCTTCATTGCCCCCAATCAATTTTTGGTAAATATATTCAATTTACTACAGTTCTACAGTTGTACAGCTGTACAGCTGTACATTCTACAGCTGGTTCTACAGTTTTATTAATGTATGGATGTAGAAGTATGTTTACTCTGTGAAATTTTATACTTATCACCAGCGCCATACACGAATAAACTTATAGCTATCTCAATCAGAGTTTAACCTTTTTTTTTTGTGAGTAGTGCAAAAGTAAGATTGATCAGGATGCTCACAGTATAGTACAGTATAGAAGCCACTCACAAATCTTGTTTATATGTACTCACCGTCTGGCCATTTCACCGGAGGGACTGTACACTATACAAGTATAACTGTCCCCACTCTCCTCTTTGACCACCCTCGGTATACTAAGGACCCCTTGTTCCAATGTCTCATAAAGTTGCCGTTTCCGCCGCTTCTTTCGAAGATTTCTACTAGTAAAGCGTTTATAACGAGTATGTTGAGGTAACAAAGAGCTGATCACTTTTTTTCCTTTATGCTCCCATTCGAGTTTGCTAAAAAAAAAAAAATACAATTTACCGTGTCAGAATGTTATCATGTATGTGCGGTCTTAGAGAATATTACTTACCTGATAGGATAACCATAATAAGGGCACCGTAACTTCAAAGGTTCACCACTTTGTACTTTGATTGGTGGCAAAGATCTGATGTATGGTGGACCTAAAAATAAATCATTGCACTATATAAAAAATAAGGCCCTTAGAGCCCTAAAGGCTCTTAAGTAATTCCTGGTAAGGGCAAGTCCCTTATATAAAATAATTGTATCTAGAGCCCAGAGTGGATCTTAGCCTGATTCAGCAAGTTCAACCAGATCATCCTGCTCATGGCTTTCGGCTTCCAATCTACAATTCTGACAACTTTCAAATCATTGTCTTCGACATCCATCTCATTTTGTATTAGGCATCCTTCAGATCGGCACAATATGACTCTATTGGCGATCTTTATTTATTCATTTATTTTTAATTAAACTTTATTACAGAGACAAAATGTACAAAATGCAGATTTAATACCTTATGGCATTATCTACCAGTCAACCTTTGGGCAAAAAAAGAATCAAGAATCATAATAAAGTTATTATTATACTCTTAAGAATTAGGAGATATATATACGTAACATCACTTCAGAAACAAGATTTTCCTCAACCATCCACTCTACACTTTTCTTCAGACATAAGTCTGAACTTTTTAATAAAGCTGGCGGAACTTATAACCTTTCTGTTTGATACGGAACTACGAGTATTTGTTATTATTAGTCTTTGGTACCGATTTTGATCAAAACTGGCTGGAGCTAATGGAACTAGCTGCTTGAGAATTTTCGTAAAACATCAATAAGAATCTATGATTACATACCATAAACATCAATCCTGGCGACATGTACAACGCTGGAGTCACCCTCAAAAGCACTACACGAGTACAGTCCTCCATCCTCCACCCTCGTCCTCGTTATATTTAAATGGGAGACCACCCCCATTCCCGATGACGACATCATTTGACCTAGAGTATATCTGTGAAAGATTGTTACTGGTATGTGAAGGTGTTTCACAAGTAGCGTTTATCAGGTAGGTAAGAAGAAACATAACATTGTTTGTGCTCTTTGTAAAAACAAAGAAGTGGAATTTGAATAAGGATTACACTGTTATTTCATTAAAAATAGATATAATTGGACAGGTTCTTGAAGTATCCCTCGCCCACGATCCCGTGTCAAGCACGACAGTCATATCATTGTTTTGTTTCAACATTAAATACGGTAAGCACAAGAGAGATGCCCATCTCTCTTGTGCGATACTGTTCTTCTCAATAAATTGACAAAAGTCAAAATCTACAAAGAGTCCACCTATGTGTATCAATTGTCCCTAATATTTCAACATTCACAGAAGATGTTTCTTCCACGTGAATCTCATATAGGGCTGCCACCTTCAGAATGCTCTAAACGCTGAGATTTAATAAAAAAGGACAAAATCGAAATAGGAAATAGTAGTACATTTTTAACTTAAAGATAATACTTTAGTTAGTACGAAATTACGAATAAAATTAAACTTATACTGTCTTTGATACACACAGCGACGCTTTAAATTTTATCTTTGCATTTGTTACAATAATAATCTTTAAAGTAATCTATCTTAGTGGGTATTATTATGTTTACTAGAGCCGGTTTAAAAATAATATTTCTATTTTATCTGAGATTTTTAATGTTCAACCTCACAGCCGTCCGGAGATTTACGATGTTAATCCGTAGCCCGGACAAGCGTCCTCCAAACCCGGAGACTCCGGGTCAAACCCGGAGGGGTGGCAGCCCTAATTGAAATTGCCGTAACATTAAAATTTGATGTGTAGTTTTCTTGCTATGAAAGACACCAAATTTTAAGCTTGAAAAAAATTGAGATGCAGAATCAAATCAAATAGTATTTTGGTACAGCCTTACTTAACCCTTCTAGGTGGTCAATCAAACAAAGCTACGTATTAGATGCACCCTAGACGATTAATTATATTGTATGATTTTACGGATTGAACAATGTTTATGATCGTTTAGGGAATGTATTGAAACTCTTTTCGGTACAACGCACGATTCAATACATGTGCAGTGACGTTATTGTACAATTTTATTGTAGGCTTAGGATCCGCCTTAGAAGAACAGTTTACTTAGACATTTGTTTAATGGACATATTGTTAAGAATAACCTTTGAGTATACTATAACATATAAATAAATTACAACATATATAGGTAAGGTATTTAAAGCTATATTGTTTAGTGATTACAGAGAAATACTAAAGTGAGTTTACCTCTGATCCGTATTTGAAGATATGCCGACACCGTCTCTGTCCCAAACAAATCTTGGCGGCCTTTCCGATGTGGCTGCACATTGTAGACTTATCTGAAACGAAAATTTTATTTAGAAATAAGACCCGGAAAAGTTTCATATTTTTAAGAAATATAAATGTCAGACCCTAGTAATGATATCTATCGCCTTTTGTCAATAATGTCATAGGCGTTTTTAAGATAAGTAGTAAGAAGTTTTATGTGCCATTGTATGCAAAACTGGTAAAAGCATAGGTTAAAATGTTTACTGGTAAAAACGGAAAATCGGTAAGCTTTTTAGATAGGATAAAAACAAAAAATGGAAGTATCTACTTTAGTTAATTATTAGCGTGGTTATAAATAGTTCATGGCTAATAACTCTCTGTGACAGTTTATATTACTGTCCTAATGCTGTATTGGTATCAATTTATTTCTATAAAAGGGACGAAAGTTAGAAAAAAAAGTGGAAAAAATAAAACTGACTTACATCTTCTCCGGGAGAAATTATCTTCTCATTGAAATGTTGGGTCATTATTATGTTCCCAGACCCCAAATCTCTTTTGTGCCTTATGTGAATATCTGTAAAAAGAAATTCAAACCTATCTATACTCAGGTTAAAATTTGCTTTCCTCGTAGTTCGAGCTTGAGAACTTCGGGAAGTTATAAGACATTGTAAAGTTTAAAACTTCTTGTAAGGAATGATTGGAACTATTTGGATTTTCAGTAATCTTCATATGTGTTGGATTATTTCTGATTAGATTTATGATTCACTTTCTATCTAATAGCTAAAGTTACGCGAATCTCTCAATCCTTTAGGCTAAGACCTAAAGGCCTAAGAGTGAATCTGTAGGTAAATCTGTAGAATCTGTAGGTATTGAATGTGAGCATTTAATATTAAATAACTTCAATCTGATCTAAATGAAATGTCCTTCGTGCCACTTGAAAGGTTAAATTGCAGAAGAATTAAACTTACTTGTGACGTAATTAATTACATCGGTATGTTCTTCTTTCCGTCTCGTTTTTCTGAAGAAAACTGATCTGAAATAAATTAATGATATTGTTTTCAATTTGCTATTGTTGTTTAAATTGTTAGAAACTAAATTGTTCTTTTTCTATATCTGTAGTCTTCTATCCTCATTCTAATGTCGCTTTTAATGTTCCATTTTATTTCTAATGTCCAGTAATTTATCTTGTCCAGTAATTTTATGTTTACTAAACCTCTGAATAATACGAGTACGAGTATAATATGAGTACGAGTATAATATGAGTACGAGTATAATATGAGTACGAGTATAATATATGTACGAGTATAATATGAGTACGAGTATAATATAAGTACGAGTATAATATGAGTACGAGTATAATATGAGTACGAGTATAATATGAGTACGAGTATAATATGAGTACGAGTATAATATGAGTACGAGTAAAATATGAGTACGAGTATAATATGAGTACGAGTATAATATGAGTACCTACGATTATAATACGAGAACGCGTGTAATACGAGTACGAGTATAATATGAGTACGAGTATAATATGAGTACCTACGAGTATAATACGAGAACGCGTGTAATACGAGTACGAGTATAATATGAGTACGAGTATAATACGAGTAGGTACGACTAAATATACAATGCCATCAGCCTATACTGTCTCTCCACTGCCGAATATAGTCCCCTTTCAAGGCTCGCCACCTCACCGGCACCCTAATTGTTTCAGCTAATCTAGACCATGACTAACTAGACAATGTTTTTAGACGATATGGCCTCTTTCACCGCCTTAAGAAAAATCGATTGTCTTTTTTATTGACCTCACTTGATGTGTGTGTGATTAACGAACCGTTCGTCTCCAACTATTGATAAACTTAATTAATCAACACGATTCTCCTTCGTAAACACTGGCACAATCTAATTATATCGCCGCGTATCCAAACACACCGGCTAGTTAACAATGGTTCAACTACGCATAAATTAAACTAAGATTAATGAATTTACCGCTAAACGCAAGCGGCCATGCCTCCGCATAATGTGCCCCATTTAAATTATGACTTGACGTATTTATAGTGTACTTGATCACGTGGAGGTGTGTGTTTTATATGATTTGTGCTTGTTAGATTGGCGGTTATCATGATATAAGCCTATAACGGCCCATTGCAGGGCATATAACTTGACAAAAGAGGTTTACAGGTTTGCTGTCTCGCGAGACTGGAAACGCGTGGCAAACGAAAAAAAATATGGTATGAATAAAAATAGAAATGTACTGCATTTCCCACTTTATCGTATTTTCTCAATGTATGTTACGTACGTGTTTCGGTAGTGAGTGGGATGTGCCAGAGCCCATTCCCATCCCATGCTATCCCTCCCCATTTTTCCTCCTTTCTCAAAATCCATTCCTATATCTCCAAAGGCAGCGCATCCGGGGGCGTGCCAACATTTGTCATTTTGGACTAATGTTGGCATGTGGACTGTATGCTCGTCTGCCGCCTTCGTACATAAAAAAAAAAGTTGGAAAAATAATATTGATACTTGAATCAACATTATTTTTGATTCTAGTTTGAAACATTTTTGAACATTATTAATGCTAAGTTAATTTTGTAGTCAAGTAGCAAAATTATTGTCCAGCTATTTTTAGAAATAACGTAACTAATATGTACTTCAGAAATGTCTTGAAACTGCAATAACTCAATCTAATACTATTTATTATATAATTGTTTTATGTTCCAAAATAACTAAATATGAAAAACATTTCTTTCATCTCAATATTCCGATATTGAAAGATCTTTTTCAATTCCTACGTGGCGTTCCTAAAAGGCATACATTAAAATCTTCGGAGAAAATTCGCTCTACATTTTGAAGTGGCATTCGAACCGCACCGCACAAGTGCAGGACAACTCGAAATCCTAGATATTTTCTTCAGTGCTGCGATTGATCACGTGTCGAGGTAGGATTAACAATTCGTATTGTGTGCGTCCTTTGACTACTTTTGTGGGCGGAAGTTGGCAAGCGGTAGAAAAAATAAGTATAAAATGTACGGTGGGCCCACGAAAATGTTGGGCGATTTCGTGTTTGATTCGCACGAAAGAAGATAGTACACGAAAGAACGAAACATAAATTGACAAGTTACATTTGCAAATGAAAATCGCCCTTATGTTTTAGAAATATCCAATTCAAATGTAACTTTGAACTGCAAATCTTTATCATTGACCACTGTACATATATTAGGTACCTATAGATATCTATATTTGTAGATAAAAGAGATACAGATTAATAGACGATGAGAAAATTATTATGCAAATTCAAAAAGTAATTCAAAGATGATTCCGATATCCGGCAAAATCGTGTCCATAGTATAATTACTATAAATATATTTGCTAACAGAAGGAGTTTTGCCAGCAATAGATAGATAGATTGGTGCAGTGCATGTAAAGAAGATCTAATAAGTTGCAATAATCGTAAAACCCGTCCAAACATTTATTACCAGTATACGTACAATCGCCAGTATCCGTTTGCACACGCTGGTCACATTCGAGCATACGCTAGGAAGTGAGTCGTCGTCAACATCGACTTGGAGTAGATACTTCATCATTATCTTGCTAGCGGGTAATTTTTTTTAGTTTATAAAAAAATAATTCCCGAAAATAAATGTAAAAATATTCTTAACAAATTCGTCCCGAAAATTCGTTGCTTTTTCATTGAGCTAAGAATGCATCCCTAATTAACTTCAAAAACTCAAAATATAATAAACAAACTACGTTTAAGAGAAAAAAATCCTAACCCTTTGCAAGACTGAAAATAATCTCTTAAAATCTGCAAGCGTCGAGAGGTCTGCCACAAAATCTGAGAACGGAAATCTCAAAAATGTAAAGAAAGTTTAACTCGGTCAGAGCAGAAATTTTTTACAAGTTTCTCGGAGCGCAGCAGAATATCTTCCTTTTAATACTTGCCTTGGTTAAAGGAACACCGATTCCCGTTAACTACATTTTCTACGATGAAAGTAGGAATTGCTTTTATCCTAAACTTTAACCGTACAAATGCTTACAACAAAGAACTTTGTTATGCATATAAGTTTAATTAGTTACTTTCTTTAACTTGACGTATTGTTTTAAAAAAATAACCTTAATTAATGTCTTTCTATTAAATCGTAAAAAAAATCTGAAATAATGAATAACACCCTGTTTCATAACCAAGAATGGTCCTTTTAGCAAGACTCAGCATCAGGTAATAAGGCTCGCTCAACACATGCATGGCTAGAACGAAAGGAATATTCATTAGAGAATTAGGCATATTCATTATGACTTCATTAAAGGTGAAGACTGGCGGTCATTAAGATCAGATCCTAATGCGCTCGATTATTCTTTATAGTCTGTTTTAGAGGGCATGGCATGCTCTAAACGCCATGATAATATTGAACCGCGAAAACATTCCATAAGGGTGGCCAATTTTCCTCTGGAAAGGTCGCGTATTTCAATCGCAAACTGGCCACAACGTTTGAAAGATAATATATAAGCAAATGGTGACCATTTCGAATAAACGTTATATTTTTAAAATGCTTACCTATTTATTTCTAAAATACCACAAATTCTTTTAATAAAATGATAATGTAATTTATTGCTAGGCTTGATACGAGCATATATGTTTTTCTTGTCATGTCTTAAACTCTCTTAGTGGTTACATAACATTTCCTTTTTTTTATTATCTTTTTTATTTCTGGGCTTTTGACCTACAAGGATATGTCAGCCCCATCATCCCCTGATCCCACAGTTAAGGTACATAAATACCTACATATTAATAAGCCAAAGGCTTCACTGATGCATAAGCATATTAAATAATGTAGTTATCGCATCACAATGCGTCTCTGCTAATAAGGCAACAAATGCATCTATATTGTGCCTATTTATATTATGTTTATGCACCGATGACGCTCTTTCCCTCTCGCACCTGGCACACTCCATTAGCAAGCGTTGGACATCTTCCACACTCCCGCAAACTTCACAATTAGGCGAGTCTACTTTTTTCATTAAATATCCAAACTTCCCACATGAATTGCCCAGAACGTAGTTTAAAAGCTAATTTAAGCCTGGACCTATTCATTTTCAAATTATAAAACCAAGAAGATTTACATGTTTTTACTACCTAGCAACATTATCGCTATACGTTGTCTAGTACTAGGATTCTTAAAATGTCTTGCAACGTGGACACACAACGTTCATTGGTCCAATAGCAACGATTTGCTGTGAACTGTAATCGATTGCCACGTTATAATTGAATGCAGCTCGATGGGGCTTAAATATTTCTACGTTGTTGATTTCGATTCCATCGATTCCGTTCAACTTCATTTCGCGCTTCGCGTTGCTCGTCAGTTTGACTTGCTCGTATATATCTTTGACTTGCAGCATTGCGAGTTCTGCGACCTAAGTTGGTACGTTTAATTGGTGGCATTTTGAAGAACCAAAATTCAACTAAAAATAAAAAATTGACAAAACGACGACAAAACAGCACTTCTCAAAAAACTCACTGAACAAACTAAAAACTGGATAAACGTTCCGATCGAATGGACTGTGCACTAAGAAATGAATAAATGAATTTTTGATCGACCGATGCAGCTGTTAAACGATATTTGCGCCGCGCGAACTGTCAAATGCGCGAACTGTCAAACACGCGAAGTTTAAATAGTCGTTAAGTTTTCTGAAATTTTCAAATTTTCTGCGCAATTTTCTTAATTTTTCTTTCCCTAAGAACCTTCTACAAATTATTAGAAAATTAAAAAAGAAAAGATGAATGAAATCGGTAAAGTCGTTCTCAAGTTATGGCGTGACCAAGGGAAATAGGGGTTCATTTTTATTTATATAGATTAGTTTCAGAGACTTCATCCAGACGAGATTCAACCTTAACATAGTAAGGAATTTTAATTATTACTAGTACTAGTATTCTCACTAGTACTAGGACAAACGTTGGAGCAAAATTCACTTGTTACTTTTCACGGACTTTCCTTAATTTAAAAGCGCAAAACTTTCTAGCCGCCAATTAGAAATTTCCCCACAGCTCATTCCGCAACTCCCACAAAGTTGACTTTACACTTTGCTAACTTCACATCACCCAACTTCGCTTTATAATCCCCCTGCAATCGCTGTCAAGTGCATGCAAGATGCGTTCATTATGCATGCACACGAGCCCGGAATTTAGTAAAAGGTTAAAATTACGCCTGATGTTACGAAGCGTGATGTGAGAATTAATGGATTGGAAGGTATGAATATTTTAACAAAATTTTATTATTCTGCTGTATATGAATTTTCTGCAGGCATACATATTCTTAAAATTGTAGTTATTCTCTGTTGAAACTCGATTAAAATTGATTTTTTTCGGGATTTTCTTTCACATTGGACAAATCAAAATTTATACATATGTTGGACAATATTCAGTCCAAAACTTTACTAGCACGTGATATCTCGATTTATGGTGCATAAAAATACCTTTGTTTTATGTTTAGGTACCATATTTTATTTGTTTTGTTTATTATCAAAAAGGTAATAAAAAACGGCAACCTAAATATTGACCCGGCACCCAAGTTGCAACTATGCAGAGTTTCATTAAAATTCATCCCGTGGTTTTTGCGTGATGCGCATCCAGGCATACATATAGACAAACAGACAGACGGACGGATGATTTTTTTTACAATTGTTGTATTGGATTCTGTATTACTTGTAATTTATAGTACAAACATATTATTAAAAAAAATATATGTACGTACAGACAGATCTCTGTTGTGATTTGATTATATGTATAATATAAATTCCGAGAAGTCTCAAATTGGCTAGTAGATAACACGTAATTAGTGGAGAATTTAAATAAAAAAAATATTACGCAATCAATTGCGTACCTAGCTGTTTTTGAAATTGATCTGAAATCTAAATTCATATCCCACAAACCTTTAGAAAGTCATTCATTTTAATTTTTCAATTCAATATATGTAATTTATTTTGCAAGAACATAAGGTAACAATGTAGTATTATACTGGTATTATAATTATGAACATATCCCATTATGTTCTGTCTCAATAGACGTGCAAAAATAAGTGATTGAAGTAACATTCAGTAGTCTGAAGGTTACTACAATCACTAATGTTAATTCAATTATTATTCAGATAAATATTGAGTCCAATTGAATTAATTAAGCATAAATCTAAATCAATTTGTATTAAGAAAACTAGTTGTCCACATGCAATTATTTATAAGAATTTACGAAATGTCAAAATAAGACAAAATTTCAAAATTGTACCTACTCAATGATAATAAAATACGTCATTTACTATGACATTCTAGATCTGGCTTTCTTGAATAGACTACTATAAATCTAGAAAACTTATTCATGTACATTGTATTTAAAGTCGAAGGGAAACGGTAGATGTCTCTAGTTGTAGTATTTGAGTTATTATTATAATATTTTAAAATAATAATTGGTTGGTCAGTAGTAAATAGAGGGCGCTATAATGTCGAAGGAAATATAGAGGGCGCTGGGGAAATACCGAATGGCACGAAATCGACTATAAAAGCTGAAGGTAGGACGCAAGACAGTCTCTTGACACTTAAGTCGCCGCACGCTCCGGGTCACTCGCCAATCGGAATCCACCCGGTGGACTTGATTGCGCGAGCAGCGTGAAAAAACCAGGACACACCAGTGGTAACCCAAACAATTTGGGAAGCCACCCCAGGGACATGCCTGCAGTAGCGGGCAGCGAAGAAAGTTCCGTCTGTGGGCGAACAGCGCAGGACCGGATCTCCGTCTCTCGTGAGTGGGGTGAGAGATGGCTTAGGAGAAGACAGACTCTTTACGAACGGATCGCCATCAAGATTACATCATTAGTGGAGAAGGAAGTGTATTGTTTGTGAAAGTGAATCACGATGAATTATTATATCCCGCCATTAAAATTACTGATCTATAATGTCCCATGTGATGTTACTTTGATAAAGATTATACTTACAAGTGAGCTTGATTGTAATAACTATGAATATCTTTGACTTGAGGAGGAACGACCCGGTCAACAAAGAGTGATGTGGAGACCGCAGGGTCTCCATCTAAATTGTTTACAAGAAATGTGCTAAATACCAATAAAAAGGTAATGAGATCTACGCGTTTGTTTTTCATCTGCGACATACATATATTATATACTATTATATAGCAGTGGAGAGACTCTGGCTGATAATGCAAAGAGTTATTACCTGATCGGGGTCTCGTAGTGCATTGTAGTTCTTTTGTGAACATGGCCTTGACTGGATAAATCTGTAAAAGAAAAATCTGGGTTATTTTTATAATATTGCTAAATTCATAACTGGGTATTCATAGTTGTAAAATTAATAAAATAATTAGAACGACAAAGATAAAAATAGTAATAAAACCGTCAAATTGGTGCCCCATTGTACAATTGAACTGAAGATGATTTTTATACAAAGAAATTTTTTTTTAAATATTTTCAGTAACGTTATAAATATATAACTAAAAATATAAATCAATAAATAAGTAATTTCTAAAATTAATAAACCATAGTCTGGGGAATAACGTTTATTAAATATTGAAATACAATCGCAATTTTAAAAAAATGATAATAAATAGCAAAAAAATGAGGTTAAATAACTAAAACACAGCTACAACTCGAGGCCTTAATATGTCTCTTAGCAGCGCCATCTATGATTCAAGATTAGAACTAAGGCTTATTTAATATCTATACTCGTGAATCTTCCAACAATAGGTATTTACAACAAACAATATGTTATTTAATACTAATTATTGACAAATAGTTATTTAATTAACAAAAAATAGCATATTATCACATTTACCTATAAGGGGGTTACATAAATATTTAACAAATACGAGTGATTAGTTAAATTTAACAAATAAGAAGTTAGTTTTTTTCTTGACATATATTATTACGATTTTTTAACTTTCACTGGAAAATGGTCCATTTTTATTTACATAAATTATATATTTCTAGAATGTGCACATTAAAACCTTTCATTTCATATTAAACAGGATACATTTGTGGGCCTTTTTTTGCTACGCGTATTTTCGTGATTCATATACGCCATATTGGATTTGAGTGACGTCATATAGCCAATGTTACGCGGTACATTAAGAACAATCCAACGACACCTCATTTTTGAAAATATGATGAGTGGTTTAAGAGAAACTACAAGGGAACAAATGAACGCTGCTGAAACCTCTTTTGTTGACTTTACCGTAGTCGGGTAAAGAGGTAGGTAGCTACTTTAAAAATTCCAATTATGTACAGAAAATCTAGGCCACTTTTGGAATTGTCGTTTGCGAATAATCTAGACTAACTATTAAAATATTAAATGTAGCTTCAATATTTAGGTTAATCATTACTTATTAGTTAGGAAGATATATTTAAACTTCACCCAATTAGAGTTTTATTCATAGCGCAGTTATTTTTATTAATTATCACGATCGAAACGCATCCACTCCATAGAGCCTACGCTCTTTGTAACTAACGATAACGGTTTTCTTTGTTTCATTATTATCCTAGGAACCTCAGTCTTTCTAGTTAGATTCCTTTAAATTATGGCATAATGCACATTGCCATAGTTTAAAAGAATAACCAGACTGTAAAAACTCGAGCATATTACGGCCATAACCCATAACATTACAAAATTCTTCCTGAATCATTTTCATAGGTTTTGTATAAACCATCGCACACTTCGACAATGTCGCATCGCGCACTACCGGATTGCTTGCCTCCCGTATTAATTATACGAAGATCCACCGATGTTATGCGCTGCGACGCGGCTCGCCTCAATGTGCTAGGGCTGTTGATAATTTTAGAAATGTCGAATTTTCGATATATCGATATTTTTAAATATATCAATATCAAGGTAGATTTAAATATATCTGGGTAGATTAGAAATATTGATATTTCGATATATCGGATTTATTTAAAAGAAATAATTGTCCAATAGTTTTATTGTTTTTTAATAAAGTATATTCATTAAAATAATTAAATAACAAACAAAGAAAAATGTTAAATCAGTGTATTTTCCGTAAATGTTAATACAAAAAGATAAAATTATGTGTACCGAGTAGTCTCTCACGCACTGCTCACTCGGATTGTCGTTGTCCGTAGATCATCGTGGATTCTGGTAAATATATAAGCGTTAATTAAAAGCTGGTAATTAAAAAAAAATATCGACACCGATACCAAGATTTTAATATCGAACTATCGATATATCGTTCCAAAAAATATTATTCATAAATATCGATATTTCTAAACAATTATATCGATATTTCGATATTTTATCAACAGCCCTAATGTGCGTTGAACGGGCGCAGTTAACGGACGTAATTCTAGAGTTACTCGCTGTGCAATGACTTGAAGGATTGAATGTCAACGCTAACTGACTTAAATTATTGCGTTGAGCTGCGGCCCGATTCGTCTGTAATGTGCGTTGTTGCAGTTTTGCAGTGGGGCTGTAATATGCACGAGCCTTAGATTTACTTATGTTTTGAGAACGGATAATGCATTAACGTCATGTAAAAGTAATAAGCCAATGGAGCGTTCGCAAAAATACAAACGCTTTTGCAGCTCATTATTAACTTATTCAATAAGCGGCTAGGTAGCGCCAACTGCAAACATAACGTTGTAGAACAAACGTAGAAGAGTCTGAATGCATTTCATATTCGTGAGAGTATGAACTTTAATATTACCGCAATAACTGTTTATGAACAAAAAAATAAACGTGCGAAAGCTCGGTTGGTCAATGTACTGTTAATGTTAGAAAATAAAATATATCGGTAAATTCGATTTTCAGCTTCAATTAAATAAAATACGTAAATAAATAAATTTAAATGCATGTAAGTACTAAATAATACAAGTACTGATTACTTAATACCGCTTAAAAACTCGAAATTAAAAACGCAGCAGCGATTTCCACTTCGTTTAGTTTCAGAGAGTACCGAACCGCGATGCACTTCAAACTTCAGTACTGCATGGTGAAGTTACCAACTACCCAACTACTAATCTATATCCTATACCAACGTAACTCTACAAATAAGACACGCAAAATTCAACCTTACGTATTATAAAGCATAACAGTTTTATAAGCTGTAGGGATGAATTGGTGCTCGGTTGAGATTTTGAAAAAGTTTCAATCCTCTGCTTGAATGACTTGAGTCTGTAAAGAGGGTATTAAAAATGTTCTATTTTTATTTGAAACTCAGGCTTACGAAGATAAAGTTTAAAGACTCAAAGCTTCACAACGTAATTAGACTGAGACAAATTCTCATCAAAGTTCTTGTGGCAACGAAAATTTAGCTAAATTAAGAGCAATCAGACTTCTGGCTAAGAAGTCTTGTTGTTTCAAAAATGATTTATTATTGTCAGCAATCGAGTCGTAACCAACCCATTTGACATTCACTGTTGTACATGTTGTCTTGTCTCATGCACAATGTATGGGCTCAAAACGTCACGCTAGGCGAGCGGGTTGGCGTATCCACTCTTTTAGAAGTGGTGTACTCGTAATTCCTCAAGACTTTTGGTAGCGGCCTTGTTATCGCCTTTTACGACAAATATGGGAAGAGTTGGGAAGAATTATCATTTGAGAAGGAAGCTACGAGTAGACTGCTTTAGTATGGTGGTACCACTGTATTGCCACAAGTTCTGGCACGTCTTATTTCCGTTACACAAGTGCGAGCGCATTTTTGCTGTCAAATGAACTTAGTCTATATTTGTACTTTCGAAAGCGCCGGCGCTACCGTATCCACAGTGGATACTGTATCCACTTACCATCAGGTGAACTGTCTGATCTTCTGCCACCATCCTTCTATAAAATAAACATTTCCTTCTTAAATATATCTAACCTAATTGGAATGAATTTACCAACGGTCCCGTGTTTTATAATGAATATAGAAGTACCACGGACTAAAGTATTAAAAATTTGGAAATGTAAAAAGAAATTTGCATAGACTTAACCCTTTCCAAATTCTTTTCTATCAGCAATCATCGCAGTACTAAAGTTATAAATACGCCAGTTTAGGAGTTATAAATATGCAAGATAGTCTTTTGTTTACATAGCGCTGCGTCGGCAAAAGTTGAGAACAAGATGGGAATTTAGTCTCTGGACTTTTGAATAACAATATGATTAAGTTAGAGTAGGGATATTCAGCTAATATTTTTCACCGGACTGAAAAAAAGGAAGAAAGAAAGAAAAACAGTTAATTTTCTGTTTACAGTGATGAATGTAACGAAAATACAAAAAATATACAAAAATACAAACTACTGTATTTCGATGAAAAAAGGAAACAATTAGTTGAGGAACTTTAACTTTAATCTTAGACTTAACAGACGATTTTAAATGATTTTAACCATTTCGGCGTCTTCGGGATGGGGGCAGAAAATCAAACAATAGACAACAATAAAAAATCAACGATCGGGCGCTTGATTGGTGCAGGATTTTAGAAATAAAGTGATGAAGACACAATCAGCGTATTTAAAAACATGATAAAATACGCGAATTGATTCACCAATCTGGACGACATGCGAGAATACGCCCTGTGGTGGATTATGGACCTTTATGTAATTGCAAGAGGAGACACGTTCTTGTATTGGGACGTTTGCCTCCTTCCGTATAAAAAAACTGATCTGATTGAATGAATACTAACGATCGCACATTCAAAGACTTTTGGAATTGCATGACGTGGTGATGAGTCTATGTGTATGTAATTGTATATATGTGTGTATGTATCTATGGATGTTTTTATGTGTATTATATATGTATAATATATTTTATATGTACATATATTATGGTATTTATTTAATATTCATCACTATTCAGTATAGTTTTACTTAATGTTATCTGTCATTGCACTTACCGCGCCATCTATGAACAGTTCAAAAGGTATTATTTATTTAATTATACTTTATTGCACACATACACTGTAGAAAAGGCGGACTTAATGACTAAAGGACTTAAGATTGACTGGGAGATAATGCTTCTAACTATTGCTATTGCAGATTTCACAGATAATAAGAACTTAGATGTTAGTATCAAATAGGATGAACACATCGATTTGAGAATACATACTAGATATGTTCTAGGGCAGGCACGTTACAGTCTAATAGTGTTCTATGTTCAGTAGCTCTCGATTTATTTAATTCATGTGTTTTGAAAATGGAACATACTTATTACGTAGTACGGTTTCAAATTTATTTTTTTAAAGAACCCTCCTCATCTGCTTCACCCTCTTCTCGTAGCTGCCAATCAGGTTTCTTGGATAAGAAAGTATGATATGTCATCTAGACTATTCCCATATCGATTGCTGAAAAGCATATTCATATATATTATACATAGTATAACTTCCTGGCGATATATACACATGTTCCTCTGGCTTATAATCATGATAGGATTTTTTTCAATAAAGTCATGTTACATTTTGTGTACCCACTTGTAAATGTATTCAAGAAGCTATAGCGAATTGTATAACGTGGAATGTGACGTATCGTTCCAATTGTTGACGAACCCACAAGTATTTGAAAAGTGTGCCCTTGAGTACTCATAAGATGATGCTTATCTCCTTGAAGTTTCTCGTCAGCTTGCAGGCAGGTGAGGGCTCTTATAAATTCTTATATGCCCTCAGTTATAAGTTCAAATTCAGAAAAGACCATTGGAGCCAGGTCTCAATAGAAGGCTATTTTAAATGGGAAGGTGGGTAATAAACTGATCTGACACTATTTTTTAGATTTTGTGAATAATTTATTAAATCAGTTAAAAACCATAAGAACGGTTAATGTTATGTAACGATGTTATGTTACTCACGGTTTATTACATACTAGCGACCCGCCCTCGCTTCGCTTCGGTTTATGTTTTTTTTTTTCAAAATTTTACTTTTCAAAATTTCAAAATAAAATATAGCCTATATTCGACACGGATAATGTAGCTTCCTATTTGTGAAAGAATTTTTGAAATCGGTTCAGTAGTTCCAGAGATTACCCCCAACGTACCCACAAACACACAATTTTACCTCTTTATTATATTAGTATAGATTTGTATGTAGAGTAACCACGGCGAGACTGGCGAGGAAAGGTGTTGTTGCTATGGCAGATAAATCGTTCTACCCTCCGTCGTATTCGTTTTTGTTAGCAAATGTATTTGGTAAATTAAGTTCCCGACACACTATAGTAATAATATCACCACATACACGCGAATTTGATAATGCACTTGGTTTGCAAAGTCCCGTCACATGGTACCATACGAGCCAACTTAAACCATCGTCTTGATTGAAATTTTAATACATCTTACAATACCTATATAGAAACAATAACAGCTTCTATGAATTTTGATTAACACAATATGAACGACTAGCGACCCGCCCTCGCTTCGCTTCGGTTTATAAGTTTTTTTTTTACATTTTTTTTTTTTAATTTCAGAAACATTTCCACCACACATTATATTCGTGTCTCTTACGGTTTTTGCAGCGCATGCCAAAATAGCTCGCAGATGGCAGAGTTTTTTCCGACTTACTTGACACTTATCGTTATATTTTGGCCAATTTACACAATATCTTTATAAATTATAGCCTATGTGTTATTCTGATGTATGAGCTATATTATTGTAAAGTTTCATTAAAATCCATTGAGTAGTTTTTGTGTGAAAGAGTAACAAACATACATACATACATCCTCACAAACTTTCGCGTTTATAATATTAATAGAATCTAACAAAATATTGTAAAAGGACTAGCCATATTTGTCGGCTAGTCCATGGAACCGATAATACAAGGGCTGGAATGAAAATCATGTGCTGGGAAATGTGGTCTTCGGAGCACTGCTGCCCGGTGGACCAACAGTATAGTTTTTCTGGTAGAGTCTAGATGGGAAGAGCGAAAGATCTGACAACGGTCACTGGAAGAACAGCAATAGAACCGTGGACTATATTGGAGCTCATAGAATCGATAAAATCAATGGGCTTGAATGGAGATCATGTAACGGTAATTGTGGCATTGGCAGTGGCCTTCTGTCAGGTGGACCAACCACATAATGTTGCTGGTAGAAGCTAGATGAGCGAACAGATGATATGGCAACGGACCCTTATAAAAAAGCAGTAGTAGAAAGTTAATTTTAGCAGGTGACCAAGATTGGAGCAACATGTGCCAAAATAAACATATTTTAACCCGGTATCTTACACGACCGAAATATCGAGTAGAAAGAAAAGCCAAACAGAAAACTTTAATTATACGCTTTTAAGACCGTATTACACCAAATATGTACAAAATTTGAAAATCTAAAAAAAATATTAACCAGTGAACGGATTTCGAAATTTTTACTTGCAGAATCTCACGGCATTGTAAGAATTATGGAGCAGAAAAAGAAATATGCGAGCAAGGAATATATTAAAAAATACTTAATAAATAATAGAAAGATCAAAACTCTTCCATCCCTAGAGATGCTAATTTACCACAACCCAGCAAGTTAAAGGAAATGTCATATTTACTGTCAGTCTGTCCGGCGAGCAGAATCGTAATTTGTGTTACTCTGAGAATATTTCCACATTTATTTGGTTCTATCGTGTAAGAAATGTTGCTAAATTATTTAGCGTGATAGTAGATATTCTGAAACGAAGGAACGTTAATTATAAAATTGTGTGCAAATTGAAACGTGTGCCTTTGTTAGTCATCGAAGGCTGCCCGCTACAGGATTCTACGATTGCCGGACAGTGGATATCATATGGATCAAGTGGATATTCGGGGACGAAATGTAGAAGGTAGGGTTAGGGTACACCAAAGAACCCAAGGATAGTCGAAGTGATAGGGAATTCGAGTAGATGACCGCCTCTGACAAGATAATCCTATCTTGTCAGAGGCGGTCATTTGTAGATTGTGTAGATTGTGTCAGTTTGGTCACTTATGTCTATGCTTTTGGATGTAAGAATTGCGTGGTGTAGGGTGGCTTTAGAAGAGCATCACCCAATCTCTTCCCGGGGTGTCGTAATAGACGACTAAGGGATAACAAAGGCGCTACTACAACTCCAGAGGGACTCTAAAAGAGTGAACTCGCCAACATTCTTGACATTTTAAGTTTTTTACAAGACAATGTGACCAGCAGTGGACGATAAAATGGCTGGTGATGGACGGGCGTTATTATGTAATAAGAAATGTAAATCAAAATTCAATATTCTATTAGAATAACCCACTAGCGTGAATTATTAGCAGCACGTCGGGAAGTTCCCAGAATGTTATCTTAGAATAATGTGACAGGACAGACGTGAGTAGACGTGAGATAGATAAAACTAGACATGTCTAATTTTTAAGGCCACTTTTTCATTACAATTTGATAATACACGGCTAGCAAATTATAGGCTTGCAATTTGTAGGGAAAGAGTGTACGCTACATTCCCACAGCCGCAGACAGTTTGGCTGGTGGTAAGTGGATACTGTCGCCCTGAGACTTCCGCGATACATGCCAACAACAGCCCAGAATGACAAACGGTACGCTCCGGACGCGCTACGTACCTTTGGAGATTTAGGAAAGAATTTGGAGAAAAGGTTGTAAAACGGGGTTTAGGAATCAAATAATTGGATTGCAAGTTATCTGATAACCGACATCAATGTGTAGGGGTAAGCAATTTATAATCTATACATATAATAAAACTGTAGAACCAGCTTGTCTGTACATTGAATATATTTACCAAAAACTGATTGGGGGCGATGAAGGAAGAGTATCAGAATTCAAAAAGACGATTTTGAAAATTTTTGTCCGTCTGTCTGTTTGTCTGTTCGAACACGCTAATCTCCAAAACTACGGAACGGATTTTCATGGAGTTTCCACAGGTTAATTAAACTTAATCGGCTGACGGAAAGAAAAGATATCCCAATTTTAGAGTTAAAAAACTAACATTCCACGCGTACGAAGTCGCGGGCACAGCCAGTGAATAATAAAAATATTATTTGCCGCTCGACATTCCGCCACAATGGATACGGTGTTCCACAGGGCAGTATGTCGGACCCCCTACTGTTTTTTTCTAAATATTAATGATTTACCGGATGTGACTAATCATGAGTGTATATTGTTTGCCGACGACACTACTGTAAAGGTTAAAGGAGAAAATAAAGTGTCTCTTGAAATTCAAGTCTCCACAGCATTACATGACGTCATAAATTGAGTAAACAAAAATAACCACCAAATAAATATCAGTATCAGTAATAGCATTACTAAAAATATTAGCATAGGCTACAATAATACAGTAATCAACAATGTCGACTCAACTGAATTTTATTTTAGACACATATTGTAGCTGGAAACCACACGTGATGAACTTGTGTGTTAGACTTGATTGGTTTGTATCTGCTCTAAATCGATTGAAACGAGTGGTGTCAAAAGAAGCTGCACTTTTAGCCTATCACGGATACGTGTCGTCTATTACGAGAGACGGTAAAATACTATTAGACTATTCAACTGACGCAAGTAAAGTTTTTAGAGGACAAAGGAAATGTGTTAGAGCTGTGTATAACTACTCGAGGGTTGTAAGACGTTATTTAAACAAAACCCTGTATTCACATCAAAATAATCTGTTCAAAAGGAACTGTGACATGCATAACAGTAGGATTAAAATAAATTATATGTTCCTAACCAACGAATACAAATATGAAAAAGAACGCTTTTCGTACGGCAGCCCATATCTAAAATAAGCTACCTGACCACTGTAAAGGGTTCTTAAATATATTTAAGAAAAATATTTTCAAATTCCTCATTGAGAAATGTTATTAATGTTAATGAGTTTTTGAACGAATAATAAATAATGATCTTTCTTCTTTTGACATTCAGCAATTTTTAATAATAGTCTGTATTATTATTCAATTTACAATTATGTACAATTTTTATGTACAATTTTTAATAATATTCTGAACAATATTGTATTATTATTCAATAAATGGTCTTAATCGTTCTCGTCTATCTCTCAATAAGCCAAAATGAGTTAAACATACGATATATTTGTGTTTCCTAGGTATTTGTTTTACCATCTAAGCGAAGCCAAGTCTAGCCATTCATTTGAAATAAAGATGCTAATCATTTTGCTCTGACTTTCCGTATAAATTCATAAAGTTTTCCAATCAGATAAAGTTCTTTTGAGAATTAATTTATTTTATCAGATTCTGTAGACAACTTGGGCGAAGCCTTGCAAAAATGTTGGTTTATAATAAATGATCGTCTAAATACGATTTAAACGTTCCAAATGGAAATAAACTGCGAAGTATCTGGTATTCTTAATTCACGCCAGTTTTAATATCAATAATACAAAAACAAAATGGTATATAAATTTTTCTTTTTATGTACGAAGGCGGCAATTTTTTGCGCTCACTCAACGCTGGAGCGTCGAGCGCTAATTTTTGCAGCATTAGTTACCGCACTATTTGGTAACTCGAGAGTTTTTTACCATTCTGTTGATTAAGTATATTTATTATGCAAGCAGTAATCATTGTTGCAGTGTAGTGTTATTTCATTTATATGAATAAATAATGTGAAAGAAGTCGCCGGGCTTTTCACTTCGAAAGCTGTTCTTTTCAAAGGTTTAATAAACCACTTTCTTACCGTTTGTCATTAAAGTATAATTTAATTTGATTTACAATTTAATTACAATACCCTAAAATCATATCGCATCTGCAAACTGCTCCAGAAATCAATCATGCAATAAATTGCATATTAATTCAAATCACGATTAATGTTCAGCTCTTGCAAATGTGAATTGGAACGAAGCAATTAATTTATACACCTGCTCTAGTTCTCGTGTTATATAAAGGCTAGATTTACCAAAACCTGCTATATTAGGGTTCCTGGGCGACGGTGACCACGTACAACTGCAACGGTCGTCCGGCCATCTGCCACACCTCTTGTTGATGTAATTTTGATGAAGCATTTGATATAGTTCGGCCCGTACTATTAAGTTACTACTTAAGTATGAATTTAAAAAAGCAATGTCACAAGCTCAGCGCGTGCGCGGTTAAGAGATAAAACGTGAATTAAACGGCATTAAAGTGAATTAAAAAATTCTGGAGTATCCACCAATCCGCACTGGGCCCGCGTAGTGGATTATATCCCAAAACCCCCCAGTGGTTTTGGGATAAACCCCAAGCCTATGCCCTGCAGTGAGACGTTATAGGCTGATATCTACATATTTGCATGCCATTCATCTGGCAGAATGGCTTTGTATAACTTAGCATAAGACCCATATGTCAGCACATTCTTAATCAAATAGCCTTCAAGGCAACTAACCCAGTTTTGATTAACGAAGATCTTTCTGGTAGTCTGCTTGTAACTCTTAAGGCTCATTAACACAAGGAGTGTTTATAGAACGGTTTGGACAAGAATATTGTATACGATTCTGTATACAACTGTTCTCATGATGATAAAAACTCATCGATAACAGGGATAACAGTGATCTGATGATGATAACAGTTGTTTATACAAGCTTTTGACCGATGTTCGAGAAACTCGCGTTCGAGAAGCTCTCCTTGTGTATTTTTTTTTTTATAGACTAGTGGGCGGACAAGCAAACGGTCCCACGCCACGTGATGGTAAGTGTTACCGCCGCCCATGGATACCTGCAACACCATGGGTTTGCGGGCGCGCCACCGACCTATTATTCGAGTAAATGAGCTATTAGTCGAGATGTAACAGAACTTTTCCAAAATTCAAAATTCGTGATCTCTGGCAATTGGTAGTATCAGTGCAGCCGTTGGTTTTCCCTATATTTATTCCAACTCTACACCAACTTTTTGTCTCCTCTCGTTCTATTTTAAGCCTGAAAAAAGGCGGCATAACGACAAACGCTTGGAGATTTGTGTGCCGCTTACAAGTTTATTCTGCAGCGCATTCAATTGTAGCGCAGACCGTGTTTGTGGACTACATTCGACGCGTGGAAGTTACAAACTAAATGTGGGAATGTTTTGCGTTAGTTGGCGGTAGTCAGATTGATTTAGTTGCGTTGGTTCTGATATTTTATAGCTACCATAGATTGACAGAATAGCTACCATAGATACGAGTATATTACAATGCCATACCATCAGACTCGGTCAGTATACTGTTGGATATTATAGGTCTCTCCGAAGGCCCGACAGCTCCTAGTTTCCAACTCTTGTACTGATACAATTAATTAGTATTACAACTCTAAATACCACAACTAATTGGATAGTACATTACCACGCTTTAGTTCTTACTTGATATGGATCCTCATTACATTGAATAGTCGGTACATTTATCCTATTTATTATGAAAAAATATTCAGATCACAGATATACAGGGATAGATAACGCAAGCTGTCCGTCGTTGCGTGTCCGAAGCTGGTGCAAACGCACCTCTCGCGCCCGTCGTTCAGTATGTTCCGACCCGTGTCGCTAGTAAGTCGTTGTTACAAAGTTATAAATATTCGACATAAATTGTAAATCGAGTCAAAAGAGATGTTTCTTTCATCGGTGAGTAGTTTTCGATTGCACTCGACTGGCCTCATTACCCCTCTGTCATAGAAGACTACCTTGAAACGTACCGCATTTCCTACTCTATCATATTTCCTAATATACATACGTGTTCCGGTAGTGAGTGAGATATGCCAGAGTCCATTCCCATCCCATCCAATCCTATCCCTCCTTATTTTTGCAACCATTTCCAAATCCATTCGTACATCTTGAAAGGTAGGCAGCGCATCGGAGGTCGCGCCAATAATTGTCATACTGGACTGATGTTGGCATGTACCGCGGATGTCCATGAGCGATAGTATCCACGCACCACCGGATGGACTGTAAGCTCGTCTGACATCTTCTTCCTATAAGAGAACAAACTAGAATTTATTCACTAAAGTGACACGCTTGGTTTCCATACAATTTGTTAATTAAAGTGACACGCTTGGTTTCCATACAATTTGTTCATTAAAGTGACACGCTTGGTTTCCATACAATTTGTTCACTAAAGTGACATGCTTGGTTTCCATACAATTTTTTCATTAAAGTGACACGCTTGGTTTCCATACAATTTGTTCACTAAAGTGACACGCTTGGTTTCCGTACAATTTGTTCACTAAAGTGACACGCTTGGTTTCCATACAATTTGTTTATTAAAGTGACACGCTTGGTTTCCATACAATTTGTTCACTAAAGTGACACGCTTGGTTTCCATACAATTTGTTCACTAAAGTGACACGCTTGGTTTCCATACAATTTGTTCACTAAAGTGACACGCTTGGTTTCCATACAATTTGTTCACTAAAGTGACACGCTTGGTTTGCATACAATTTGTTCACTAAAGTGACACGCTTGGTTTCCATACAATTTTCACTAACTTGTGTCGTCTATGTTTATGTTTCACATGCATTTACTTGTAAAAGGGTGGTAGACGTCACATAATCGATTAAAATTTCCTTTTACGAATGGAAATTTTTGTGGCCCAAATGGCGTTTCAACAGTCACCGGACATGTATAGTTTAGGGCGAGCGCAGAAGGCTCTCAGCCAGGAGGAAAAAGTGTGTCCTTTTACAAATGTCATTTAGAATGATGCTTAAAAGCGATGCTCTGCCGTTTAATTCCTCATTATACTATACCTGGAATTGCATACAGAAACCAGGGACTATGAAATGGCTATAAACATAACGCTTCGACAACAAGAAGCTTAAATAAATATTTATTATCATTTGAGCCAATGTGCGAAGATGAACGAGTTGGTATTGTACCGTTTGCTTGGTCATAATTCAAATCGCATTTCTGAACTAAGGATATTATGAATAACGGAGAAGATCACTAGGATAATAACTAGCGGAATTTTTATTATTTAAATAAAAATATACCCTAAAATTTATTGTATGCTGATTTTTTTTTTGAAATATGTTGGAAAATGGCTGAGATATAGCTACGAGTATGTATTATAAACGCGCTATTCGCGATGATGACGTCACGATATGCATATACCCAACACCTACTACTAAAGATAGGTGTTAACATACATCTACAATCTTTAAAAGACTTTTTTTGCAATATTCAAAGGATGATTCAACTGTTTACAGCATATATGGGCAACATCCAGCCCGCGGGCCGGATCCGGCCCGCTGTAAGATATGATCCGGCCCGCGAGACATTTTGAAAAAACCCAATTATAAAATATTACATTAGGTACTTATACTCACGGGAGTGACAGTGAGGCGGCAAACATCAAATTCTTTGAGGTTTGCCGCCTCACGGGCGACACATCAAAAGATTTATTGCTTCTCAATTATTCTAAACTAGTTTATTCCAGATTATTCCTTCATTTTGCCTATATAAGCGGGTGGATGGCCCGAACGTTAGTTCAGTTCTATTTGAGCTACCGAGGTGATAACTTGGACAAGCGATATCCTAGCGAACTGCTCGAGCCGTCAACTTGCTTTGTGACTTTGTGTGCATCTTGAGTGGTTACTAACTATAGTTTGTTATTAAGTTTATTGAACGAAAAGTAAACAAAAATGATGTCTGGTGGAAAGAAACGAAAAGGGTCGCCAGTTTCAAGAAAAATGGACTGAAGAATTCTTTTTTATCTTGCACAATGGTAAGCCTATTTGTTTGCTGTGTAATGAATCCATTTCAGTAATGAAAGAATTCAATATAAAGAGGCATTACTCAACTAAGCATGCTACGCTGCACTCACTGACAGGACAATTAAGAACAGACAAAATCCAGAAGCTTATAGTTAGTTAGTTATATAACTAGTTTTATAGTTAGCTCAAAATTGGCAAAGGCATTAAAACCATTTGCCGAAGGAGAATTTATCAAGGAGTGTATGTTAGAAGTTTGCGGTATTTTGTGTCCTGAAAAGAAAAATGAATTTGAAAAAATTAGTTTGTCAAGACGAACTGTTGTTCGACGTATAGAAATGATGGCTAATGATATAAAAACAACATTGACTGACCGTATGGCTGGTTTTGAATCATTTTCCATAGCATTAGACGAGAGCACCGATTTGTCTGACACAGCTCAACTGGCTATATTTATTCGAGGTGTTGATAAGGAGTTCACTGTTACTGAGGAATTGCTTGCTTTACAGCCGCTAAAAGGAACCACTACAGGAGAGGATATTTTTATTGAAGTTCAAAAGGTATTCACAAGTTTTGGCTTGCCATGGTCAAAATTAATTGGAGTATGCACTGATGGTGCACCTTCTATGGTCGGCTTACGTAAAGGTTTCATCGGAATTTTGAATGAAAAAGCAACAGAATTAAATGTGCAAAAAGATGATTTGATAGTCCTTCATTGCATTATCCACCAACAGAACTTGTGTTCTAAGTCCATTAATGGACTTCAGAATGTTATGAATGTGGTAGTAAAAACCATCAACTTTATTCGATCCCGAGGGCTTAACCATCGTCAGTTCAAGGCGTTTTTGGATGAAATATCAGCTGAATATAACGACGTAACATATTATTGTGAAGTCAGATGGCTGAGCAAAAGAAAAATGTTGAAACGGTTTTACGAGCTTAGAAATGAGATAGCAGACTTTATGAAAATAAAAGATAAACCACTATCTGAATTAAGTGACCCAAAATGGATATGTGACTTAGCATTTCTGGTCGATCTTACAGGCTATTTGAATGATTTAAATTTGAAACTTCAAAAACAAGGACAGTTAGTAAATGATTTGTACAGCCATTTGAAAGCGTTTCAGATCAAACTACGCTTGTGGGAGTCACAGATGCTGTCTGGTAACAGTTACCATTTCAACACGCTCTCTGCGTATGAAAATATTGCTTATGCTCAATATGCTGAAGAACTCAAGTTACTGTCGGAACAATTTTCGAACAGATTTAGCGACTTCAAAAACATGGAAGACTGTTTCAGTTTATTTGGTACTCCTACAAAATATAATGTACAAAATGCTCCAATACACTTACAAATGGAGTTGATCGAGATTCAAGAAAACTCACTCCTAAAATCCAAATTTGAAGACGTAGAGTTGTGCGATTTCTACAAAAAATACCTAGAAAAAGACAATTTTCCGCAGCTTAGAAAATTCGCAAGAAGATTGATTTGTGCGTTTGGCAGTACTTATAAATGCGAACAGTTCTTTTCATTGATGAAAGTTAATAAATCAACACATCGTACAGGACTGACTGACGATAATTTGGAAAATTCTTTACGTCTTTGTATCAGTGGAATTAATCCAAATATCGATGGATTAGTTTCCCAAATTCAAGCTCAAGTGTCTCATTGATTTCGGTGTATTTAACTTTCGTAGTTTGTAACAATTGCAAATTTAACGATTTAATTATAATGTACCATTTTGTTAAATTTCATTTTGTTATTTCAATAAATTGTACTATAATAACATTGTCGTATTATTTCATGTCTAATATCTATCGCAAAAAATATTATCACTACTTTAAAATGCACTAAGTACTTTTAAACGCGGCCCGCGAACGTATTTGCACGCTAAAGTTTGGCCCTCAACATGTCAAAGGTTGCCCATACCTGGTTTACAGCATCAGTTAGATTTTTTTTTTAAACAAACAGAAATATAAATAATAATTATTTAGATTTCTATGGTTGTATAGAGTATCATAAACAGTTTTAAATGATAAATCGTTTGTATGTGTAAACTGTAACGTGACGTCATACGCTAACCATCTAGCTTTAAAAAGTTATAAATACGTCATCTTTAAAGATATCGTAAATTGACAATTTATATCGTAAAATTCTGAACAGATGAGCGACAGTGTCCACTTTCCACCGGATGGACTGTCTGCTCTTCTGCCATCTTTTTGGCATACAAAAACAGCAGTTACTATCAGTTAAACTGTCAAAGTTATGGGCCACCAAATTAAAACTGACCGGATCCAAATTAATAAAACTAAATACCTAAAGCTGGCAAAGTAAACGAATGGTCAGTTAACAATAAACAAAGGCCAAGCTATTAATTTACTAGAGAAAAGAAGAAAAAGTACCTACAGTGAATAAAATTGTGAACAACTTCGAAACGAATTTCCGTGCAATGTACTCCGCGATTTTCAGTGAGAATTTCGAACTTCAGTACAGTGGCGGCCCAGTTGAAGTGTAAATTAAAACTTTTTATTATAAACTCCTAGTGTTCAACTCTATCGGCGTTTTATCCGAGTTAATGTGGAGGAAAAATTCGTTTTTCAAAACGTTTGAACGTCTGCGAAGTTTTGTGCTTAAAATTTTAATGTGGGAAATTATTTTTGGTGAGAATTATTGAGCAATATCGCGTATTTCATTTCTTGGTTCAAACAACACACAAAATAAATAACACTATTTTCAGTAGTCTCATTTCACTAATTGAAATATCAAAAAATATTTATTTGATTAACTGTAATAGGATAAAGAAATAAATTTATTCCCATTTATCAATAAATCGTTATCAATATATCAATCAATAGTCCGTTATATGAGATAACTTTGTCTTATACTGTTTGTCTTAATTTATTTTCATTATATTAATTATGAATAAAAATCCACAGCAAACCAAGAATGTGATCTTATTATACATATATAAATAAAGCTTATTGGCAAAAACGGATTTTAATATGTATACAAGGCAAAATAGGTAGTTTATTGTAGGCGATGGGCTTACTTATTCAATAAACTATCGCGTAAGACTCAAGTGAGTGTATGTACATATGTGTATGTGTGCATGTGTGTATGTTTGTGTGTTTGTGTGTGTGCGTGCATTTATGTCTAAGAATGAAAAAAAAAACTATAATAAATAAATAAAAAAGTGGTATAATGGTACCTAAATATTATTTATGCAGTATATACACACCTTGTATCTGTTTGTAGGAGTATACAATGTTGTTGTCTTGTCTTATGTTGAATGTAAGACATAGGTATATATTTACTCCTATGTCTCCTATATCTACTCTTATATTGGAAGCATATATCTGATATAGCAAAAATCATTCATTCTGGATTTTTTGTAAAATTGAGAAATGAACAAATATCTTAGTAAAAATTAAAGATCACTATAATAAATAGTACGCGCTATAACGGAGGTGTCGCGTACTGCGAAGTCTACAAACCGCTCTATATCTCAAATCAGTAGGCTAAGAAACAAATTGCCCCCTGAATTATTTCCGCTACGCTATGATATATTCTTCAAGAACTCAACAAGACAGCTGAGAGAAGGGTTTAACATGTCCGTATGCCTTCTTATATAAAAAATATTGTAAATGTTGGCGGCCACGCAAATGAAATTTCTCGAAAGTTGTCAAAACATTTATATACGTACAATGTGAATAGAACTTCTCAACCACAATTGCACGTTCAACTGCTAAGGCGTTAAAAAAAATCTTTTCTTACTGTACCTTTTAATATTTTAATGTGTATACTTTTTATGGCCTGCAGTAGTTTCTTCCCAGTAATGTACGCCACCACAAAAACATTGGCAAAGTAAGAAACGGAACTTTTAAGAGAGATTGTAAAGACGAAGTTTTTACTTTACAACTTGGAAAGACATTCTGTGTTTTATTATTTTACAATTCTTTTTAAATAGTCTATTTGGGCGGGTCGATGTATCGTACATTTTAAAAAGTCGCTCTGTTAGTAACAAGAAACAGGATATTAACATTAAAAATGATTAAGCTAGTACTATTTCATGTTCATAGAAAATTAAAACTCGTTTAAAGGCTCATTTAATAAAGTAGGTACGCAGTTGTTTATTTAAACAATATTTGTGTGAAATTTTGTCAAATTCATTGGAATAATCAGTGTGCACCACTTGATAACCATTTTCCATGGCTTCTAGTACTTAGTCTACAAATTCACATAGACTTGTTTCCGTTGATTTTTTATTCATGAGGTCTAATAATAGGAAAAATTGAGTCCTAAATGATTTTCTCAAAGATATCTGCACAACGTCCTGCTCAACAACTCCCTTGGGTGACCACTCACCATAGACCACTGGGAAGCGGTTGAATGGACTGGGGTAATTGGGAAAAGGAGAATATGGCGATACTTCGAAAGGGCTATGCGTGTATTCTCAATAATTACTAGTTTTTTACGTAATATTTATGTACATCTACAATCTTTAGACGCGCGTAATTAAAACGCCTGCGCGCATATAAGCGCCTAGTGTGTACAAATTGACGTTTAATAAGAGACTAACATAAGATACAACGTAAAATTACACTCGGAAAAATTAATTCGATTCTCTCAAAAATGTTTTCCTTCATAACGTGAAGTATTTCTTATGGTGTTTTACAGAGTGCAAAAAGCAGCATTACTCACCATTCCAGTGATGTCTTGTCGGAGCGCTAATCCCGGTATGGCGTGGCAGGCTCCATTTATCCCTGGATAAAAAAGAGGTCGTGAGTGTTAAATAAATGGAAATCGTGGGAATATCGGTGCTTTTATTCTTGCATTTGCCGTTATGCATATTTTTACAAAAAGAAAAATATGAGACATGAAACAGTAATAAGTAAATGTGTGAAAGCATAAAGTACCTACTTATTTTAATTGGGTAATATTTTGGATTAAAAACAATATGTCTTATTTTTATATAATCAACCGTGTCATAATTATTTATTGTTATTACTTTTGATCGGTGATGAATCGGTATCCAAAAATTTATTGATGACGTCGGGATATGTCCAGACGGACCAAAGTAGAAAAAAAATATCAAAGAAATCTCACTACCCCAGTTTTAAGTATTTATTTATTAATGCTTATCTAATAAATATATTCAGGACATTGCTAAAACATTTACAGAAACATTTATAAACGCATTTAAATTACAGATATGCCAATATTCTTGTACAAACGAGTAGCGCACTTAGGGCATGCCAACATTTGTCATTCTGGACCAATGTTGGCATGTATCGCGGATATCCATGGGCAACACTATCCACTTACCACAATGTCTGCTCGTATGCCGCCTTCCTACCATAAAAAAAACAACAAGCATACGTTTACACAAAAGTTTAAATGTTTTTAAAGTAACTTTTCCCGTTCCTTTTTTATCGAAAAGTAGGCGGCAGACGAGCATACAATCCACCCGATGGTAAGTGGATACTGTCGTCGATTGATTCATGCCAACATCAGAATGACAAATGTTGGCACGTCCCGGATGAAATGCCAAACGCCCGTTTTTGTAGACTATTAAACAACAAAGATAAAAAAAGCGAGTACAGAAACTTATATTTAAACTCCATTGTATTAAATGCAAATTAGATTTAAAATTTAGTTTCAGCTTTACATTTTAACACGTATAGTTTTATTTCGAAGTCTTGTCACGAAAGGGACGTTAAATATTAGGTATGGATCACATTTACCATTACTTGATTGCAAATAGGTATATAAATTTTATACTAAACTGTTATATATAATTGTTATATAGATGTATAACTGTTATACTAAATTGATAATAGCAGTGAGGAAGCTAGTACACCTGAAATAAAAACGGTGAAATGAATTCAAATGATGGAGAGTACTTTGAAACATGCAAATTAAAAAATAAATATACTCTTTTTTCCCATAGTCAAAAATCCAGGGATAATAAATGTTATTAGCCTGGAGTATCCTAGATTGAAAGATAATTAATAAGTTATTAAATTGATTTTTTACAGCTTTAGTTTCCAAAGGGCTACTTTGTCTTTCAAAATCGCTCGCCTATTGAAATTTTTAAAAGCTTAATTGACTTTTTAAAAGCGGCCATCTTAAAAAAGGTATATCTGTCATATTTGACAGTAATGTTTATTGACCTTCACCATATAATCCTGGTAATTACACGATTTAACAACGCGTGGAAATCATTAAACTTCACAACCAAAATGATTCTTTGTGGAAAGTTCCATAGAACACGTAGAATTTATGGTCAGAATAATCGACGTGTTTAGTCCTCAATTCGACGTCTAATCAAATTCGAAATTCGAAGGAACCGGGTCAGTTGTCGATCGAACACCTAATGCACGTCAACAAAACGCAAGGTCAATCGAAAAAATTGTTGCTGTTCGCGACAATGTGCATGAGAATCCGAGACAGTCAATTTATCGTCTTGGTGTTTCTGCGACTTCAATTTGGCGAATTATGCGACGGGACTTGAGACTTCATCCGTATAAAATTCAATTGACTCAAGAACTGAAGCCAAATGACCATAGGCAGCGCCGTACATTCGCTGACTGGACAGTGATTCAATTGGAAGTGAACCCTGCTCTGGGCCAGAAAATAATATTCAGTGACGAAGCCCGTTTTTGGATGAATAGCTTCGTTAACAAGGAAAATTGTCGCATTTGTAGCTATTCAAGAGCGTCAAATGCATCCCGAAAAGTTACTGGTTGGTGTGGATTTTGGTCCAGAGGCATCGTCGGCCCTTACTTCTTCCAATATGAGCAAAGAGCTGTCTCACTGTCAACGGCGACAGGTATCGGGATGATGATAACCGATTATTTGTGGCTCCGGTTAGATGTGGTTTCAACAAGACGGCGCCACGTGCCACACAGCGAATGCAACAATGGACATTCTGCAGGTTATGTTTGCAGTCTCCATTATCTCGAGAGGCGGCGACATCAACTGGTCACCGAGATCCTGTGATCTAATGACATCTTCTGATGGGCTTACGTAGAATCCCAGGTGAATGCAAATTAACCGCAAACAATTGATGTCATAAAGGCCAACATCACTCGTGTAATTAATTAAATCGAGCCCGATTTATGTGATAGTCATCGAAAATTGGACCTCCAGAATTCGCGCCGATAGGCCGATATCATATTTCATAATTAATGTTATCGATTGATCTTCCAAATAAAAAAATATAAAGCGGTATTGATTATACAAACTATAGCGCACTTATTGAAAGACCCTTTATCTATACAGTAGAAATAAATAAATAAATAATTCGCGATTAAATGGTATAATTTCGTTTTATATTCTTTTACTCTCGGATTAATGAACAATAATTATTTTATTTTAATAGGGATACAAAATAATGCCATTAATTTTACTCTAATACCTGGTAAATTATATTATTAGAGCCTGATGGTAATTATTCTGTACGTTTACTTTCCGTGTGCCTTCAATCAGATTAATTTGATGAAATTAATCCTCCATTGTGCCTCCCCCTTTACAGTACAGTCGACGCCATAAAACTTTAAAGGCAATAAAACCGAGACGATTCCTGAAACGGCTGATAAGCCCTTTTTTATTTCAGTCTGATGTTACACCGGGCATGGTACAGAGAACAAGCAGAAGTATAAGGTTTCTTTTATATAAAGTAAGTGGGTACATCTGCGATACGTGTCATACCAATCCACCAGCCTCTGAACCTCAACTGTTGAATATAAGCCTCTCCTTATACCCGTCTTCTACTCTTATTCTAGCCATTACGGCCAATTTTCGGTAGGTTTCGGACAAAGCATTTATGTCTGCAAATTTTTGACTGTTTATTTTGTGCTGTTTGAGTTGTTTCTTTCTGGGTAACACATGGAACGAAATGAATTAGATCATATTTTTTTACAGAACATGTTTTTATTGTGTTTTCATTTGTGTTCATTATCGCATTTACGAGGAACGTGTTACTTACGAAGCATATTGAAAAAAACAACTTAGAATCGTATTAGTTCGTATTAGAAACGTACACTAAGGATAGTTCAAAATTATACAAATACAATGAAACAAATGCATTTGACCAATCACAAAATTATTAGTATGACGTATCGATTGGGCAGTTATTTTCAAATAACTATTAGTATTAAGACTTTTGACAGCAATTTGTTCGTTTGAAGCATATTTGAAGTAGAATACATACTGTTTGATCTTTGTACGTCGGCTCCGAACGATTGTCTTCCAGTTTTAACTCACTGGGAGAGAGAATGAATTACAATTCAATGGAATTAGGTAGTTGAACGTGTTAATTGTCGACCGTAAATGTTTTATAGCCATGATGTTTTGTAATTTAGATTCTAATTTATTTTCTCTGGTGATGCCATACATCTGATTCGTTTAAACACAATTCAGTATATTTTTTTTAAATTTTAAAAGTTATACTTCACAAACCTTTATCTTTTAAAACAAACTTTTAAATTGTGCCCTGAAAGATTTTGACTTATCATTTACACGTCATTCACAGATATATTAATAAAATCTGAAGCCAAAAAGATGTAATTGGAGTCCATGAGTTTTGGCTTCAGGAAAGAGTTTCTATCTTACATTTCACTCATGGACTCCAATTACATTTCACTGCCCGACGCTACTATGACGCTATCCCAAACCATCCCAACCCCCTGATTGTCTCTTCCCTCACCTACATACCGGACAGGAGTGCCCCTCCGCGCTATCGTCGCCCGCGGCACATCCTGGACGATCCCGACGACCCGATCACCGCTGCCAATGCGGTTCTCACTCTGCACCCAAACACAGTACACAGACACCGTCCCGGCCGGCCGAGACGTGGACGTCCCCCTCGTTACACCGTTAACACACACCGGCCCTCAGCCAATCTTATATTCACTAGGTATAGACACGTGCCTGGGCGCTTCTCGCCGACTCGCGACGCCGCGGTATCCCCCCATTGCAACGCCCTAAGCCGAGGTCCGTTCCTTCCGCCGGTTTATCGGCGGGGGAGCCCTTAGGCTGTTGCAACGCAAACTTTTCTCCTGGCTGAGCGCCTTCTGCGCTCGCCCTACATCAACGCGACCGGTGACTCTTGAAAGGCCACTAGGGCCACAAGAACTAGACATACACGATGTTGAGGCAATCAGGTTTTTTAGTCGGTAGGAGTCCGACACTACCTGGTACCACCTAGGCTGGCCCAGCCAGACTAGATGGTTCCAGGTGTCCCATGCAGGATTTTTCCTGATTGTCTCTCCTAACATAAAAAAAAAAAAAAAAAAAAAATAAAAATCCAATTACATTAACGTTAAAATTCCACAAATCTTTATTTGCGATAAATAATTATTTTGAACTTATACTACATTTAAATTCATAAATACGAAATACAAGAACGTTTATTCTTAGTAAAAAAATCATATATCAATCAACTTAGAACCATGAGCGGTTTCAAGCCTAGGGGAAGGTTCGAAGACAGCCTGTATATGAATTAAGGATATAAGATATATTTTGAAAAGAAATATTTTTACTACTTGGAGCCTAGCTTCAGGGTCCTAATATAATATAATACTATTTTTACAGGCTGTTTTGTTGAGAATCCCAAAAATTACACAATTATCTGATAATTAATATAACTAAAATGGCACTACTACCGACTTCTGTCGTTGCTAATAAAATTAAAATAATACAAGTTATGGCTCACTTTTTCAATTGTCTGAAGACATGGTCATGGTCTTCATATTTTGGGATCATCACGCCGATTACCGCAACTGAAACAAATAAAAGATCGATATGAGTAAATAATTAATAAAGATTGCAGTTAATTACACAGACAATTTACTTCCAGTCAAATGTGAAATATTTACTTGTATTTAATAAAGTGTATGGAATACGACGTATACTTAACCGTTTGTTGAAACTAATGCCTAGAACTGATGTTTATGATAATGATGATGTTTATAACAATGCCGATATTTGTGATAACGATGATGTTTGTGATAAGGATCTTTATGATATGATGGTGTTTATGATAATGATGGTGTTTATGATAAGGATCTTTATGATATGATGGTGTTTATGATAATGATGATGTTTATGATAATGATGGTGTTTATGATAATGATGGTGTTTATGATAAGGATCTTTATGATATGATGGTGTTTATGATAATGATGGTGTTTATGATAATGATGGTGTTTATGATAAGGATCTTTATGATATGATGGTGTTTATGATAATGATGGTGTTTATGATAACTATGTTTATGATAATGTTTATGACAATGATGATGTTTGTGATAACGATGATGTTTGTGATAAGGATCTTTATGATATGATGATGTTTATGACAATGATGATGTTTGTGATGAGGATCTTTTTGATATGATGATGTTTATGATAATGATGATGTTTATGACAATGATGAAACACGTACGTATATTGAGGGAATACGATAAATTAATACATTTCAAGGTAGTCTTCTGTGAGGGCTGTAATTTCTGTAGTCTTCTGTAACGTGGTCAGTCGAGTGTGCCCAGCGGTTGTGGGAATGCACATGCACTCTCCCCTTACCAAACCTTCCCGTGGGTGTCGTAAAAGGCGTCTAAGGGATAACAACGCGGCTACTACAAGCCCTGACACCACCTCTACAAAAGTGGACTCGCCAACCCGCTTGGCTAGAGTGGCATTTTAAGACCTTTAAGTTTTAATCCCTCAAGCACGAGACAATGTGCACGACGAGGCTCATGTCCAGCAGTGGATACTGAAAGTGGATTACTTATATAAACACATATTTTATACACTAAATACATATCTTATATAAATATATATATATAAGATATATATATATATATATTTATATAAGTAAAATAAAATATGTTGTTGAATAGGACTCGAGGGCTTCTACAATTTTCAAAATTTTCAAAATACTTCAAAATGTCTAAATACTTTTCAAAATCTACCTTTTCGACTAGCCCCTGCCAATGGCATTTATTAGTATAGAGAATAATGTCCTCCCTGAACGTGACAGTAAAGCAATTAAAGTTTACAACGCGTAAAACAAATTAAACCTTTACGATTCGTCGTAAAACGAGAGATTTGACAATTTAAACGATTTTGATTTCAACTCATTATACGACGAAATGTCGGAATTGCTTTATCAAAGCCAAATTTTGAATTTAGTATATAATAATCTTGGTTGAAGTGAATCTAAATATAGAAAAGCAATCATTCTATAACTTTACGGTGTTGTATGGCGTCCCTTGAATTAGATTACATGCAGTGCCACTGGTTATGGTCAAAAGACAATGTGCATGAAGAATGTATGACCATAAAACGTCACGCAGTGCTGGCCAAGCGGGTTGGCGAGTCCACTCTTTTAGAAATGGTATAAGTGCCTCACGGCTTGTGGTAGCCGCTAGTCTATATACCTATTCAAAAGCACAGTTAGAGGTATTAGCCTGTATATACAATGATACAGGCTGCACTCTTTTTCAAATCAAGCGATACATCTGTTTCTATGCTCACCCAATATTCGTATAAGCTTACTTTGCGTAATAACTCCGACAATTCATCGTTCTGTCACTCCTTTGTTTCTCCCCTTAAAGTATTCCACCCTCACTATCTCAACTTCAAAGCACTATCTATCTACAACGGGTAATTACGGTATATTACACGATATTAACGGAAATATCTACACGGACATTACACAAAGAATTACACATCACAGAGAAAAATGTACAGTATGAAATGTGAATGTTATTCTTGAAATACGCCTCGACGGAGACTCGTTATCCAAATTACGAGTATATCAATCTGAGGCGATAAAAGTGACAGAAAGCAATGTCAACCTCAAAGGACATATAGGTATATTAGTAGGGATGATACTGAAGTATGATTGTGTTGTGACTAGAGATGGGATTCTACCCGGTAAATTCCTGGGTAAATTCCAAATTGGGTAAAAACGGGGTTAATACCCGGGTAAATTCCCAAATCGCGGGTAAATATTTAAAAATAATAAATACTTAAATTTCGTGGTTTATTATTATTATTATAATATATAAAGCTCGATTTTTGTCATAAAATTAAGATGTAGGGAGGATGTGGCTAAAATAATAAATTAACACAATTATATCAAGGAAACCGTGTGGTAAGTATAAGTAACAATAAAAATAACAACATAAATCTTGCTAATATTATATATTTCATAGTTTGTTTGTGTTTTTGATCGTTTCTTTTTGACATCGAAAGTTCAAACGAAACTAATGACGCGCCCGCACCGCGTCGGCATTGAGATATTATTAATCTCTGATTGAGACGAGGAAGATAGGATGGAAACACAGGGCAAACTCGCGTCCATGCTTACGATTGGTGGGCTCGCAGTTGCTTAACTCGCGATTGGCCTGTCTGTGACTGCTTAGGTCGCGATTGGCTGGCTCTTGGAACCTGCGGCGATGACTGAGCCAACGGACCCTATAATTACTCATTCTTCTGAGTTTGTTGATTCAGTGCGCTCGTTATTATAAGTGATATCCCTAGTGGTTTACTTTACTTGGCTGGTTTAACGGACTACTGGACCATCTTAACACGATTTTATTGGCTTCTTATTACCGGACTTTGATCTTATGTGGCGGAATTGGAAATATTTTTACTAAGCGACGTAAAACATTTTAATAACAATATTATGAGCTCTTAATGATTATAATAGTCACTTCGACAGATTTGTATCTCGGGGACAGATTTTTATTTAATTCAACACAATTTTTCAGGCACCATGCCTCGCAAGAAAAGAGAAGACATACGGAAACACTTTATTACAAATAATAAATCGGCAAAGTGTAAATATTGTGAACATTTTTACAAAGTAGCAAATGTTAACAAAATGGAAAAACATCTACAAATATGTTATAGGTGTCCTGTTGTTGTTAAAAATCATATTATTAAACATTCAAATAAAAGAGCAACAGTTCATAACGAATCACTGCAAAGATTTTCTAATATAGAAAACTTAGAGCCACAGTCAGCCGAAGAAATATCCTCGTTATCTGCTCAAACCACACACTCATTAGAAATCGCCACAGAAAAGAGAAAATATCTCGACAGCCTATTATCAACTATGTCCATGGTAGAACATCCGTTATGGGTTAAATTTTTTGAAGAGTTGCAGCCACTTTATATGTTGCCATCTAGGAAATCAATTGCAACTACTCAATTAGATGCAATTTACAATCAAATGGAAAGAGAGATATCAGAAGACCTAAAAACTGCGAGTAATCTACATTTACAGTGCGATGGTTGGAGCAATCAACGAATGGAAGGCGTTTTCAACTTTATCATTGCTAAACCAGAACCCATTTTTGTGAAAAGTCTTAACACCTTATCGAACCGTCACACCAGCCAATACCTAAGTCAAGAGATCCTAAAAGTTATGAATGTTTACGGTTCACACAAATTCGCTACCCTAGTAGGAGACAATGCTAATAATATCCAGAAAGCATTTGATCTTGTGCGAAATACACATCCTCATGTAATACCACTAAGATGCGTCGCACACACTTTAAATTTATTGTGCGAAGACTGTCTGAAACCAGAACCTATAAAAGCATTCATCAAAATTGTTGTAGACGCTATTAAAACAGTGAAAAAAAGTCAAGTTCTGAGTGCCTTATTAGCACAAATTGTAAAGGAAAAGTGTTCAGGAGAAACATTAAAACTGCCCGTAAAAACACGTTGGGGAAGCTACTTTAATACATTGAAAAGCGTACAGCATACTAAAGTAGCTTTACAGACCTTGGCAGTCCATGAAGAAGCCAGAATGCCAAGTGAGGGTAGAACACATTTACTAGACGAAGACTTTTGGACTATGGTAGAAGAGTGCATAAAGCTATTGCAACCCATTACTGAGAACATATTTAAATTGGAAGGCAACAATCTAAATATTCACGATGTATACATGTCCTTCAAAAACATTAAATCAGCATTAAGTTTTGTACTTCCAGATTTGAGAATATTGAATGACAGTGATAGAGAACAGATTTTAAGGTCAGCAGATACAAGGATGATAAACATTTGGCATAAAACCCATTCATTTGGCAGCCTATATGATGGATCCAAAATCACAAGGTGTAGAATTGGACGAGGAACAGGAGATCGAAACTCTTGAGTTTTTATATAATTTTGGACAAACATTAAATATAGATGTTATGCCCGATGTGGCCAACTATAGGGCTAAAGAAGGTTTTTGGGGTAAATCATTTATATGGAAAAATATTGAAGATGTGAGTCCCGTCGTTTGGTGGAAAGGACTGCAGATCAAGACCGCTCAGCAAAGTTGCAGTTCGTCTGTTAACTGCTCCGTGTACTTCTGCGGCTACGGAACGGTCTTTTAGCGTTCTTGGTCACGTGCATAGCGCAAAAAGGAATCGATTAACTACGGAAAGAGCAGCAAAAATAGCATTCATTTCTTATAATTGGAATCTCTTAAAAAAACATGAAGACATAGATATAGAAGATGAGCAGGAATTTACCATCAGTACTCCATCAGGACAAAGTCCGATGACTAGTCCTAATATAAACGAGGCTTCAACATCACATGTAGGCTTACAGGGTTTTGACTTTTTGCATGTAAATACATTTGATGACTCTGACAGTGAATAATTTTTTCATAATTTATTTTTTAATATGTATATTTTGTTAATCACCATATTGTTGATCATGAATAAATAGTTTAATTATTATGTGACATCATTTTATTCCTCATCCTATAATTTGAGAATAATAAACCTTTTTAATAAATAATATTTAATAATAAAAAACAAATTTTTGGACTTTTACAGGTAAATACTAATGTAAATATAAATTACCTACATGTCAGGTACAGTTGACGTACAATGCGAATTGTTGTAAAATAGCCAAATTGTTTCGGCGGACTCACGGTATACCTACCTAAACAGCAATCGATAGCTACATTATGTTCATAAGAAATAACACATTATTTAACTTTATACTTCTTTATAAAGTTATTTACCCGTGATTTGGGTATTTACCTGGGTAAATATCCAATTTTTACCCAAACGGGAATTTACCCGGGTATTTACCCTTTGGGTATTTACCCGTCGCCCATCTCTAGTTGTGACTGTGTTTCTAAGATACCTGTAAGTGTAGAAAGAGCTGCTAGCCCGAACTAGACATTGCTTAGCGGAAAGATGTCGGGTACTTTGATATTTTGACTTTAATTATGAAGATATGATCCAGATGAAGATATGTACAATATTTTTATAAAAGGGCAAAGTGCCAAGTGAAACTTTTAACAATAGACGTAAATACATCACGCCGCGGGCCATAAAACACTTCGTAATATTTCGGTAAGATCCTAATTGCAATGCATCCAGCTAGCCTTATAAAGATCACTTTTGTGTGTGTGACGTTAATTTCTAACAATTACACGTAGAATTCGTACTGGTTTAAGTACTATATGGTGGTACTAGTTTTATGGAGAGGGGGATACTAGATCGAGCTAATGGCAACGCATCATTAGCTTAATGGGCAAGAAACCGCCATAAAAAGTAGTTTTTCATTCATTCACTCGCTACATTTCCTCATTCGTCTGATTTTTACTGTACACGCTTAGAACGCTTACTACGCCCCAGGAGGTGACTGTCGGAGATCGTACTGTTAGAGAGTGCCGCACTTGTGTTATAAAAAAAACACAATTTTGCACTGACTTCGTCATTTATACAAGTCATTTATAAAAATTAGTTCTTTTCAATATAGGTATTTTAGAGACATGTTATTAGGCTTTTAGTGATTTACCCTTCGCAAATAGGATAAGTTTAAAACTAATTATTATTACTACGGTCCACGTATAAAGAGTTCGTCTAGCTTTTCATATCATCAGTCTCTCTGTTCATTAATGGAAAAATTGGAAACCTAACATTAGAATAGAGATCGTGGTAAGAAAGTAATACATGTGATTTATGTAATAGTTAAATATCTTATGTTACTTCCTTCGTCAATATCTACCTATACATATAATAAAAATGTAACTGATCGCTGTCTGTACATGGAAGATATATGAGAAAAATATTATTGGGGGCCTTTATCAACGTAATAGAACCCAAAACAATGATTGTTAGAATTTTTGTCTGTTTGTCTGTGCGTTTGTGCGCGCTAATTTTAGAAACGGCTTACCCGATTTGGGTGCGGTTTTCACTAATGTATTGTGGCAAGCTTCACTTAAAATTTAGTGTTTGTTTTATATTTCAATCAGTTCATAAATAAAAAAGTTATATCAATTTAAAGAATCACGTTCGATTTTTTTTTTGTTCGATCACATTTGTTCGATAAAAAATAAGCTATAAGAAATAATGTGTGTGATCGTTTTTGAAAATACCAAATACCCCTAAGAAGGTAAAGACGGTGTTTATAAACTAAAGTCCACGCGGACGAAGTCGCGGGCAACAGCTAGTAATAAATATTATTTCGGTATCTTGAAGTCGTAGGTATGAAAAGTGGGTAGGCAAACAATTATTTTAATTTCATTACAAAAATAACTATGAATTCCAAAAAAAAATCAAGTTTTGATTATAATTGTCTATCTTCAATAAAATTTTGAAATTTGAACATATCACACGTATTTTTTTTTTCCATATAATATGGCAATGATGCAATTACTACATTCCGCCGGTGTCACGTTTTCTTCGTAGTAAATAATTTCAAGTCCAAAGTGTACCTATCATGTCAATATCCAGTATCGTCAAAGTAAGTCAGAAGTGGGCTGGACTTGTTCAGTAAAGTGATAGTAGGTTTACTGAGGACAGAAGAGGACTCCTCGAAAGAACGCGAAAAGCGCAGTTCCACGCTTTCATTTGATCATCACAAATATTATGCACATGAACCACAAAACACAATGATGGACAATTTTTATTATAGATCAAACAAAAACTCAATTTCACCTCTCGAATCTTCCCACCCACATTTGTGTAAATAAATTGATTTGATTTGATTGATTTGAGTTGCCGCCAAAAAGTCGCACGCACAAAATTGAACTATCATATTCCTGCCAAAAGCGAAAAATAATTGACAATCGTTAAAAAACTAATAATTGGCATAGCACCAATTGTTTCAGTCGGCGCTATTAGATATTTTTACACAGAGAGACAAAAGATCTTCTTGTTAACTTTCCTTACTCCTATAATGAATGTATGCTAACATTACAAGCAAGAAATGCTGTTTACCTTTAAATGTATCTCGTAATGTATAAATATATATATTGAAATTTGTTTCTAATGCTTTTAGCATATAATTGTTGAACTATATTTAAAACAAAACAATTGAAATAAAAACCCATTGCAGCAACAAGGGGAGTAAACTGCTTTGATGTTAAACTGCCTTGATGTACGTGTAATTTTACTACCCCCATGCTATACAATTGGCGTGTCGTGACTGTTATGAGGGATCTAAGGAAAATACGTCTTAATAAAAATGCAGGAACACGTTTTGAATGGACAATAAATATAAGCGGTGGGGGGGCGGTTAGAATGGACGCATAAAATTGTAATGTCTGTCCGACTACCCTTCTGTAGCCTAGTTTATTTCGCTCAGAAATTAGCATTTTTGCCTAAAATTAATTGCAAGCTCATAGTGACATCCTCGACAATCACTCTCAATAGAAATCCCTACTTACATGAGCGCTGTCCGGTTTCAGGTTCATGCTAATTGTACAAATTAACTCATTCAGTGTTAAGTCACATATAAACAGAGGTCGGAATTAGGTAGTGTGATTTATGTACTTGCAATGATATCATAGAGCAAAAGAATAATGTGGATATTCCTCAAATCCCGGGATTTCAGTTTAAAGCGTATTAAAAATCCGATGATCAGATTAGATAGAATTGTAGGTTAATGTTTGTAAATATAAATACTGAAACTTAATATTAACGTGTGTATTTACACACAATATATTAAGTACTATTGAATAATTTTGTTTTATTTATCTTATCTCTGAGATATCGATACAACCCTAAAAACCATCACGGTACCTTAAGATAGTAAATAAATATTGGCAATAAATTACGGTTGCCGGGATTATTATTCAGAAATTCCTTAAATGTCCATTTAATATCAACATTTCGTTGCAAGTACATAAATCGCACTACCTAATTCCGACCTCTGCATATAAGACAAAATAAGTTTTAGAGTTCTGTGAGAATAATGTAAATAATATGGCTCATAGGAACAACCAGCGTGTTGTGGCAATAGTCAGGTCATATCTGTCACAGGACCGAAAACTGATTGAATTAAAGACTTCCTAATATTAGCGTAATAGACAAACGATCGCTTTGACGTGTGACTGTGCTTGATACGCAAACGTGTGCGTAAGTTTCTGTATGTGTGAGTGAAAAATAGTGTTGTATAGTTCTAACGAGTAATGTCGATAGTTACAATTTCAGAATTTAAAGCTCATAGTTCTTCAACAAAGACTTCTTTTGAGAAATCTTTGGTTCTGTACTATACCTAACTAATATATCGAGTGGAAAAGAGAAATGGAATAAGCGACACACACTTTAATTTAAAATTTAACCTTAATTATTATGTATTGCTTGTACAATTTAATAATCAAGATTACAAACATAATAAATAGCTTCCATTTCCGCAATTCATTTCATAACTAAATATATATGACTGCTTGAGGGGTCTTGTTCTAAGAAGTGATATTTTAGATTTATAAATATTTTTCCAGTTGAAATCTCTCTCAAAATATAAATGACAATCTGTGTGAAATCGCGATCATATATTATAAATTTATTCTTTAAAAAATCTCCTGAAAAATATTTCACAATTCAAACAGAGACAAAACACGTCTCCTGAAGGGTACACCAAAAACAAGTCGCTCTCATTAGAAAGGTATTTCTTACATGATAATGAAGCAACAGTGCTTGGCGCATGAAGTGACTCTATGCAATGATTCATCTTCAATTTGATGGACTAAATTGTATTCTTCTGTAATTTTATTGTACAATAATGACGTATATATCTGTTCAGTATCTTATATCTTACTGTTGTATAAGATTTTTTTTTTCCAATTCATAAAAGTTCCCACTTTCAAATTAATTTCCGTATTGTCATACGCCTTTTATAGGCTGATGTGAAATTCCTTAAGGTATGATAATTATTGAATCCTCCTCTGAATTAGCACTAAAAAATGTTTTGACGTGGTCTTGCGATAATTTGTAGAAAAATAAAAACTGCAATAGGTTATTTTCAATATAACTCACTTACAAACATTTTAATGACCTGATGTTAATTAAAAATCTGACTAAACCTCTGAGTACGTATAATATTAAACTCGGTAACGCAATATACGTACGTATTTCGATAGCGAGTGACATATGCCAGAGCTCATTCCCATCCCAACCTATCCTATCCCTCTCCATTTTCCCACCTCTTTCTCCCTATCCATGCCTTAATTTGCAAAGGTAGGCAGCGATCCGGGGGCGTGTCAACGCTGATGTTGGCATTCTGGACTGATGCTGGCATGTATAGCGGATGTCAATTTACGACAGTATCCTGATCAGGTGGACTGTATGCTCGTCTGCCGCGTTTTTTCTATAAAAAATAAATTAACATCAGTGCAAACTGCAGAGTTAGTAGCAATATATGACAAACATTTTAAACTCTACAAACAGTTGCAAAAAGCCGCGTTTACGAGTATGAAGTGCTCGTCGCTTTTAAAACTGTTTAAACTGTGTCGTGTTTACTGCAAAACTGTTTGGCAAATGGTAAAGGCAGCTACAGACAAGTGAGATAGATGAATGGATACAGTGATGTAGCTATTGTAAAGTAAAGTGATTCGGTGCACCGGAGTCCCAAATCTCAGTGAACAATATTGTATGTTATAGGCCTTAGAACGACACGCTGATCAGGCGCGTTGGTGAGTTGATGAGTTGACAAACTTTCTCTTTCTCTTGTCATCCCTCAAGGCTTCGTTATCCCTTAGTAATCGCCTTTTACGACATCCATGGGAAGAGAAATCATTTATATGTGTTTTAATATAATACTTAAAAATTAATATATTTTTAATCCCAAGTTCCACTACTCTTTGGACCAAGTGTTTCTGAATCCACAACACATGGAATCCTAGTGGCCCTTTCAACGGGGCACTGTCCCGCAAGGAATGAGAGTTGTGAAAGTTCACTATCTTTGTGAATATTTATTTTCTATCATTCTTTCTGTAATCTTTTTCTTGTATTGTAAATGTTTCTTTCTTTCTTTCTATTTATATCATGTCGGCAAACACACTATTATCCGCCATTTCTCTAGCAATTTGTAGGTAAACAACTAACATTCCTTTCCATCCCTTACGTTGACAAAAGCCCTTTTGTAGGGAGAAAGCTCGCAATTCTAGTGTTTTGCTTTGAATTATACACGGGTTTATGCGGCATTCCTGCTTTGTAGAATAATATTCTCTGGATTTGTTTACTGGTCGCCACATTTTTAGAATAGGACAATGTACTTCCAACTATGGTGAGAGAAAATTATGGGCTTGTCCTATCTAGGATGAGGAACGCAAGAACACACTGCAAGTGAAGAGGAGTCGAAGGTAGGAGGTCGCGGTAATATACTGGTATATTACTTCGATCTTGTCGCTTCAGAGGCGGACTTAGTCAGGCTCAGGCTGCAGTTTGACCAAGAATAACAAACGATTGAGCGGCTAATCAAACTATAAACAAGAGCGAGTACACTGCTCGACCAATAAAAGTAACTGCGCGTTGTATTTTATGTCGCTGGATGAGTAAGGAGTGAAGCGAGCGACAGCAACTAGTTAGAAGCAACTCACATAAGCTGCGGTCTGACCAAGAATGAGAAATTAGTCAATCCCTATCATAAACTTCACTTACTGCATATTATGAAACAACATGAGTGTAATTTACAAATTATTCACGGTAATTATGACTATTTCTAAAAAAATCACCGGAAATTGTGTGTGAGATTGTCAACCACACATTATTATACTGACGTAGTTTGATGAAATGTAGGAATTAGAAGAAACGTGGAGTGCTTATGTGCCAGGATCAGTGAACAGTAATACAATAGCTTTTATATTTGGCACTATAGGAATGCTGGCATTTCCACGAAGCGCAGAGCTTTCTGTGTGGCCAAGGCTAAAACCTACGGTGCATCATACTGATTGGTACCGTAGCGTGGCGTGAAACATTTTTTGTTTGATGCATCCTAAGCAAATGCCAACCATAACATTATGTGCAGTCAGATGCAATTGCACGCTTCTTGTATCGTGCTGTTAGTGCCGTCTGCCTCCGCCTTTGAAAATTCCAGTGAAACTTGAATACAGCTTGTTACGCTGAAAATTTACAATTTTCTCTGTAAAATTTCAACCGCGTCACTGAATGAAGCCTCGTTTGCGGATTGCAAATTGCAATTTATTGTCCCCGCAAAGATGTCATAAATTCGCGCCTTGGGTTCAGTATGAAAATGTTTATTTATATCGTCATTACGCTTCGACCAACGCTTAATAATTGTCGGCGAGTATTCTCTTTCTGAGATTGCTCGCAAGGGTCCTGTTAGCGAAAATGTTTGCGGTAATAATTTCTTTAAATGCCTTTTATTATTTCAAAATGGCCGCAACCCCGCCGTTACCACGGAAACGACTAGGGCTTAATTCGGAAAATAAAGGAAGAATCAACACTTAGAGCCTTTCTCACCACCTCCTGATAAGGTAGGTAAATGTTAACAATCTGACATAAGAAAGTGGTGAGAAAGGCCTTAAATCTGACACTAAAGTAAGAAATATAGAAATATAATAAAAAAAAACGTAAAATTTCCTCTAGTCATATGAAAGAGCGAGAGATACACAGCTTTTTCTTTTTATTTCACGTTTTTGTTCGTTTGGTGGCAAATAGTGTGAACCACCGATTTGGGATTTCCTATATTCCGTGGTGGGACAGTATCTGCATATACCCTGTTATGTCATGCATTTTATTGAGTGTATCAAAGGAGATTAGATTTGCAAAATAGGGTGGATATCGCAGACAATCGTTATCTCTTACTGAATATGCCGAGGCTGTCTGACCTTTCATACTGATCACTGTGGATTCGATCACCAATGGTTTATACATCAGCAGATATAATAAGGATCTGCCGAACACTACAGTGAAATGAAATTTGTAGGGAGACAAAAAAGATCGTATAACGTAGGATTTTTTGGTGGGAACTAGAGAAGTGAAGATTGAGTTTGTGTTTGATTAATGTCAAAATTATGGTTTTTATGGTTTAATAATGATAGTTAATTAAACTTCAAAGTGCCTAGTGCTTGTGCATAATTAAATAAAAGCATGACCCTGCATTTTTCGTCACTTTACTGAGCGACTCTTGGATTGCTACGACGTGACTGGACATTGACGAGATGTTTTCAATTATTTTGACTTACGAAGGAAACTTGACACTGTTAATGTGTTAATTACACCAACGCCATATATGAAAAAGAAAAAAGTGTACTGTATTCTTCTCGCGCTTCGGGTAAAATAGTCAGTCAATAAGGATAGGTAGAGGTATATATTCTGAATGACGGCGTTGAGAGGTTGGTTGAGTCTTTGCTATTTTGGCTAAGTAAGTTTGGCTAAATAAGTTTGGCTGTATGCCAAAACTGTGACCCATGCAAGCAATTTCAGATAGGTACTCTTTTTATATTAATTCATCCCGATGTCATAAAAATACAAACAGATACTGCAACCACTGTCCTTTTTATATAGTCTTTTCTAAAACGGTCAGTTTGAATTAGGTCAAAACTTAAGTGGTGTCAGAATAATGAAAACTAAATAAAAATGGACATGTTGGCTACACAGCATAAAGAGAAAGTTTCCAAGGGATTTTGGAAATAGACTAAGAAGCTGGAAATTGCATCGTGCTTACCTGCGAGTGCATGTGCGAGTGCTGGTGAGTGTGAGCCCGCCCAGATCGCAGAATTATTCAGAGAACACTTTAAAGTGGATTCTCCATTAGGACCGATGCATCAGATTATAGATTGGAGTGCGAAGTAAGACAAGGAGGCTTGACTTCACTGCAGCTCTTCAACCTGTATATAAATGGACTGATCGATGAGCTCAGCAGAGACGGCGTCGGGTACTCAATAGATGGTAACTTCGTAAATAATATCAGTTACGCTGACGATATGGTGCAGCTGAGCCCATCGATCAAGGCAGTCGAGTCTTTAATTGGAATATGTGATAGGTATTCGAAGGCCCATGGCCTCAGGTATAACTCCAAAAAGAGCGAACTACTTGTATTTAAGGCAAGCAACAAAAACCCCAACTTTGTACTACCGGTCAGGCTTGGAGGAGTACTGTTAAGTAGAGTCACCAAATTCAAATACCTGGGGCACTGGGTTACCGAGGGCCTCTCCGATGACCTAAATATTAAGCATGAACGTAGGGCATTGGCAGTGAGGTGCAACTTGCTGGCTCGCACGTTTGCAAGGGTACAAAAGACGTCAATATAACCTTATTTAAGGCGTGGTACTGTCAGACGTTTTACACGTGCAGCCTGTGGGTCAGATATGCTCGCGGATATCTCAGTGCTCTACGCGTTCAGTACAATGATGGCTTTAGGACAATGGCATCAGGTATATTTTCTGAAGCCAGCACGGACAGTTTTGAAGCAATAGTGCAGAAAAGTGGCCTCCCTAATGCACCGCGTTCGAGACGGTACTGGGTAGGGCTGATTGTTCCGGTTGTGCGACATTGGAACTTTGTGCATATGGGGTCCAGAGCAGTTATATTTAATATTAAATAAGTTGTATAAGTACTAATATATTGTATAAGCCTTGTTACTAAGAAAATATGGATATTATAAATCTGAAATAAATATTTATTATTATTATCTATAAGAAACCTTATTTTGTTACCTATTTTTAGTTGATTTTTTTGTAGTTTGTTACGCGTTCAATTATACAAAAATATAGAAATTATGCAAATGTTAATTTTGTATAATTTTCCCATAAATGTCTAAATAAATCCCATATTTCAAGTGATTGTAGCTTTTATTCAGTTTAATAGATCCTATTTTAACATCATAATACGGAAAAAATAGAGAATACATAATACAGATATACACCGGTGGCCATACCTTTCTGGGGTATATTAGACCCCACCAAGCATTACTTGCTTCAATTTTTAACCATACATGTGAACGGTTAAACCCACATATTATTTATTCTACATTTAGTTTGCCCTACATCAGGAGCTTGGGTAAACGAATACAGATACGAATATCAATAGTAAATATCTAATACAAATAACATGTATTTACGAGTAACTGAATCTGAGAGCTGAACAAATAGGAAATTTTTTTTTTTAGAAGACTCGAGGTTATGTCCACGGTGCTTCGCTTTTCGATCGCTATAACGGGCGATAAGAACCTATTTAAAAAAAACTTCATCTCTGCGTTTTCTACCGCCTATTATACTCCAAATGGTGAATGTTCTGAGGAGCTGTTCAATTTGATGGCAACTACAGAATTGTACCATTGTACCGCCTGTCATAGTCGTGCGGTTCATCCGCACTTCCTTGATAAAGAGTCGCTGCGTACAGTGCGGTCATCAAGACTCTTTGTACCGCGAACGTGAAAACTGTAGAATGAACTTCCAGCTGAGGTTTGTCCATTACGCTACAACATAGGGCTTTCAAGGGAGCTGTGAACAGAATTCTGAAAGGTCGACAGGTGTTACGGGTGTCTATGGGCGGCATTGACCACTTACCACTATGTGTATCAATGGTGGTAAGTGGACCGTGTGTACCACTTGCACCAATGGTGAATTATACCGTATGGTAAACGGTCGTGCACTCCTTGTATATAAGAAACATTAAATGTCTCAATATGTTCAACTCAAACGAAAACCCTGCTGGTTCATACAAAAATATATTTTAGGAAAACAATAAAACTGTTTCCCTTTAATTACCCAAACGATCCCCTCCATCCTCCCGGGTACGGCAATTAGTGAATATTGTTGCAGTTAGGCCCACCATAAGATACAGCCATGAAGCTAATGGACCGAGGGGGCATTAGGGGCAAAACATTTGGTGGAAAGGGGCGACGGACAGACGCTGCAAACATTTTTAAGTTAAAAAGTTTTAATGCAGAATGATTTTAGTGGAATTTGCCGGAAATATTTTGCGATATCTCCAATAAGGAAAGCGGATATAATGGACAATGACTCCACTCGTCTCCTATCGGGTCTCTGTATCACTCATTCACTAGTGTTGCCAGGTGTATACCTAATATAAAAACCGGACAGGCATCTAAAAAAATCGGGAGATGTCTACCAAAAAGAGGTACGCACTGAATTAAATTCAATAAAGCTGAAAACACAATACTAAGGTATTAAACAGAACAATTATATTCTGTAAAAAAATAATAAGCATAAAATATTACTTTACAGAAAATTATAATAATTAGGACTTTATAATGATATGATAATTATTACATATCTTATCAGCGGTGGTCATGCACTTGGATTTCCTATTGCTTCGACCCAATGGGATCTTTTATGTTCCCCTAACCTTATTTTCTACTCTTATTCCCCGAATATTATATCCATTTATTTTGGGATATCCGGCAGTCGTAGAAGGATGTAGTCTTCTGGCTCTGGATTATGTTTGCTTAGAGGACTCATTCTGCATCTCACCAAACTGTCCTCATGATCGCAAGAACCGCAAATGTAGTGTAAGCGTTGTCAGCAGTAACTTGGCCGTCGAGGTCGTTTAGCACGTGCCGAGGACGACGACGGTAACGAGGAGGGTCATAGGTTAGGCTGGCAACTACTAGGGGGTTGGGATGGTGAGATCTCTGTCATAGTAGTGTCGGGTGGAAATAATCTTTACCGTATTACAAGTACTTAGATATAAAAATCTACACTCAGCTTCTTTCACGTCTAAGTCAGCTCCACACTAACTATAAACTAACTATAAATCTACAGAATATATAATCAACATGGATCTGTATTGTTCTGTTATCGACACGACCGCTCATTATACGTTGTCCCTAGCGCAACATTTGCCACTAACGATGTACCTATTCGTAATAATTGTACCATTTGTAGCTAGCCTAGCAATTAGGTGCAAAGGGGCCGTGTTTACACTATTGTTTATGGCACCGAACCCTATAAGTTATGTTTTCATAAATATTAAATAATACTCACTAAAATTTTAAAGGAATGGTACGGACGCCCGCGAAACTGACGGTAAGCCTCATCCATAAGTTTGAAGTAACCGAGCGAGTTATGAAGTTAGCTATGCTAGGAGTTTCTTCACGGGATAAGATCTGAAGCGAAGTGATTTGCCGTAGGAAATATTTTGGAAGCACAATAGCATAGCTCCCAAATTAAACGTCGTAAAACAGAACTCATAATATCAATGAGTTTCATTTTCAATAAACTATCAACCAATATAAAAGAGCATCTATTAATAATATAACATGCAATAAACGCAAATTAGTTTCTTTTGGCAGGTTGTTTTTATTCTCCGGAACACCCTAATTAATTAACTAAAAAATCGACTGTCTTTAAAAAATATATTGTCACTTTTTCTTCTATTACAAAATCACAAATCACAATAGTTTGTTAAAATCACAAATTATTCTGTTTCGCCGTCGATATGATTTTTGCGATCGGTTGAACAGTATAGAAATTGATGTGCTGCAACGCCATCTAGTGGCAAGTTAGAACAAAGTCGATAGCTCGAAAATATTCTCCGTACTCAAATACCTATTATATAACAATTTTCATGGCGATCGGTTGAACGGTATAGAAGTCGATGTGCTGCAGCGCCATCTGGTGACAAGTTACAACAAAGTTGATAGCATAAAAACCTTCTCCAGAAAAAAATACATATATGTGCCAACTTTTATGGTGATCGGTCAAACGGTGTCGAAGTCTATTAACATCAGATATACCAACATCCATTTTTATACCTATTTAAGTTAGATGATAAGTATGACAGATATTCGTTTATAGTTTTATAATTGTTACAATGAATAATAATAGATAATAAAGGTCACTGATATAGCTTATAGAACCAGCATGTTGAAATGGCTATGGACAGGTCATATCTGTCGCAGGATTCAACCGTACAGTGTAGCCCACGTACCGAGAAGCCCAGTGCAAATAGCCCCCAGCCTCATACTATAACACTAAACTATTAACATCATCAAGCCAGTACGATTAGTCGCTTCACGAGGAGGGTAAAATTATTTGCGCAGATAGCGTAACCGAAGTCAAGAAATTTAAATTTAAATATATTCAACCACTTGAAGAATGTCGTCGGTAGTCGCTGAACGAGACGAGCGGAAGCCGGTATGTGGTGGCGATCCACGGGAGACGCCGCTAACGAGACTCAGGCTGATGGTTTAGTATGATGTGAAAGCTTCAACCACCATAATACAACTTTAGTCTTTAGGCCTATAAAGCCTATTTCATGAAGAGTCTATGAAGCACTAAATTAGAGCAAGTGGCTGCGTTATCATCCTACACAGATTTTTTTTGAGGCGGCAGACGAGTGTACAGTCCACCTGATGGTAAGTGGATACGGTAGTCCATAGACATCCGCGATACATGCCAACATCAGTCCAAAATGACAAACGTTGACACGCCCCCGGATGCGCTGCCTACCGTTGCAAATTAAGGAATGGATTGGAAAAATGGGGAGGGATAGGATGGGATGGGAATGGGCTCTGGCATATCTCACTCACTACCGAAACACGTACTTGCATTGGGGAAATAAGATAAAGTAGATTCAGTACATTTCAAGGTAGTCTTCCGTGAGAGAGGAGTAACGTGACCAGTCGAGTGCGCCTAGCGGCTGTGGGAATGCACCATGCACTCTCCCCCTACAGATTTCCTTACCAGAGATACAATCAAGCAAAATAGAACTTTAATGCATACACCAGAATAAACAAATCAAAGTGACCTAACCAACGGATTGAATTACTGTGAACCGATAAATCCACTCTACAGTGTATGTGGTTTGTGTTATATGGTATAGGTGTAGTTAACAACAGTTGGTACAAGGGCGCACGATACTAATTATAATTCAGCGTAGAAGTAAAACAACGTTGAGTAAAACACTCCTCTTATTTAATGTCATTGAACAATGTTATTGAATCCCACAATGCACCCAAACGACTTACATTTCCTATACGATCACAAATATTGCACAAATCCGTGAAATTGCATTATATAATTGATCGCCTAGTTGGCGTCTAAAGAATGTTACAAATATTTTCGTGTGTTCATCTTATATATTTTTTCAATAATAATCATTTATTTACTTTATGCAATGCAATTGCATAAAGTATCCAGTATCCACTCAGTATCCAGTATCCCTTTCAGTATCCACTCATGCACATTGACTTGCGCACGGGGGATGGATGGCCTTAAAACGCCACGCTGGCCAAGTGGGTTGGCGTGTCCACTCTCTTAGAGGTGGTGTAGCTCATCAGGGCTTGTGGTAGCAGCTTTGCTATCCCGGAGTCGCCTTTTACGACACCCACGGGGAGAGATAGGGTGGTACTACTCTATAGCCGGCCAGTATTTATGGACTATTTTTGACGTCAAGTAACCTACTAGACGTCACGAATTGTGGCATACAATCGCTAATCAAGATATTACATATGGAGTACATATAAGCCAAATCCAATCTAACTTACTACAGATTTCCATTAGTTACATAACGCGTATTGCCCTCATATAGCAATATACCCTAACTTAGTTTATAGTAGGTTCAATTCCCAGAGGAATCATACAGTAAGCCCCCGAATGATACAAAGCCAAATGTAATTACTTCAGTGTTATTTGGGTTGCTGTTTATGTGGTACACTGTATGCTTGTTTGTTATTGCGTCATAGGTACAGTTGTACATTGTTATATGTACAGGTTACGTCATAGAAAAGGGAATGTTGATCATTATTTAAAGCTTCAAAGTTAGGGATCTAAATTTTTTTGTCAAACTGTTCACTGCTCCATTGAGTTTTCTGTTCTCTTGTGTATTATTTATGTGTATGTATGTTAATTAAATAATATTTTTTTTTGTGTACATTATTATTCGTGCCACATTGCACCCGCATTCTCATTTCTGTTTGATTATCTTAATGCCATATTAATCTTAACTTAATCTTAACGCCTTAAGACCGCAATTTGTACAACTTGTAGAACTATTACTTGTGCAATTACTTGTGCAATTACTTGTACAATTACTTGTGCAATTACTTGTAGAATTACTTGTGCAATTAAGTTTAGAAAAAATATTAGAAAATAAATATAAACGATTTCGAAGAATCTATTCTATTGCATGCTAAAAGTACAATACCTGTGTGTATTACTTTTAAGCTAAAGCCCCCATACAGAAAACTGAAGGGTAGACAGATCACCGACCTTTAAAAGGAACATCGCAAGTTTAACCTGGACCAAAGACAAATTATTCCTGGTGGAGAAATCGTGGAGAGCATACGTTCAGCAGTGAACGAAAGCATACCGAGAGGAAGAAGAAGACCGCTTTTAACATTAGGTAGACTGCTCGTCTGTTATCTTCTTTATAAAAAATATTTTATTCGTAGTTTTCATTTCGGAGAAGAGCAAATTTAAATAACATCATCCGCAACCACTTTAAAAGTAATTTAAAGTTTGCGATCACAAATTCAACGTGGCGGAGGTGATAGCTAAGAAAACATAATTCAGTTGTCAAAACTTGTGCAGTTTGAGATTTTCTGCAATCCAAAACTTTTGAATTCTTTATGGCAGTTCCGAGACAGCCAAAATTCTGTCTTTTGTTTTCCTGTTTTAGAACTAAAATTATTTAATGCCTTGTATAATTAATTGCCCACGGATTTTGGGCTGCGTTCTTGGTTAGACAAAGGTTTATTTACTGATTTACATTTCCAAAAGAAAACCATTATGTTGAGAACCTTTGTCACAGTGGGCCACGAAGAAAAACCTGTATGAAATAACTATCTGTGCCCGCGACTTCATTCGCGTAGACTTTAGATTACGTGTGGTTAGTTTATTGGACTCATAGCATATACCATCCTACATCACATCCAATCACACCCCATCAATCCTTAGAAATTATTTTAACAATGATTCTCGCAGGATCAACGGTTAGAGAAGAAATATTTCCAGTAAGTTGACCCAGTTTAAAAACAATTATTATACTAAATTTCATAAAAATCCATCAAGTGTCAGGGGGAGAGTGCACGCTCCCCCTCCCCCAATCCAACAGCCGCTGGGCGCGCTCGACTGGCCACGTTACCCCTCTCTCACAGAAGACTACCCTGAAATGTACTGCATTTCCGACTTTATCTTGTTTCCCTAACGTACGTACGAGTTTCGGTACGTACGTGAGTGAGATGTGCCAGAACCCATTCCCATCCTATCCCTCCCCATTTTCCCAACCCTTTCTCCAAATCCATTTCTATATCTCCAAAGGTAGGCAGCGCATCCGGGGGCGTGCCAATGTTTGTCATTTTGAACTACTGTTGGCATGTATCGAGATAATGTTTTTGGAGAAAAGATTACGTGTGCTAATTAAAGGTAATATTTTGGAGATAAGACTATATATGTTATGCTATCAAGATAATGTTTTGGTGACAAGACTATGTGTCCTATCGAGGTAAAGTTTTGGAGACAAGACTATGTGTGCTATCGAGGTATTTTTTTAATTGAACTTCCATCTTCACTCTTTCTGTATTGATTGTAGAAAGTGGCTTTACCATCACGTCTCCCAGTCACCCTTTCTATCAAAAGTTCTCAAAACAGGAAACCGCATCCACACAAAGTTTATATTAAAGTAACCTCTCAAAATTAATTGACAAAGACAAACACGGGAGTACGAAACGTCGTCGCCATAAATAAGGGATGTCTCGCATAATTGAAATGTAGGGAAACAACTGCGCTCGAATCTCAAAAAGCACAATAGCAAAAAAAATTGGATGCGGCACTTTTGAGCGAAAAAGAAAGAACAGAGGAAAGTAGAAATAGAAGAATAGAGAAGAGGTTAAAGGAAAATAGATAACATGTAAACAAATTAATATTTCAAGTGAATTACGACAACACATGCCTTAATACAAAAATAAGGTAAGGTATTTCAAAAGCCGTGCCGTGTCTTGTGACTTTAGAATGGCACCAGCCCATCTCTTCCCGTGGTTATTGTAAAAGGCGACTAAGGAATAAAACAAAGCAGCTACCAGAAGCCCTGAGGTACTACACCACCCCCAAAAGAGTAGACTCGCCAACCCAAGACATTGTGCATGAGGAGACACATATCCAACAGTGGATAATAAAAGGGCTGATTGTATTGAATTACAAAAAACAACCAATAAATTGTACGGAAGACAAGAATGCAGGAGCGTTATAAATATTTTTATAACAAAAAAACGGTCATTTCATGGATAAGCACCTAATAGGTAGGTACTACATATTCAGTTGTTTTGAGTATATGAATTATTTATTTAAAGTTTGCTAAGCACGTTTCATATTATAATTACGAACGACATTAAAAAACCTAATTATGTTTTGTCCCAAAGCCATTTCCTCGGAATACATCGATCAACCAAAATACATTAATCGATGGTTAGTACGCACATTAAATTAGGTGCAAATGTAACAAAGTTAAGAAAAAAAAAGGAAAAACTTCTATATATTACTAATTTAAACCTTACCTTGGATAAATTAAAACTGGTTGCTATGGACACATCACGTTAGCAATAATTCTTATTGAGGAGATGAGAGTATTTGCGTATCTGACGAAGCTTATTATATTTATCAGGAGCATCTGCAATTTTGATTGGACTTAAATCTAATTCAAGGCGTAGGCGGCGGTAATCCTCTTACCAGCCAATAAATAAGTTAATAACAGCGCTCACTTCCAGCTTCTACGTTTGAATAAGGGCAACGCCTTATATTCATTCAAAGTATTTCGCTAAAGGATATTTCTATATTTTATATTTTTATTCCATTTTAATTCATTGACGGGATTAATGGTGTTAATGAGTTTTATGTTACTTACGAGAGTCCTTGTATAATAATTGACTAAACTATTTTGTTTATTAATATTTATAATTATAGTTATTTACATTTATATATGTAAATTCACATTATAAACTATTGATACTGATATTATATTCTATTTAATCGATTTTGATTTTCTATTTAATTCTCTCTATGAAGTTTATTTCGACACAAGTAACCAAATCCCTTTCTTGTATTCCGTCACTAGATTCAACTGTCAAACGTGTATAGGTGTATAGGTATAACTGTATAGGTGTTTTACATTTCAACTTAGTCTTTAATTTTGAATAATCTAGATTTTAATAGATATTTCAGGAAATGATTTTATTGTATCACATTAATTACGATGTATTACGAACTAATATTAGTTCATAACGATGAGCCGTGTGGTGGTCATGTGGTTTTTGAATCATGAACACCCCATCTTTTCCCGCGGGTAAAAGGCGACTAGGGTCCGGTTATCATAGGAAGAGCGTTGACAGTTCTGTATTTAATTCATTTTATGTAAATTCCGTTTCTTTCTTAAGTCATAAGGATAACGAACCATAAGGGACCATAAGGGATAACAAAGCCGCTACCACAAGCTCTGAGGAACTATATCGCCTGGCATGGTAGTTCTTGGGCAGTGTGGCGTTTCAAGGCCATACATCCCTCATGTCCAAGACAGTCTCCATGAGGAGGCCCGTGTCCAGCAGTGGACGATGAAAGGGCTGTTTTCGGTTACGGTACTGTTTATCTTTTTTTATTCAGGAAGCTTATAAACTATTGTGATTACATATATATTGTGCTGGAGTGACAACACTATCGATATAAGCAGTAGTCATGCAACACTAGTTGGCGTGTACCCCGTGGCACTCGGCCCACGAAGAGCTGTTATACGTATTGTAAATAGATAAAATAATGTTAGAAGAGGGGCGGTTTAATTAATACTGTCCGAGGAAGCGATCCTGCTTGCATAAATACACATATTAAAAACCCAAGTGACAAACAAAAAAGTTGTCATATAGAGTTTTTTTTTACACTTCATTGCACAATATCGTACAAACGGCGAGCTGAATGCCGTAATCCCTTAGGACATTCTCTCCTCGCCAATCTTTGGGTTGATCAGAGAAGTTCAATTAGGCGGTGCATGAAAGACACAATTTAGATGGTGTGGTAAAATAAATAAAATATATTATTACATATACAAATACATACTATATATTTTATATGTATTGTATTAGAGCTATTATATATTATATGCTATATGTGTGATCGATAATGTTAATAGCTTAAACAATTATTTATGAGAATAATAATTAGTTTGTACATAGTTAGCGAGATTTCAAAGCCTTATTTTATATAGGTACTGATTTATTTGTGAGAATGTGATATGCATTTTACTGTGAAACAGACGTTAAATTTCTGAGAAACACCATTGGTCGAAAAGGTGATTGAAAATAGTGATGTTTTTCTGTAATTCAAAAGTCAACTCAATCTGCACGCCTTCAAAATTACATTTAAATATATGTTTGAGTGTGTTAAATATATTTAAATATATGTGTTAAATATATTTATTTGTGTGAGATTGCATGCGCAAACCTTGTCATATATTTAACGAGGACGAAATATTGATACCTAATATAGTTTGCTTAAATCATATCCTGAAATATCTATTAAAATCTAGATTATTCAAAATTAAAGACTAAGTTGAAATGTAAAAAAAAATGTATCCTTTGTAGTACCCGTAAAAGATCTCCAGTTTTTCAATTTGTCAACCAATTTTCAGCGTCTAGGCTGAAAATTGGTTGACAAATTGAAAAACTGGAGATCTTTTACGGGTACTACAAAGGATACAATATTATCTTCTCACCATATATCCACTCCATCAAAATTCTTATTACACTAAAGACTCTATCAAGTGCACGTTTTAGAAACATACATAATATTCTCTTCAAAGAAAAACGCGCCCCTTTATCACGGCGTTTTATGAAAGGGAAGAGAAAAAATAACAAATTGGTCCCCACAATATGTTGGCAACACCTGCGGCGTAGTATAATCCAAGTACAGTAAGGTGAATTTACGCAAATCCCTTAAATGTGCCTCACGCACACAGAAGTGCGCTTTATGTAGCGTTATTATAACCTATATATTAATGTGTGAGATAGCATGCGCAAAGGTTGTCGTATATTTAACGAGGACGAAATATTGATACCTAATTAAGTTTGTTTAACGAGCAGTGCTTGTTCTATCGTTACGTTTTTTTATTTTGGTTATTATTACTTTGATTAATATGTGTTATAGTAAATAATGTACGTACATGTTTCAGCAATGAGTGAGTTATGCCAGAGCCCATTCCCATTCCATCCTATCCCATCCCTCCCCATTTCCTCAACCCTTTCTCCAAATCCATTCTTACATCAACAAAAATATGCAGCGCATCCGGTGGCGTGCTAAAGTTTGTCGTTCGGAACTAAAGTTGGCATGTACCGCGGATGTTCATGGGAAACGTATCCACTTCCCACCAGATGGATTGTATGCTCGTTTGGCACCTTATTTCTATAAATAAAAAATAGTGACTATAAACTGTAAAATAAATGTTGTGAATAGTAAGAAATTAAGAGCGATTCCACATCACCAACAAATCTTAAAGATTTTTGTAATACCTATAAAAATAAATTGTAAAATGTAATAGTCAATAAAAAATGGTTGTACCCAACTAATATTGAGTAATTTAATTATGCTAAGAAAGTTTGCCTTAAACATGAAATAGATTTACAATTTCCACGAGGGGTGTGGATGGCCTACGCGTAGGCCACTGAAAAGATAACTCCTTCTGGCGCGGACCAACGCTCGCGGCGAACCGTGTCGCCGGCTAGACGCTCATTACTTTACCGCTTCATAAGTATTCATTTTTTTACTACGTTAACACTATAATATTTTATATGCATACCGGAACTTAATCTAATTGGTTCTACTGGATATAACATGACAGAAATATTTCAATAATTTTCCATACATCGTGACCTTTGGTGTCTTGTTGTAATGACAAGCAAGCAATTAAAAAAAAAATCTGATATGAGTGTTGAAAATATAAAGACTAGTGTGTTCTTTTTAGTTAGTTTCGTTACGATTATTACGTTTTTGTGTAAAAAAGTAATTTGTACAATAAGCTGTTATTAATATAACGGTTTTTTATGGGTGAAATGTGATACAATGTGGATTTAAATGAAGAAAATTTTCAATTTATTGAATAATACTGTCTTTTTTTATATAGTACAAATATTAGATTTTATATAGGTAGTTAAGAAAATATAATAATGCAATAGTTTGTGAACTCAAGGAACTTCCTTAGTGGTATTGCAAAGTAAAACAAAGATGGTTTTTGTAGGTTTTCCGTATCTTTTTCTAAGTTCTAAATTATCAGTTTTCGGAATTTTATACGCAAACATTTTATTTTATATCAAAGGGCTCGGGCATGGGGATACGAAATAAAACGGTGTTAGTTCTTTATAATTATTTAAATTTTATTATTTATGTTTTCTGAAATCCGAATGGATTCCTACAGCTACGATTGAGTTTCTGACCAAATACTTGTAAATTGTGCTTTGATAGCAATGAAATATTACTTTATTTTTAACAAAGAAACTTATTAGACACATGCGCGGGTTTCTTTTCTATTGTTTATAAAAGTGTTCGTTGTCATTGAAAAACAAAATAGCGGAACCACATCTAGCCCACTGCGTGCCCAGAAATATACGTTATTTGATAGAGAAGTGGTTCTAAAACAATGATTCAACATAGCGTGCAATTTATCTACTAAAGTTATAAGCCTCATCCAAAATGGATAACCTCTTACAAATTACATTCATGTACTCGTGTTTTTTTATAATAAATTGTGCCAAGATTACCTACTGTTAGTTTTATCCAGTAGATCTGCGAAGCCTAAGGAAATAACTTATAAAGGAAAATAGGGCGGTAAGAAAGGTGGCTTATTCGCGCCGTTTAAAAGGTTCTTTTTATTAAAAACCTAGTGTATTCAGGTTATTGTAAATGTTCCTTTATAACTACGGATGGTAAAAGATGTTATTTGTAGATATAGTTTATTTCTCTATTTGTTTTTATTTCGGTTATTTCGGCAGGAAATGAAAGATTTTTAATTTTGAATTCAATAGTTATAACTTCTTGGTATAATTAATTACAATTATTTGTAATTAAAGGTAAGCAGCGCATCCGGTGGCGTGTCAACGTTTGTCACTTTGGACTAATGTTGGCATGTATCGCGGATGTCCATGGGCTAGTATCTACTTATCACCAGGTGGACTGTATCCTCGTCTGCCATCTTGTTCAATAAAAAAAAAAATAAGTAGAAATATTTTGTTTATTTCACATTAAATCCCGCCCACCTTTTGTACACCGATTATTTATAATTTTGTGTATCCTTTGGCGTGCAATACAGTGAACTTACTTATAAAAAAAAGAAAGACAATACAACGTAAATGCTAAATGAAACAAAGAAAAAACTTTATTGGGGCCATAATTTTTTTTATCTTTAACTAGCAAAACCCCGCAGACGTTGTCCTGTCATAGAAGTTGATGTGTTGCAGCGCCATTTAATGGCGAATTATAACAAAGTCGATAGCTCGAAAATATTCTACGTGCTCAAATACCTATGTATATCAATTTTTATCGCGATCAGTTGAACGGTATAGAAGTTGATGTGCTGCAGCGCCATCTAGTGGCGAGTCACAACAAAGTCGAAAGCATAAAAACCTTCGCCATGAAAAAATACATATTATACTACTTTCATGGTGATCGGTCAAACGGTGTCGAAGTCTATTAATCTCCAATATACAAACATCCTCTTTTATATATATATATATATATATATTATATATATATAAAGAAAAATAAGTATATATATATATATATATATATATATATATATATATATATTTACGCAAAGGTTACTCTATATTTTGTTATGTACAGACCAATGCTTTAAATGTGTGAAGATAACTATAACATGTATATTTATTCCTTAAGACACATTGTCGCAATTATACCAATATTCTATACTGTTTATTACTATGTATATCTGCGCAGACTGACACATTAAAGATACCATTCACATTTGGCAGAGGAAATATTTTTTCAGTGACACGATAAGAGAGACTTATAACCCGAACCACAGAATGGAAACGTAAGATATTTACAAGGAAATATACTGGGATAATGTCACAGTCATTTCGGTCGGATAAACGGCTTAGGGCGGAGACACATGTTCTGTAAATCAATATTTATTACGCGAGCCAGGAAAGGGTTGAAGGTTGGAGATGAAGACAGATTGCTGAACAGTATTAAGCCTTAGGATTAAATGAATGAATCTGTACAAAAATGGAATTCTTTTGTTTTATAGATGGCAAGAGATGGCAGACGACCCATGATCACCTGCAACACTAGGGGGAATGCGGGTGCGCTGCCGACCTTGCAGAATTGATGTAAGTTCCCATGTACAGACACTGCATTTCTTCTGCACTGGTACAGGTTTTTCTTATTTTACGTGAATTTATGTTGAGGGACATAGATACGCGGACATAGATCGTACCACTCTTTTTTTGTGGTTGTTTTTTTTAAACTGCCGCCCATACCTTATTTTGTGCGGAAACCAGCTTATTAGAGGAGCCAATGCCCTGGCATAGGTTTTGCTTTTTAGTTTAGTCCACAACCTAACAGTATTGTATAAGAAATTATACCTAATTATAACAGTAATTGTCTACATCAGGGGTGTCCAACTTACAAAGCCTCAAGGGCCAAAATTAAAACCTTGAACGTAGTTGCGGGCCATATTTAAACTTTAATACTTTAATTTAAACTTTAAATTAAAGTATTATTATATACTTTTAATTTTAAAGCATCTATAAGAACCTATTTAAGGTTAAGTTATTAATAAAAACCAAAAGTAAATTATAAACCAGTATATTTGGTAATAGTTTGTTTATAAATATTAAATTATAAAATCTTTTTCAAAAGGAAGGCATTCCAAAGTAATTTTCTGATTTTTTTTTGTCTCTTGTCGGGGGCCGCATGCGGCCCGCGGGCCGCCAGTTGGACAACCCTGGTCTACATGTATAAACGCCCTTACCATATCTTAGTAGATAAGGAGCCTTATGACACTTTTGCCAAAGTGTTTGTCCTGGATGTTTGCACATTTGGGAGTTCTATTCACAGTTGAGTGTGTTTGCTAGTGTTTACGATGTGGAGTAAATCGAGAAATACCGAAAGAGTTCCGATACTTTTGATGTATAAAGTGGGTAGTTGGTTTCGATAGATCAGTTCGAAAGAATGATAGTCTAGTGCAGGGCTTCGCAACCGGTCTGCCGCGACACACTGAGACGATGCTAGGTATGCCGCAGTGTAACCTGAATCACCAAGCAGGGAGGTGTAACCAAGGGCACGAGCGTGACAAATTTCCAGCTGTTTTATACACTTTATCACTTCTCGGTGATTTTTGACTTTTTAATTTTTATTTTTTAATTTTTTTTTTGAATGTTTTTTCTATTATTTGTTAACCCTTATGTATACTTTTAATTATGTTTGTAGTTCAGGTGTGCCGCCGAATATTGAAAAGAACACAAGTGAAAAAAGGTTACGAAGCACTGGTCGAGCAGGGATGATCAAACTATCGGTGATCTACAGCAAGAGATTTGGGCAGTAATCGGTCGACTGCGTAAGCAGGTAAAAAATAAACTTTTACTAAAGGGCATTCATTGCACATTGCGTTATGAAAATAGTCTCTTGGTACTGTGAATTGTCACTACGTTATTGTCAAGTAGGTTCAAAATCGCGTGTCCGGTGAAGTGCTCCTCTCTTTTAAAGTGCTTTTATGAATTTGGTTATGTAATTTGTTTTTGTTTTTCAATTATGACTCTTTTTTTCCTGCTACCGTCGTTATATTCATATTTATTTATATAATGTGTATGCTAAACATCGATTAATCTATTGTGGTTGATCGATGATACTAATGTCAAGGAAATGGCGGCAGATGAGCATACAGTCCACCTGATCTGTCGTCCATAATCGTCCGCGATACATGCCAACATCCGTCCAGAATGACAAACGTTGGAACGCCCCCGGATGCGCTGCCTACCTTTGCAGATTAAGGAATGGATTGGGAAAATGGGGAGGCATAGGATGGGATGGGAATGGGCTATGGCATATCTCACTCACTACCGAAATACGTGCGTACATTGGGAAAATACGATACAGTAGGAAATGCAGTACAATTCAAGGTAGTCTTCTGTGAGGGAGGGGTAACGTGGCCAGTCGAGTGCGTCCAACGGCTGTGAAAATCCAACGAGCACTCTCCCCCTTACAAATTTTGATTAGATTTAATTACATACAATATAGACTACATTTACTAAAAAAATAGTCAGTATAACCTAATTGCATCTCATATAAGCAAATATCCAGAGTTTACAATTTAACTAATAATTATCCGCTAACATAAGAGAGGCGCTTGGAAAGCGCTGAAAAATTTACCATTCCTTCATCTGTATTAATGTATATACCTGAACACTGCCCCTACTCTTCTTGTATAATACTAATAATACACGCCACTAGTATAAGCACATATTATATGTTACTCAATAGACGTTACTTTTGTAGGTAAAGATCGATAAGTCGAAAGCATGTCGAAAGAAATCTGACAAGTGCAGTATAATTACTTCAACGTGTTGCGGATAAAAGCAGATAGTTTAATATAACTTTTATATATTTCGTGTGGGTTTCCATTAATTTTAAACGATATTTTAATTAATACGTGGGCTTCAATATTACCCTTTGTATATGAGGTAATACAATATTCAATTTTCACTGCATGGGTTATTGTTGCATAAATAATGGTTGGACGGTTACGTAATAATATATATTTTGCTTTTAGCAATAAATAATTAATTAATTATTCAAATGAGTATTAAAAGGATTATTAAAATATGAATCAGTAGATAGATAGCGTTAATCGTTTAGTTCAGTGGTTCTCAATTTTTTTTGGCCATGTTCCACTGAAGCATCTCTGAAATTCTGATGTCGACTTATGACATATTTTTTATGTCATATACGTAATTCTTTTTCGTATTGCCACCCTTAAAAAGCAAATGGACCCCCTATAGGTTGAGTGCCCCGTGTTGGAGCCATGTCCAGTAGTTATGCACCAGATAGTTCAAAATTCTTAAAGTAACTTAAGTAACACTGCCAAGGCTATTCTTAAAGTAAAATCGCAAAATGTTCTTCTTTGGAATACACAAAATTACCCTTGATTTAAAGGGCAATATTATTTATGAGATCGAACCACCAAAAGCCCGAGACAATATATAAAGGTCTCCTCTGGGAACCAAATCCGCGACTCTTACTCCCGAAACCGTATTTATTTACATTATTCAGATATATTTTACCTTATGATATTACTAGAATTTGCCTGCGACTCCGCGCGTTTGGGAACCGACTTTCTAAATCAATTTATCAAGGAGCTTAGAGAGGTATGTTTGTATCTGGACGACTTCATTATTTTCTTACAATTATGTTCGGTGATCGATTTTCAGTTCAATCAGATCTTTAAATTAATCATTAGGAAAATGGTTGATATGAAGAGATCTAACATGCTTACTTTACTCTCTCTCTCTCCCCCTTCTCCCCTCTCTCTCGCTCTCGCTCTCCCTCCCTCTCTTTCTGTATTTAAGTTGTTACTGCCGTTTGTTACTGTTAGTGCAGTTAAGTTGTTACTGAAAACAATGGAAAATTGTTTGTAATTTTCTATGTGGTTGTAACGGCTTATTGTGTTGTTTTCTTGTTCCATGACATTTTCTTTTTTATAGAAAAAAGGCGGTAGATGAACAGGCAGTTCACCTGATGGTAAGTGGATGCTGTCGCCCATGGACATCTGCGATACATGCCAATATCAATCCCGAATGACAAATGTTAGAACGCCCCCGGATCAGCTGTCTACCTTTTTCGAGACAAAAGGATTTGTACAAAAGGTTAGGAAAACGAGGTGGAATAGGATAGTATGGGACGAAAATGGGCTTTGGCATATCTCACTCACTAAAAAGATACATAGAGGTCTACCGGAATCTCATGGCAAATTGGAAAATAAAAATTTGTTGTGTGCAATACTGGGGAAATTGGATTAAACGATCTTGATACTGTTTAATTTTTATTTGTGTCTTTAGTATTAATGAACATGAAGTATATTAGGTATGTGTATGAAGTATGTTGTTATACATCGGGTTCTTAACATAGGAAAATATGTCATGAAAAATAAATCAATCGTATAGTACTTTATGTACTAATTTATTATATATCATTTAAATCATACTAATAACTTAACACCTCATTCAGAACTAGAAAACGATTCCAAGAACTCCACTTGCATTTCTTGTTCTTCATCAGATGATGAAGATACAGAGGTATTTATTATAAATCGCTCTTCCAGCATTTCAATTATTCTACCTTGCTCGATGAAATCGTTTTCAATTTTCTTTACATGTTCACAACATTTTTGCCATTCTTCTGCACCAATTTGTGAGAAAGCTTCTTCTGTTAATAATTTAATGTCACTTGCAGGCCTATTTACATTTTTATCAGCAACTTTTTGCTTTATTATACCCCAAATAATTTCTATGGGATTCAATGTGTAATGATAAGGTGGGAGCCTTAAAACTTCGTGACCGTGCGATTTTAATACTTCATCTATCTCATATAAGGGCGCAGACATGTTTTGTTTCACTACTTCAAGTAGTTGACATTTACGCCAAAGATCGTCATAATGTACATCATTTGCACGAAGCCATTCTTTTATATCAGCGATTGGCTTGTGTGGGCGGTTTGTTCATCCGTACGGAATGATAACTAGCATTATCCATAACAATTAGTGAAGGTCTTGTCAGATTTGGAATTAGCTTCTCTGTCACCCATTTTGTAAAATTGTCCTTATTCATATCGTGGTGATAGTCAGCAGATACACTTGTTGACCTGTACACCAGACAACAATTTGATACAAAGCCATTTTCTCCACCAGCGTTCACAATGATCCACCTCGCTCCAAGTGAAATACTTTTAGATGGACCTGCAATATCTTTGCTTTGCCAGCACTTGTTCACAGAACATGAACCGTGAATGTAAGTCTCATCTAAATAAATCACATTCCATTTATTATGCTCTTCAGCTTCGCGGTTTTCCTTTATACGCTTCAAAAACTTGTATCTTTGTAGTTTTATGTCATCTCTCTCCATTAAAATGGTCCTTTTTGATTGGCATTTAACATATTTTAACAATCTCCTTAAGTAGGTATAAGTCTGTAAAAAATAATAAAATTTATCATGTTACTCAAACGATAGCTTATTCATTCATCATCATCATCATCAGTCTATCAGTCTATATACATCCCACTGCAGGGCACAGGCCTCCTCTTACGAGTGAGAGTGAGAGGGATTATTGCTTAATATTTTTCTTACCTCAAAGATTCTCTCCCTCCGTTGAAATCAATATCTTGTCGAAGAATTTGTAACAGTTTCATTACTGTTGGAATTTCCTTCCGAACTGTATAGAATTCATTTACTTTATTCCTAATTAACTCTAAATCGAAACTGTCCAAGTTGATTTTCTTCTTCCCCCCTCTCCTCTTTTTACCAGGCGTGGAAAATACACCATCATTCGATGTGCCCTCACCTACGATTCGCCGTATAGTAGTACTGGAAACCCCTATAAAAAAGCTACAATTAAGTAAGAAAAATATAAAATAAACTAAAAGTATCAAAACAACTCAGTCCAACTTACCGGTCAACTCTACGACGCGCTTTAAAATCAAAGATTGAGTTTGATTTACGCCTTCTTCCCTTATTTTACGATACACATTGAAAACAATATTTCTCGCTTGAAATCGAAGTGGCTTTTTCGACATTTTCACAAAAACCACAAATTGTCAAGAAGATATCACAAAATCTCAGCAGCGTTTGACAAATCTCGTACTTTGATTTGACAGGTGACAATTGACATTGCCATATGAAAATCACAATTTTTAATTTTTTTTATGCCATGAGATTCCGGTAGACCTATACATACATTGGAGGAATTGGATAAAGTGGGAAATGCATATTACATTTTACGGTAGTCTTCGTGTATAAAATTGTATACGTATATAAAATCTTTGTACAATGTCTATCTTTCCCAGTCATTCTCTGTAACGTCTATGTTTACAATTGCCTTAGCTATGGGAACGTAAAATCACACATATAAAACAAAGGAAATATAGCATGAACCTGTTAGAAAGTAAATGGTGCGAAACTGAAAGGGATGGAGGTCGAATGCTTGCTAGTGTCCTTCAAACAATCAACTGTGGCCTTACGATTAAAATTGCCAGTCATGCATCAAATGGACTTGTAGTAAGTCAGTTCAATTATTTACGGTACATTTTACTACACATTTCTCCCTCTATCCTATTCTCTAATGAACGTGTTTCGGTAGTCAGTGAGATATCCCAGAGGCCATTCCAGTTCCATCTTATCCTATCCACTCCTATTTTTATTTTTTTTATTTATTTATTTCGACCAACTCAGGATCATAACATTTTTTATCATATTTTATTGTTAGTAAGTACTTAATTTAAAACATTTCTTAGCCTATAGTTAGTAGCACACAGAATATAAACAAAATATAAATTAAAATTATGCTAATTTATTTGTCAGCACATGTACCATACAACAACGGTTTGTATGCCATTGAATGAAGAGTAAAATGGAGGCTCTTTATTCTATTATACTTTTGACCCCCATTTTAACCATATCCCTCTCCAAGAGGACTGAGAGGTGTTATAGGACAAAGAAAACTCCTCGTCCGATTATACTTCTTATTCTCCATTTTCCTAACCCTGTCACCAAATTTATTCCAAAATCTCCAAAGGTAAGCAGCGCATCCGAGACCGTGTTGGCATGTATTGCGAATGTCTATAGGCGATAGTATCCACTTACACACAACCAGGGCGACTATCTGTTCGCTTCCCACCTTGTTTCTAAAAAAACAATCTGGAGCATTCTGTAACCTATCAAGCCCCGAAACGTGAAGCTATAGATTCCGTTTATGAGTTTAAGATAAAACGTTGACCGGTATTACCGGTTGATATTCAAAGGCAAATGATTTATGGCATAGGTAGCATTGAAATAATAGGTACACAAATATAAATTTAACACAACACAATTTCAAAAAATTTAGCCTCAGTTTATTATTCTTGAAATTCATTCATAAGATTTAGTTACAAGCATTTCAAACAGTTTCTCTTTAAATAGTGACGTATGTCATCTGCATGTGTATAGTTTAGTACCTGTCACAAATATACTGTTACTGTCATTATTCATTTTGGGATATTTATTTTCACGAATTTCAAATATTTCAAATTTTGTTTTACAAAAATACAACTCTCATTAATATAAAGAGCGGAAAGACTAAGTACATGTAAGTTTTTTAAAATGTTCTCTACGGTTATCCATTTGCTTAAAACCTAAAATTGTCCTGATAACCTTTTTTGTAATTTAAATACCGTAGGGGCAATAAGTGAATTTCCGCAGTGCAGTATACCAACGTATTGAGGTAATGGGTTGAGCGTTTATTCAACGTAAAAAAGCCTATAAGTAATAAACAGAGAACGTAATTATCTAAAAGAATCGTTACAAATATCGACTCATATTTGGCGCCGGAAACCATTTTGTATAGATAAATGCATCTACTTCCATAATATAAGCAATTAAACACTTATCAACCCTTTAAGATTATAGGCTGACGTAAAGTGTACACTATGGGGTATATCAAAGCGAAAATCGTACAAAAAGAAGTGTACTTAAGTTCTTACAAGTCTGAGTGCCACTTTCTTGCCGACTCATTAATGTATTACGTTAGAGCCGGCTGCTAAGATTTCTCCAGAAATTGTATACGTACGATCCTTTTGCACGTTCCAATCGAGTAAGAAAGTAAAAAGTTGTTTTTTTTGCCCCTAAAATTATCGTCCTTTCAAATTATAAACAAAGTCAATAATTTCATAGCGACAGTAAGCTCCCTTTGTTCAGATAACACCACACCAAGTTACCAGGAGTCATCATTACCATCCCCCGTCATTAGCAAGTATTTCGATAAGGTTGGAAGCGCTTAGCGATCTAAATCTTCCGCAAAGTGGTTTGAGCAATAAAACCGGCTGTTAGCCGTTACGCTATCGCATTTAAGGTAAGTACAGTTGAGTACCCACATCGCAAATCTTCTGTGAATAATTCTTAAAGAGTCTTTACAAAGTAAAGCCTACATGTACAGAAAGTACTAGTTTTAGAGAGACCCAATAACATTCATATTGCGTAACCAGTTTGGTAGATGTACGCTGTATTCCAACAACCGCTGGGCGCACTCGACTGGCCTCTTTACTCCTCTCTCACACAAGACTATTGTAAAACGTATTACATTACCCACCTTATCATATTTCCCCTAATCTAAGTACACGTTTTTACTACTAGTTGTTTATACTAGTTTCGACAAACGTTGTAATGGGAGATTAAACATCACGTAAACACTAAGACAGCTCTTTGTACACGTTTCACTTTAACAGAACCTAATTAAACAAATGCTATTTTTTTAAATAATTTTTGAATAGTCTCCCCAAGAACTGAAGCAATACCTAATTAAACAGTTGTATTTTTTATTAAATATAATTTGAAGCTCCTCAAGAATAGAAGCAATACTTAATTAGACAATTGTTTTTTTATCTAAAGAGTATCTCAATTGTAGAAGCAAATTAAACTTAAAATGGCAGTAATGTTAATAGACTTCATTTTATGCGGCTTCTCTTTTCCCTTGGGTGTCGTAAAAGACGAGAAAGCCGCTAACACAAGCGCTGAAGAACTACACCAACTCTAAAAGAGTGGTTTCGTCAACCCACTTGGCCAGCGCGCAGCGTGGCGCTTTAGGGTCATTCATACCCCACGCACAAGACAATGTGCATGTCCAGCAGTGGATACTGAAAGGGCTGGTTACATTGTATTACATATACAGCCTCATTAAATATTGGTGCTATGATATCGCCAAGATGCCCGAATCTTGCCGGAAGATGCCAGGTGGAGCAAAAACTCGAAGAAGTTAGCCGACTGGATAAAATTAGCGAAATATCTTGAGTGGGAGAAGGAGATACTTTTAAAGGTATTCAATAATAGAAAGAACCAATAGAATGTTATATTAATAGAAGTATATTTCTTTAGAAAGAATGAATGAAGAAAGACCCAATCGAACAATGTTTCGTATAATAAATTAGTCAACCATAATCATTCATTTCATTAGTTGCCAAATCCATAACCGTGGCCGTAATTGGATCTGTCCACATAAAATGTTACGGTTGAGCGTAAGTCAAAGACGGTGACGGTTAATAAATTGTTAAATGCACAACGTCATTTAGATAGATAAATAAAACTCTTTATTGTACACAAAAACAAAACATGATAACGAACGTTTATCAGTGGAATCTAAAGATAAAAACGCGAGTGTGTGTGCGTGTGTTTGTGTGCATAAGTGTGACAGGGTGACGCTTGGTTTACATTTAGGAGTTTAATAATCAGGTGTGTAAATATTTTGTTAATCGCTTGGTAGAGATCACTTTTCAGTAGAAAACACCTCTGGGTAGAGAGCACCTTTGGGTAGATACCACAATGTCCTTTACCGCATCATTAGCCCATGTCTCTGCTAAATCCATCTCTCCATGTGTTTCACCACTCACGCGATCGTCACTACATTTGGTCTTCTGCTCTTGTCATAGAACTACTAAGGGCGAATTTCCATATTTCTAAAGGCTACTTACTTATTTAACTATTTGGTGCTAAGCACTCGATATTGCCTGATCGTGGCAACCAAATGACCAAAAGAGTATTAACACGGCTGTTACCCTTTGGTAGTCAGACACAGCTGGTCTTTTGATAGTTCAGCAATGGTTTATACCGTTGATGTAAAGTGTCATTATCGCAAGATCCGCCTAAAGCCCTTCCACGTGTTTACATACAATGACTACGGACAGCTGTATTGCGCGACGTGTGACAGTACATTTACGTACAAGTTCGGTTTCACCAGTCACATTCACCAAGCACACGCCAGGGAGAGAAGGGGTCACCGTCGTGGGAATCGATGTGGATGGCATCATCATCATCATTATATGGTCCATGGTTTGATAATATATATTCCATAAAGGCTATAATTTACAAAGCGTTCATGGTTTTACAAAGCGGTTACGATTAGTTGCGTGTTCCCGCGACTGAGTACCCAGCAGCCACTGTCCGCCGAGAGTTGCGGGAGGGATATGGTTGAGAACAGCGCAGGACCGAGAAGAGTGACACAAAAGAAAGGAGGCTTATACTCAGCAGTGGGTAGAAACAAGCTGTAGATGATAATAAAAAACGCGCCTTGTGCACTGGCCAAGAGGCTTGGCGAATCCACTCTTTTAGTGATGGTGTAGTTCTTCAGCGCTTGTGATAGCGGCTTTAATAACCCTTAGTCGCCTTTTACGACACCTACGGGAACAGAGAGACTGCATAAAATGAAGTCTATTATCATTACTGCCATTTTAAGTTTAATTCGTTTCTACAATTGAGTTCACACTCTTTAGATGAAAAAACCAATTGTTTAATTAGGTTTAAATATTTTACCTCAAAAACAGGCCTTGTTTGCCTTTGGGTGATCTTCTACTTTCATCGTCTGAATACAGGCCTCCTTATAATTATGCTCAGGTAAAAATATTCTCTACTCTGTTGGAAATAAATGATACTCCACTGCCCATAACTTGGAACTTGGCCTATTGAACACAAACACAATGACGTACTGAAGCCACGTAATTAGTTTCCAATAATTAAATTTCAGTTACACATATTGCCTTGTCATTTACAGCGGCACGGCTAAAGAAAATTATTTTAATAATATTATATAATAAACAATAATATATAAATGTTTATTATAAACCTAGCAATACCCGCGGCTTAGTTAAGCGTGGTCACAGCGTAGGATGCAAAAAAAATATAAATTTATTTAATATAAAATTTACTTTAATCTAATAATTATTACAATAAATTATAATCTATAACTATATCTAAGAACGTGCTGCTTCCGCCGATGTTAGGCCAAAAGAGAACTTCAACTTGAAACGGTGGCGGCGACATCACCTCGGCTATGACGTCAATCAGCACGTTGGTGCAGTGTCAGCGCCTCGTGCCTGGTGTTGCAATGGTGTGACCAAATGAGGTCGGTGCATACGCAGCGATCTTCCTACATTAGGCATGCGTAACACCTCCACCCGTAGAACAGCGAATATTGGAGACCTTGGTCGTAAATTGCGCTGGGGGTTGATTGGGATCAACCCTTCCTCTGTGTGGGATCGCATAGACAACTCGGGGTTCATGTTGGCCTTCGTATGCGTTCTCTATCGTTTTCTTCGCCTGACTTGAGCGATGTTTGCGGTATACAAGTGCTATGACGAGTGCACATGTACTGCATATCACGACATACATCGGGATCGTAGTATGATAGATGCTGTAATCTACGTTCGTCTTGAGCTGTGCGGGAGATTGTAGAGATATCTTCGTATTAGTTGCGTGTAGGTGGTCCAAGTTGATGGAGTTTAGTTTGAAGATTGGGACTGAAGACGCGTTGGCGAGGACTTCCTTGGGTAAATCCATTATTTTCAGCGCTTGACCCTTTAGACGATCGTTAGTGTTCGCAATTGTGAAGTCCGGCGTATCTATGTAGCATTTGTGGGGGACGATGGCGAGATAGCTGCCTTGAAGTTCGCGGTATAGATCTTGTCCACAGGATAGATGTATCTTCGTGGGGTTCGGAAAGCTGATGGTGTAGTGTTTGTCGTCGAGTTCCTCAAGGGCTGACCTTTCCAGTGAGATTGTGACGGGATCACATATAGGGGTTCTTTGTTGCGTGATGATGAGCTGCTGGATGCAATCTCGTGGCGTTCGACTTTGTAGATTCCGCTTCTCCTTGCATAGATACCACTTGCTCGTCTTCGGGCATTCAGCCGCTATGTACTTGAACTCTCTCTCGTGAATAGCCAGGAATGGAGATGGAGGTATGAGGATTTCGTGGTTTTTATTGGGTATGATAGATAGTTTGTACATATCATATACTTGGGGCAATGTTATAGGGAACTTATATACCATAACTATTTCGTTTCCTACATAATAAAAACCTTACTTTATTATATCGTAATATTCTCTAATATCTAAGTCAACGACGCTATCCTTACCATACAATTCGTGTGCCTTGCTAACTAAATTCTGAAGTGAATTTAGGCTTAGGACAGAATGGTGAGTGCTAGAAGCTCGAATAAACGCCAATACATTTTGTAACTTAACTAGTTCTTGCGATATACAATCTACATTATCACCTAAAATAAGAAAAACCTGTGCCAAATGGGCATACTTAACTAAATCATAGTCTCTAGTAGCTTCACCTTCTCGTATTTTATTTAATAAAACTTCTATCTTATTCTGATTATCTACAATGCTATCTATAATTTTAGTATATCGTGTAGACCATTCTTTAGTTAGACTATTTTGATTGTTTAATTCTGATACTACTTTATTTTCATTTTCCTGAATGACCTTTATGGCATAGTTATAACGTAGTGCATCGGTATAATCGAGGTTACCGGTTACGCTTTTTACTATGGAACCAAGACCATCTACGAGACCTCTCTTTACACGATTTACCTTGAAAGTTTGCAATTGCTCGGATACGCTATTAAGTTTATTTCTCAAGTACTCGATATGAGGTTCATATAAAGATGAAGTTTTAGTGTGGAGTTCGGGACTGATATTATTTAATTGATCTTTAACTGAGTTTATTTTATTTTGTAGGTCCTGAAGATTAATATATTGTAGGAAGGAGTGATAGTGAGAAATGATTCTCGCAGGGCCCAGCTTGAATGGTAATATACCGGGTCCATCGTCAAGGCTTTCAAGTTTTATCTCCTGCATTAGAACGGGTTGCAGGAGGAGATGAAGTATCAGCAGTGTCCTGCAACAATTGGGCACTTTTAGGGATTCGTTTTAAACGAGACTTTGCGATGGGTCCGTGCTTTTTCTTGGTATAAATGTGGATAGGGAGGTCCGCCATTATGGTATCATGAGTGTAACGAGGGGCTAACTTTTGTCGAGAGGCAATCGGATTCCGTAGAAATACTTGTTGCTCGGGAGAATATTCAACCTCGGGTTCTCGGGTTTTGTTTCGGATCTCGGTTAAGTCTTTACGGTGATCAGTGGTCGTCTCGTGAACTAGGTGATAGGCTCTACTCATTCTATTTTTATGATCTGTCATGTACTGCTGTAATAAATGGGCAGATAGGTCTACGTCAAAGGGGTCGCGTGGGTCGAAATGGCCCGTTATTAATTCTATCGGTTTGCATTTTGTAAAGCTATGTATCGAACTATTATAGGCCAGAAGGGCATAAGGCATTAAGTTTATAACAGATTCGCTTTTCTGATTAAGCTTTAAAATGCGTAGATGTTCTAATATGGTTGAGTGAAACCTTTCGACGATTCCGTTCTCATTAGGAGTGTGGGGTGCGACTCTATGGTGCTGAATCTTATGTAATCTCACGAATTCCGCTAAAAGTTGATTAGTGAATTCGGGGCCGTTATCCGTGACTATAGTGATAGGTATACCATGATAAAATAAGGTATAAACATATAGGTATAAACTTGAGCAAAGCTTGAACGACACTAACTGCAGTTCCGTCTCTCAAATAGTACGCCTGTGAGTACTTAGAAAAAGCATCGACTAAGGTTAAAAACTTTTCGCTTTGAACCGTGAGCAAATCTAAGTGAACTAACTCGAAGGGTTTGCTGGCTGGTGGAACTACACGAAACTGTTGCTTTATAGGCCTGCGATCGTACTTCGCTTGACCACAAATTGTGCACTGATTTATAAATTTAGTAATATGCTCTCTCATTTTTGGCCAGTAGTACTTGTGAGACAAAGCTAGATAGCATTCGTTAATTCCGCGATGGTTAGTTTTACCATCGTGATATTTCTTTATGATATCTTGCTGACGCAGATATTCTTTAACATTTTCTAGCTCTACCTTAGATAGCATAAGATTCATGGATGAATTTTTAAATGTACTTTGTATGATAGGAACAATGGAATACATTGCCAAAGGTGGATTGATAAGTAAGCCTGATTTAATTTTGGGATGGACTTATTCTCTGATCGCGTTAATGACATCTTCTTCGAGGTTGGATTCGGACAACTGAATAGCCGTTCTTGTATGAGTATCAAAAGGTTTTGTTACTACTGGTTTTCCTTTGATATCGCCAACTACGGTTAAAATTATTTGCTTAGTGAATTTGTTTAAAGGTTCGTCAGTAATCGGGACTTCCAAGATGGGCTTTTCAGCATCTGTATGGACTGTAATGGTTCTAGAATCATCGGCGGATTCCGAAGCTGTTATGGTTCTAGAATCATCTAGAGATGGTGCCATTTCTGAAGGTTTTACTACAATAGAACTTAATTCATCGATGTTAATTTCTATTCGCGATAATGCGTCCGCGTTCGTGTTGGACTTGCCTATTTTCGTCTATATTACTGAATCTATTATCTAACCTAGTACCATCTAACCTACTCTTCTTAAAATTCCTCGGATGGAAAATTTTGAAGGTCTATATTTTAACTAAATGCACAAATTAAATGGGAAAAAGAGAAAAAAAAAAAAAATACACATATAACAGGAATGTGAAAGGTTAAGATAATTAGGTACGGCTAGGGTTAGGAAGCACTTGAGAGATGTGTCAAGTACTTACCAATACATCTGGTATCTTTCTTGCTTGAATCGATGTTCGGATTCTCCTCGCTGGAACCACTTTGTAGATTCTACGTATAGCCGCGGAACAATGCTAGTTTCCTTGGCTATCCTACCGACTGCGCCAGTTAAGCGTGGTCACAGCGTAGGATGCAAAAAAAATATAAATTTATTTAATATAAAATTTACTTTAATCTAATAATTATTACAATAAATTATAATCTATAACTATATCTAAGAACGTGCTGCTTCCGCCGATGTTAGGCCAAAAGAGAACTTCAACTTGAAACGGTGGCGGCGACATCACCTCGGCTATGACGTCAATCAGCACGTTGGTGCAGTGTCAGCGCCTCGTGCCTGGTGTTGCAATGGTGTGACCAAATGAGGTCGGTGCATACGCAGCGATCTTCCTACATTAGGCATGCGTAACAGCTTCGTAAACGTAATGTCTGTTGTTACTTTACGTGTAAACTTTGTAATTGATCCAGCTCAATACAGGCTACATTTACAACGCCAGATTCCTTTTATCCAGATAAAATGAATCTGGATAGTAATGTGATACATACATTAATAACTGTGCCAAGTTTCATTAAAATCTAGGGAGTGGTTTTTAAGAGAGAGACAATAGGACAGACTGACAGACGGATAAGCATTTCAAAGATTGATGTTTTGGGCTCTGTATACCTCTGTATCACTGTTCCGATTAATTATCATTGCAGACGAGGGTTGTTGATAGTCAACCTGGTGGTAATCGCATCCCGTGGCCCATGGGCATTCACGATATTTGTCAACATTTTTCCAGAATGACCAACGTTAACACGCTCCCGGATGTGCTGCCTGCCGCCGGATATTTAGAAATGGATTTAGAGACAGAGTTTGGAACATGAGAAGGGATAGGATAGGATGGGAGAGGAAGGACTCTGGCATATCTCACTCACCATCGAAACACGTACACTGGTAGAATAAAATGCTAAAATTCAGTACATACGGTAGTCTTAAATAAGGAGATAATATTAAAGAATTTTGGTTAAACTTTCAATGTTCTTCTCACTTTTAGACTAGATCTCCATTCTTATCTAAAATCATTTACAGTTCGAGGTTAACCCCACTGCTCATCTGCGGCTTACCCTAGCTTCAATTAACTCTGTTATTTTATGTTAATAGCATGAAAACATTCATTATTTTTCGGGGCATAAAGTTAATAATGAAGTTCCAGCGCGATGAAGCAAGACATAACTTTTCGGCTGACACCTCGTCCCGAAGATTTTGTTTCGAGAAAGTAATTAAAGTTAGACCTTACTTATGTACTTAGGATGGTGTTAAGATCTTAGCTCACGTCGTTTTGGAGAAGTTTCTCTATGTGTTACATGGTAAACTTTGGAGAAAATTAATGCTAATATGAAACTCCTGTAATTTTTGCAGAGTTACACCATACCATCAGCCTATGTCGTGGCGTGTGGTGTCGGTCGGCTTTAGAGTAGCACCACTCCATCTGTCCCCGTGGGTTTCGCAAGAGGCGACTAAGGAAGAACAAAGCCACTACCACAAGCGCTGAGAAACTACACCACCTCTGAAAGAGTGGACTCACCAAGCCGCTTGGCCAGTGTGACGTTTTAAGACCATATATCCCTCATATAATGGATACCGACAGGACTGATTACATTGCTGTATATAGATAGGCATCTCACAAGGCTCGCCTCCACAAACGATTCTTAGCTCTACTCATCCAGCCACGCCGGTAAACTCTTCAAGAACCTGACTCCTTTAAACCTGACACGTCGTGGCTTCCTGGTACGTGTCCTCCATTCGAAGTCTCGTCTACTCCACCGGTTATCAGTCCTACGACAAACATGACCTGCCCATTGCCACTTCAGAATACTGATTCTACGAAATATGTCGGGTAACTAATTATTTAATTTTGCAAATTTCTTAGTTTCATTAAATTACTAAGGGAACATTCAGCTCCCATGGAAATCAAGCTAACCACACATACCTAATGTATTTTATACTACTAGTATATATGGTTGATAAACTATCCAGTAAAACTTCCGAATTTAATTGAATTCATTTCCAATACATTTGGCTATAAAATACGCTCCAAATGACTTCTGGATTTGTTGACCAATCCCCCAATGAGCCTAAGTCAACACCAATTCCATACATCAAACGCGATTCCAGTAATGAAGCATAGACAATTTAAAGGGAACCCCGCAATACTTCCAAAATAAACGCACTCGTTAGCGTTGGCTTCATTGCGTAATCCCTCAAAAATATGACCTGCCCTTTATCGTTAGCACCCCCAAATTAGAGCCTAACTCTTTAGTTATACGATTTACTAACACCGCAGAGATAACTTTGCCAGACACACAAGTCATTACAAACTTAATTTTTCGCCGAAGCATTGGAAAACCAGCTCTATTTGAAAGGGGTGAAGGTTATTGAGATGGGGAATCAAACGTAGATCGATACTCCGAAAATGGCAGGACCAGTGTCATCATTAACGCCTCGCTATTAAATTCGCAGTTGATATATTTGTATGATCATTTACCGTAGGTAAAACGCATTGCATGACTGCCCGTAAGTAAAACGAGCGATTTCTTAAACCAGATTCAATGAAGACATAAAGAAAGAGACCAGTGGTACTGGTAGTCGCCGTTAATGGGTGGATGAGATCAGCGGAAGACCGTGTGTAGCAGTGAAGAGACACACTGATGGTACGGTATGAAGCATCGAGGACGAACCCGGACCACCATTCAGCGCTTACCAGAATTGTGAGACGGTTTAACGTTTTGTCTAAATCTAATAATATTCATTTATTTTCTGATAGTCTTCCTAAATTTAAAAAGATCCTAATAAATGGCAAGTAGTTTCATTTTTGTTGTATTTATCTATACTAATATAATAAGGAGGTAAAATTGTGTGTTTCTATGTTGGGGGTAATCTCTGGAACTACTGAACCGATTTCAAAAATTCTTTCACAAATAGGAAGCAACATTATCCGTGTCTAATATAGGCTATATTTTATTTTGAAATTTTGAGACAAAAAACTTAGAAACCGAAACGAAGCGAGGGCGGGTCGCTATTGGTTATATAGTTGAAAGTACTTTGGATCAAATTGTTTTTACGTAAATATAAAAATGTGAAAATTAACTATTTAGCTTTTCGATCATTAGGTTTTGTATTTGCATGTTGATGTTTCCTATAAAAATGTGGTGACATTTTTATAGGAAATTTTTATATAAAAAGTACAACTGTAAAAAATTCTTTAACAATTGCAAGTTTTATATATTTTTACACTATTGTTTATTTCGTTGGCGACCTATTTAAATAAATAAATATGCTTTTTTTCACAGACAATTAGCGTGATAACTGCGTGATGGCCCAATCAGAACTGAAGGGAGTTTAATATAGTGCATCTACTGTGCATCCTTGACCAGTTTTTCACAGTAATAAATAGCCATAAACTTGATTGATCTTGATTATTGGTCTGTCTTTATTAGTTACTTAAGCATCTGTTATCCACTACTCCTCTAAGCTTGTTCTTCCAAATTTGAATAAAGTATTGCTAAAATTAAGCTCGCCCATTGTGAAATGGGCAATAAAGTCATAACTAATCCAAGATGTAAATCCTGTTTGGATCTTAAGCTGTACACCAAAAACATTGCTGTATGCGATACGATTGACTGTGAAAGCTTATAATCCTGAATATTTTTCTAAAGTTCCGTGGCAGACGAGCAGAAAGTCCGTGAGATAACAGTCGAACATTAAAATTTGCTATATATGCTGATATATGACATACATTGGTACGTTTGCGAATGTGCTGCATATTTTAGGTGTCAGAATTTGGAAAAAATGAGGAATGGAACTTAGAGTAATTACTTAGAGTCGGATATAGAGTCGTAGCGTACAGTGCGGTCAAAAAGACACTTGATACTGCGAACCCGAAAGTGGTGGAAAGAACTGCTATCCGGGGTGTTTCCGTTACGCTACGATACAGGGCTCTTCAAGAGAGCTGTGAACAGGATTCTGCAAGGTCGGCAGCGCACTCGCAAGCCCCCTAGTGTTACATGTGTCCATCCGTGCCTGCCCTCGAGTGCTTGTATAACATTTCTAGTATGTATTCTCAAATAGATAAGTACTAACGTACCTACTATAAACTCAAAAACCTGTTTCTGGCGCTGTTCTTTCAAAACAGTCTTTTATACAGATTTATGGATATCGTGCAGCCGCGAGCGTTTAGGTTGTGTTTTATTTCTGGGATGTCAGAAAAATTCCATTTAATGTTATTTCTTCCGGAAAAAGCGAGTTTTTCCTGATAGATGGTTAGTTAACCTGTTATGTAAATCGCAAAAACAGAATTAAGATTAACTGTGCTCTACTCCGATCTAAATCCGAATCAGTCATCGATGTAGACTCTTTGAATCTGATCTCTCGTAATAGATCGAATAGTTCGAATAGTAGATATACAGAGTTTATTAAATATCTCAGCGCGCAAAAGGTCGCAAGCTCAGCATATGCTGTGAGTACCTACTCGCCTACACAGCGCTGATTTTCAACATTCCCATGTATCATTATTTCAATGTTTCCAAAATGCTATTTGTGGCGGTTAGTAGAAATTATAGTTTTAAAATATGTTCAGCATTATCGAATGCAAGCTTGTCATTTAGTGTCAAACGTTGACAGACTTAATTATCTATGAACCCGCCAGAGCTGGGCTGCAGAAATTTTAATTAATGATTGTTTATGCAACAACGAACCACGCATGGAAATCTGGTATATGGGAATAAGTACTGAAAATAATATGGTTCCGAAACAGGTACATTATTATGTTCCTAGGTATTGCGAGTGTACACGTTGTAATCCCACATCCGCCGGGCGCACTCGATTGGTCACGTTACCCTTCTCTCACAGAAGACTACCTTGAAATGTACTGCATATCCCACTTCATCCTATTTTCTCAATGTTATCAGTGGTGATATATGCCAAAGCGTATTCCCATCCCATCCTACCCTATCTAAATGTCAGTAGATTACGTTAGGTTAAGAACTTTCCCAACCTAAGTTCTCGTATTATTAATAAGACTATAACTATAACCCTAAGACTATAACGTCTTATTTTTGTGACCTACTTTCAGGATATAAGAAATCCTTCGTTCTAATCACAAAGACATTTCGAGCGGTTTGCTTAATTTATGAAAATCACTAAATATTAAAATAGCGCTTAGCATTTTTTTAAAAGGACTTTAAAAACTACAAAAAATGTGACTCATTAAAAAGTTTAAAAAATTTCTAAATAATACTTTGAACAAGATCCACTCAACAATTTCAACAGGTTTCTAACCTACAGAACACTTAAACCTACAAGGGACTCGTACTTGACAGATTTTTTTGTAACCCTTGTTCTTATTCCAGTCACAGTAATGGCCGGCAAGAGCCGGTCACAATAAAATTATTAAGATGCAGTACGTTTAGTACAAATGCTTTAAATACGCTTCACAAACACATACACGCTCAGTTTACACAGCGTTGTAACCGAATCGCAGCGATAACAAATGCAATGAACGTCTACATAACACTTTTTGTGATGTTCAATAACTTTGGGAAACTAAATCTTTTTCTTCTCGGCACCGATTTTAATTTCAATCAAACCTTTTCAAGAGCGGTGGTTGCTTCTATAACTTATTCTGGAATTCCTATTCGTGAGGTCATGAGTTTGAATTGGAGTTTATTATATGACTTATTACTGAGTTTCTACTTATGATTTTTTATTTATCTTTAACTGTACAATGAAGGGACGCAACGAAACCCAATCCACATCGGGTTCACAACCCATAATTTGTATTATGGGCCAAAACTCTCGTCGTAATTTCAAAAGAAAGCTTAAAATACCACAAAATACACAATGCAGTGTTCAATATTGTTGACATAGAAAGATCTCCATATCCTTATATGGCACATAGTTATAGTTATAAAAATATAACTCTTCAGATTATTGTTAGTATTAATTATTAATAATAATAAACGTGAATCTAGTCTTCTTTTTGTATAGTTGATGTAGTATTCCTGTGTTACTATGTTTGTCAAACGTTTATCTGCTTGACAGGTTACATACTGTATATCCTGTATTGTGTATACAACCCGGGGAATGGTGTATGGAACCCGGACGCCCTAATGACCAACAATATTACTTATACTCGTATAATTTACCCCTGTATATACTATGCGCTTTCTGTTATTACGTTTTTTTAACCAACTGCGAAAAATAGAGGAAATCGTTTTGAGCCAATCTAGAGATCTAGAAATGTGATTATATGTATTTTGTAACATTTTTGTTATTTTCTTGTTTATTTTTTATTTCCTTGCCGAAGGGTGTCCAACACATGTCTGACTGACTGCCTACCTATCTGTCTGACTGACTGCCTACCTATCTGTCTGACTGACTGCCTACCTATCTGTCTGACTGACAGCCTACTTATCTGTCTGACTGACTGCCTACCTATCTGTCTGACTGACTATGTTTTCTGTCTCACATACCAGAATGTGAGAATTCATATATTCGTATACTGCCCTCCTTATGAAAAAAGGCCACAAGTGCGTTTTGATGACATTCGAGAAAAATGCAAATAGTTTTGGTGAAATTTTCATGAATACCGTAAACCCGTAGGCTGTGGAACGAACTTTCCATTAAGCTACGATATGGGGTTCTTCAAGGAAGCTGTGAATAGGATTTTGGAAGGTCGGCGGCGCACCTATATGCCCACTGGTGTTGCAGGTGTCCATGGGCGGCGGTAATACTTACCATCACGTGGTAAGATATTTCCTTCCAATAAGATTTCTTTTAAGATAGCGTTTCTTCTTTTAATCACTTTAGTGCAGTAATTCAATTTACTCATTAAAACCAGTGCACTTGCACCGATAAGCTTTACTTCGTGGTTTGTCAATCGTAGCTCGTGGTATGTAACTGCGAACACAGCCAACATGTAAATGTGAACACTAGCCTTCGTTGGCGTTGGTTTCGGCTCGACCAACATTACGCTGGCCTATTTTCGCCCAACATGTAAATGAAGCTATATAGGTGTTACGAACACGTAAAAGAACTTACTTATACTTTCGTTAAAAATATTACTAGCCTTTTTTTCTAAGGAAGACAGTATACTCCATCAGTTGTTAATCCTGAGCCGGATCTGGCCATTCTAATTCCAATGTATTTCAATCTGGTAATCTGATTCTGTGAACTACATAGAGTGTATAACTGATAATTATTTACGAAACAGTTTCAAAAATATTTTCAATATTCTTGTTTTTTTTTTAACTTTATACGGCTCTTTTGCGAACCCTTTTGCGGACGGTACCCGTATCATTACGCTATCTGTAAAGCGGCGGAAGTGGGAGGGCTTCCGGTCGTTACACCGCAAAGATACAATGTAAGTAGATACCATAGACTGTAGATGTTTGTGAAACTACCCTCGCAGTTTGGAGAATAATTTCTAGATTTAAAAATATCCGTAGATTACTATATACTTTATTGTACACTAAAACGTAAAAACAAAGAAACACAAAATACGGGTAACTCGTACAACCGGCGGCCTTATCGCTAAAGCGATTTCTTCCAGGCAATCTTTGAGTGGTAAGGAGAAGTCTGTAGACGATTAAAGGTAAATTGCTCAATAAAACGTATTTATACTATACCATCAGCCTACTATACGTCTCCCGAAGCTCGCCACGAGACACGTTCTCTCGTTCAGCGTCTACCTGCGAACTTCTTTAAGTCGTGGCTCCAGGTAGCTGGAGTACATCCCACATTGCGCTCCCCGGTACGTGATCTTTATTCAAGGACTCATCTAACCCATGGGCTGTCAGTTCTGCGGGAGATAAGACTTGCCGTTACCACTTTAAGTTGCGAATTCTGTGAGGTGACTGTAGTTCTCTGTAGAATTTTCGTTTTCTATAGAAACGTCGAGAACGTTAATAAACGTCGAATTGAAATTATGGATCGTCGTTAATAAAGTATCTATCACACTTTTCTCATGCAACTATTTTGAAACATAAAGTTTGCATGCGAACATGTGTAAAGTAATCATGTAACTTAAATGATTATTTTTCGGACAGTGTGTTTGTTAATATCTTAACACTTAATATTCCCAAATCTTAACACTAAAAACAACCTTAAACTTGTGCAAAAACAAATTACTTTTGGTAAAATACCTCGTGAACTCTCCCGTTTTTCCCGTAAAACAGATAGCAGTGATAATTGAATATTCAGTATTCAGTAGCAGTACAGAGCGGTTCGACTTGTTGTTAAATATGCACGAGAAATGAGCGCCCGTAGTATCAATGCTGAAGCATTCTCGAAGGTTTCTCGCGAACGCATAGTATTGGAGCTCCGAATATTTATATAAGTGGGGTTAAAAAATAGTTGAAATAAGGATATAACATTGATATTCTGGAGGGGGAGAGTGCACGCTGCAATCCAACAGCCGCTGGGCGCACTCGACTAGCCTCGTTACCCCTCTCTCACAGAATACTACCATGAAATATACTGCATTTCCCACTTTATCTTATTCCCCAATGTATGTACGTGTTTCGGTAGTGAGTGAGATATGCCAGAGCCCATTCCCATCCTATCCCTTCCCACATCCCCAACTCTTCGTCCAAATCCATTCTTTCATCAACAAAGGTAGGCAGCGCATCCGGGAGCGTCCCAAAGTTTGTCATTTTGGGCTAATGTTGGCATGTATCGCGGATGTCTATAGGCGACAGTATCCACTTATCATCAGGTGGACTGTATGCTCGTTTGCCACCTTCTTTCTATTTAAAAAAAAACTATTATGTCGGTTTGAGATTGGTTCCGACGATGTTAAAGTGCGCGAGCACAATCGCTGCTTATCGTATGTAGTAAACACTCTGCTGCATAGACAGCTCGCTAAGGCTTTGTGGTGTTTGCAGCGTATTGCGATGCATTGTGTCTGGCACTACTCGGGTGTCTGGGACTTTTCGCGGGTAAACATAATTGAAAACAAAACAGACGAGTGTCACGCACCGCAACGCCAGACGCACTGCTCACGTCGGACACGCGCGGACGCAGTGAATGTTTGATATTTTCGCGACGCAACCCGCGACGCGACGCATCGCTTCACGTCGCCCAGCAGGACATAGTGTGAGTTTGATTTGTAAAGCAACTGAAAGGTAGCTCGACGCCTTGCAACTGCCTTACATCTGCGTGTACACACCCCGCGAACACACGTTTCTACAGTCCACAAACTAAATTGTCTCTGCTGTTGTAAAGTTATATCGAGACGAGATGGACCGTAACTTTGGCTGCCCTACACATTATTTAGCGATATCGTCATGATAAGTAATCTCATGCCGCGGGTGTCGTGAAGAGCGACACAAGCCCTGGACAAGAGTGGACTCGCCAACCCACTTAATCAGAGTGGCGTTTTCAATCTATACACCTCTCACCCACAGGACGGTATACATAAGGAGGCCCATGTCCAGCAGTGGATATTGAAAGGGCTGGTTGCATTGCATATTCACAAATGATGGTGCCATCGACTTTATTGCCGTAAACTTTCGTGTGATTCCTGCGGAACCTCTATAATGGATCTGCATAAAAAAGAACCTAAATATTAAACCGACATATAAGCTGCTAGTATTAATCCGCCCTCGCTTCGCTTCGGTTTATAAGTTTTTTTTTTTTTTTTCAAAATAAAATATAGCCTATATTAGACACGGATAATGTAGCTTCATAACCCCAACATAAAACACACAATTTTATCTCTTTATTATATTAGTATAGTATAGATAACTATGCTATATTTCATTAAAATTCGTCCAGTAGTTTTTACGTGATGCGCGTTCAGACAGATGGACAGACAAAAATGTTCTATATCATTCGTACATTATATTGCAATTACTTTTCCAAAATATATTTTAAAAAAATACAGTACAGTACAGGGTTCTGTTACGATTTGATTATAATGTATATACATAGATAGTATTCGAGAACCTAAATTATAAGTAAATAATTGTTTCACAATGTCGCAACGAGTTACACGACATTACGGTAAAAGTTAGAATCCATAGGTACATTATTTCCCCCAAAAAGTTTCGGTTACAAATTTTAAGTTTACCGTTTCGCCCGGCAACTTCACATTATGTAAGTGGTGCCCTAACAAATCCATTTAGTTTTACATTAGGAGTGGTAAAGTGGTATATGTTGCATCAGGAGGCTATAGATTGGGAAAAGCATTCAATTCTATCATATATATCTATACCTATATATAATAAAATCGTTACACATAATAAAGAGTTTAGATAAAGCCGCCGTAAAGGTTATTTGTTTTTTTTATAGACATGTGGGCGGACGAGCAAGCGGTCCCACGTGACGGTAAGTGTTACCACCGCCTATGGACACCTACAACACCTACAGTATGCGGGCGCGCCGCCGCTGTCGCGAGGCGACACCCTATTGCCCAGTGTTTATAAAATTCTTTTAGTTATAAACAATCTTTGACAACCGATTAGCCCACTTGGTAGTGCCCCTGTCGATTGTATAACACGTCCCCGGTTCGATTCCCGGTCGGACATTCATTTTATTTAAAGACAAATATATGTTCCGGTCTGGGCTTTGTATGTGTATGGTTTTGTATTTGTATGTGTCTGTGGACCCACGACACAGAGAATCCTAATGTGTTACATTGAGTGTGGCGTTACTGTTATTCTGGATAAAAAAAGATAATCTCATCTCTATTAAAAATGTTTTAATTTTGTTAAAAATTATCACTACATATATTTTTTTCATGCCAACACAGAATTATACCCAACCCATGTAATTTAAAAACTGTTATTCGAATACGGGCAGTCTTCCGATTTTCCTCTAGTTCCATTTTTTAGTCTCTCGTAAAATTCGCGAAAAACTCGCGCTTACGTGAAAGGAATCGATTGAACGTGCGAAGTTACCACAATTTGTAGTGGTTTAAAAATTCACTGCAACCTTTCGCTTTGCGATAGGTACTATAGAAAATACCGACATTAAAAAATTCAGGTTTTGTGCCCTTTTTAAACTGTCTAATTTTATGCGAATATGCCAACACAATTACCTATTCACCGTGTTTTTTACTGAAGTATGACGTATAATATGTTTGACTGGCATGTATTGCAGATGTTCATGATTGTTGGAACATCTGAGATAATAAATAATATATAAATAACTCAATACATACATAAAAGGTGACTGAACATACATACCATCAGCCTGTCTCTCCACTGCTGGATATAGGTCTCTCCCAAAGCTCGCCACTACATACGATCCTCGGCTCTTCTCATCTAATCACCACTCACGAACTTTTATAAGTCGTCGGTCCACCCGGCCAGAGAGCATCCCACACTGCGCTTCCCGGTCCACCTGGTCTCAATTCAAGGATTCGTCTACCCCATCGACTCTATCGGTCCTGCGGCAAATTCAGAGTTGGTGGACCTATACTTAGTTGCACCATATTACTATTTTAATCACGACTTTGATATAACTATATGTGCTGTCTGTGTTGACGAATAAATTTATTACTTTTTTTTTCATATACGGCAATGATGCAATTAGTACATTCTGCCAGTGTCAAGTTTTCTTCGTAATAAACATCGGTAATAAACGATTTCAAAGTCTAAAACGTATCCTGTCAACGTCCAATCCCGTCGAAGTATGTCACTCAGTAAAGCGATAGTAGGTTTGCTGAGGACAGAGGTAGACTTTTATTTGATTATCACAAACACCACGCACGAAAAACAATTTTAAATTTAATAAACTATCACTATTAAACCACAAAATGCCTAATACACAATCTTTACAATAATCCAAAAGAAACTCAACACTACTCGAGTTTCCGCCAAAAAGTCATTTTCTTTCTTTCTAACTTTAAGAAATATTACCTGTCCATTGCCATAGGTTTTGCCATCCATTGCCATACCCGAGTGTTTTGCCCTAGGGGTGTTACCCCATATGCGGTTCTAACAGAACAACTTATCGTCTCATTCCAAAACAGGTTGATGCTTAGCGCTGCGGTTACCTAGACAAGCCACTCCTTTTGTGTTTCGACCCCTGAGAATGAAATTTATATGGAATTCCCGTAGCTGCAATGGTGGCCATAGATTTAGCACAAACAAAGGACCCGCCCGCAGGCTATTTACGTCATTACGCCGATAGTGCGCGGGACCGACTCATACATTTTGCAACGAGCTCAGAGCTAGGGTGACTATCATTTTAAAAATTGTAGGTAATTCTTCGCTTAAAGTATTTTTGCACGGTGTCCGATATTTACATAAAATGAGACTAGAAATGTATTTATTTTCACAACGTAACAATTAAGTAAAAGTAAATTAAATTTACTTTTACTTAATTAATTAAATAATTAATTAAATTTAGTAATTAAATAAGTTTAGTAAAAGTAAATCATTAAATTTAGATGTAACTGCATTGTATAAATAGTAAAATCCGTTTTTGGTAATAAGCTTAATTGATATGTATAATAAGTATACATTCCTGTATTGCTGTGGATTTTTGTTCATAAACAAAATTAAATAAATAAATGTGTCTGTGTAAGTAAATACTTGTTTACAGGCTCTATAGAATAAAAAATAAAGGAATAACGTGAATGTTCAAACATGATACATTTTTTTTAAATAGTATGAAGAAAAAATTATGTATTTATATGTTATACATTATCTAATTAGTGTTGAATTCCATCTATAATAAATATATGACATTATCTCATTACAGAGACCTTATTGTCTGTACTAGTTTTCCAGATATAAAGACTTTAGGGATATGAAATATTTTTTTAAATACATTACATTAAAATTACGTTAGAGATGTCTTTTTATTTCCATATTTACAGAATATTGTAACAATTAGATTTTAAATTAAGATATTAACCAAAGTCAATAATTCATACCGACAAAATTAAGTCATAAAGTTTTATCTTATAAGTTGATTTGTTTCCGAGTGTATATTGCACTTATTTACTGCAGGTTAACCTGTGCTGACTCATTTAAAGGTAGACAGCTCATTTGGGGGTGGGCCTGCGTTAGTCATTATAGATTAATGTTCGCATATATTTATATCACCAATGTGACTTTTCATACATCACTTACCACCAAGTAGAGCTCATCTGCCACCTTTTTTCAATAAATTTTAAAAGAAAACATTGTCACCCTACATCCGCCCAATGTACGTCAGTCACGCCTTATCAGACATGGCTCTTGGACTCAAACTGTTGCCTTTTGTTCTATTAGGCTTAGGAATATATCCGAGAGCCGATAATAATGTTATAAGAACGTTTGAGGAAAATATATTTGATATATATTTTAACAACAAGGAAACGGGAATAATACTTATATTATAGTTAATATATGTTATCAATATTTTTAGGTAGATCTACCTATATTTTGAACATTCCAATTTTGAAAAATATTCACTACATCTCAGTTTAGGGTGAATGAAAACACCAGTTTCGTGGGTTATAACGAACATTGTGGGCAAACTGCAGGGCGTGTTTCTTAACCCCTCGTTTACATGCAGACACTGCCACCCGTCCTCGCGCTGCCCGATTCACTTCCCAAAATACTTCTGCGACAGCGTCGAAGCGAGTGAGTGTTTACATTGTCGCTCCATACTTCTTGAATGTTCAATCACCGCCAATAGAGGACGTAAAAAAATGACTGCAGCATCAGCGAAAAAAGATACAAAAATATATAGATATCGCAGTAGAACGTCGAAATGTGCTGCCATAAGGAAAAGGGGTACAACTAGTAGAAAACGCATTTAGACAAAACAATTTTAAATATTTTTTAACGTTTTATGAAAAAAACAATATTGAAGTATTTTTTACCATGTTTAATGAAGTGGGATACTTAGATATATACTTACAAAAATAAATAAAAGTAATTATTATGAATAAATCAATAAAATGCGTTTTATCATTTCATTTTAGCGAAAAAAATATTTCACAAATATTAATCCTGTCTTAGAATATTAGGAATTTTTATTTTTGCTAAAAAATATTTTTAGAATATACTAACATGAAAAGTTACAATTATGTAATTGAACCTTTTCAACTTAGCACTAATAAGGAAAATAAAACACTATAAATAAAATGACAATTGTGTCCACTTTCTTATGACGACGAGAAGTAAGCGAGAGGACAGTAGCTTAACACTTCCTGCGATGGCGCTGCGCTCCTTTAGAAATCCGCGCAAGAGACCGCCAACGAAGGGAGCACAGGGTAGCGGCAGTGGCATGAGCAGTGTCAGCGCGAGGGACGTGTTTACATACTAGCGCTGCCCACTTCCCTGATCACTACCGTAGAAGTGGGCTGCATATAAATGATGGGTAAAATACTGAAATAAAATTTAACACAAAAATAGTTTTGATTGTGTCTTCCAAAAGCAACAGCGGAAACTATTACTAAATTAAAATAATCAACCATTAACGATATAGGTATGGAGGGGGAGAGCGCATGCTGCATTCCCATTGAAAATAATGTAGCGATATTATGTATTGTGTGCTTATTGTAGGAGTGCCCATTAATAATTAATTAATTAAAATAAAATTCCCACAGCCGCTGGGCTGGCTTGATTTCCCACTTTACCCTTCTATTACAGAAGACTACCTTGAAATGTACTGTATTTCCTACTTTATCCTATTTTCCCAACGTGCGGGTTTCGGTACTGAGTGAGATATGCCAGAGTCCATTCGTATCCCATCCTATCCTATCACTGCCCATTTCTCCAAATACTTTCCTATATTCACATACCCTCTGGTGTTGCAGGTGTCCATGGGCGGTGGTAACACTTACCATCACGTAGGACCGCTTGCTCGTCCGCCGTCTTATCTATAAAAAAAAAAATTCGGAGATAGGAAGCACATTCGAGGGCGTGCCAATGTTTGCCATTCGCGACTGATGTTGGCACTTATCGCAGATATCGCAGGGCGACAGTATCCATTGACGATCAGGTGGACTGTATGCTCGTGGACTGTAAAATGGTTAGGGCTCGTATAATCCTTCACCCCTAGATACATAAAGCTACTTGAACACCCGATCAGTATGAAAGAGATAATAAATAAAATTTGCCGCCGTCACCGCAACTTGATGCCGGTGTAACCTTCGCTTTTATAAATTTGCCCTTTCATAATATTAAAGGAAACATCCATCCATCTTGTGGCAACGTCATAATGTTGGTTTATTGAGTGATGCCATGATCAGGTTTTATTTCTTAACCCAAACATAATCAGTTCTTAATGGAACTTTTTAATTCATTCAGCGAATATAAGAATACCACAACTATTAATTTTTCTTTAATATCGGTGATCGCATATTCAGAATTATTTTATTAAACACAAACTACAGCAAAACATCTTCAGCTTCAGTAATACATGCAACATAAGTGAGGAAGTCATAATAACATAAATTTTGATTCATGTATAAACATGAACATGTATAAACAGGTTTTCTTCCCAGAAAGATTTTCTTCTCCTATGTAAATAAACGTAATAAATATTCTTTCTAGTGAACTGTTATAATCGCAGTAATGATATCACATGGCAATGGAATATACCAAAAACTAAATTTTGTGTGTGTGGAGATTGTTTTAATCCTCTGGATAAAATAATAATAGAGATAAAAAGTATACTTCTTTGGATTCTGGGTTATCTCTGTCACATTTCATTGAAGACGATTCAGTGATGAAAACGTAATAAAAAGGCGGACAAACACACTTTTGAATTTATAATATTAGTGTGGAAGTGTGTATGAATAAAATGTACTTAATATTCACAATTAGGTATGTCATTTCTTCGTCAAACCGTGCAGGGCTGCGGGCCTATCCTTGGTTCTGTCCTTGAGGTCCTTTCGCTACGCTATACGGTGGAGCTCTACAAGAAAGCTGTGAATAAAACACCCGAAATCCTCTTGTAACTATTTACCATCATGTGAGTCTAATGTCCGTCTATGCATATATCGAGCATATATGCTCATAACATCTTATAGGGATGAGGGAAAGACGGACATTAGACTCACATGATGGTAAATAGTTACAAGAGGATATATACGACTACAAGGATATATACAACTACGAGGATATATACAAGAGGATATATACGTCGTATATATACGACTTAGGAATACGAACAAGACGAAAGAGGAGTGTCAACCCATGGATTTGAGCTGTATGGTTATTTTCTGCACTATACTTAATTATGAGAAGGGTTTATCTATATATAGGTATAAATTAAAATGATTATAAATTGCATATAAAGTATAGTATAAAAATGCAAACGAAAGGAGACATATACTCAATAGTGGATGAAATCCGATTGGAATTGACTTTCAAATTATATCTCAATATAGGGTTACTCCAAAATTGTCAGTGATGGGAATGATTAAATTTTTCAAACACATATAAAGTAGACCGATAAAGATTGAACCACAAGGCCGTAACTGTGACGTCATCGCCTATATTTCACATTTTTCGCTATGTCTTTTGTCTAAAAAAAATGAACCTCGTACGAGATATTGTACATGCCTAATTATATCGAAAAAATAATAAAATGTAATCATTAAGAAATTTTAGCCATTGTCATGAAATGTAAAGATAAATACTTAAATAAATAATTGTACTGATAAATGTATTATTAGTTCGGCCGGGGTAAAATTCACCTAAATTATTCGCGAAGGGAATTACTGTCAACTCCAAATAGCGTAATATACGAACGCTTATTTTTGTTAACGGCTCTGTTTGGTAGCGATTATTACGCGGGCCGTTTATAATCGCTAAGCTTGTAGAATATTCTGATTTTGCAGTAAATAATAGGGCCTACTTTTTTATATTCTAAATCGGGTCTGAACGCCTATAACAAAGGTATTTGTTTACCTTTATTCCCACACGATGTTTTGGCACGGGTTTCACCGGCCGTGGTTACGAGTTGACTGAAGAGGCGCGTAGTAGAGGATGGGAGCTGCGAGTGGTTTGTTTCGGCAAGTGTTATACCGACCGCGGTTACGAGTTGACTGAAGATGCAAGTAGTCCAGGATGGGAGCTGCGAGCGGTTTTATCAACTACCCACATTTGATCTTCACATTCGGAATCGCTGCGACACACCACAATAACAATGTCCGCGGACGTATTCGACGGTAAATCGCACGATTTATATTTGTTAATCGGTTAATCGCATTCACACTCGATTTACAATATAAAATAATGTACAAGACGCGACAGTTTAAAAAGATATAATAGTGAAATACTCTTTATTACAAACTTCCCAAACTTAGTCCCCCAACTTAGTTTCCCAAACGAGTCTTGACGTTGAAGTTGGCATGTAGGTACCGCGGATGTCCATGTACGATAATTCCACTTACCACCAATCTCAGTTATGGCAACCTAAGATGCATTATTAAAACATTTTCTAAACATGGTAATGAAAAACAGTTTGCGGAGTACTTGAGACAACGGTGACTTCCTTTATAAATATTAATGGCGACGCGACGCGGGTCGCATGGAGTTTACGTTTTATAACAATTTAAAAGGAGTTTGTCAAGAAGCGGTTTTATGCAAACAGGAGATGAAGAATAGAAGAGACTAACGAGATAAAACCAAGTCTTGGAAACAAGTTACATTTGAACGATTTTGGTCTTTATAGTTTTAATTCGGTTTAACTCGTATAAAATCGATATGTAACATATTTTTCAATTTTTTTTTTTTAATTTACCGTGTCTAAACATGGCGGACATGTTTAAACAAATATGAAGGCGCTACGCGCGATTGATATATTATATTGTCGTTGCCCTAGCTAAGCTTGATCGGATAAAATGTGTAGTGAATGCAGATTTATAAACTGACTGCATCTAGCACATATGCACATATCAGATTTAACTGGCTAACAAAGATTTACATTTGCAGTTTATGCAGTTTACATCCGCGCCGATTCCGCCGTGTCTGAAGAAGCATTAAAAAAGTATATTTACTAATTTATAAGTACCTACTGATTGATTTAGAATGCAACTCGTTGTCAACGCCATTTTGATGCCTCGGTAAAACCGATTAGATTTAAGAAATGTTTGTAAATCGGTTTCGTTTCGTATCCTGTCCCGCTCCATTTCTCTAATTATATTTCTAAATATCCAAATGTAGGCAGCACATCCGGGAGCATGACAATGTTCATCACCCTGAACTGATGTCGGCATGTACCGCGAATATCCATGGACGACAGTATCCACTTGCCACTAGGTAGACTGTCTGCTTTTCTGTCACCTTCTTTCTAGGAAAGAAAACTGAGCGCGGGGTACCTCTGTCAGTTGGAAACTCCCTGTTAGCTCGAGAATCCTCGATTCCCATTTAGAATTTATTTAAATTTTCTGTTAACCACCTCACAGCTCTTGTGGGTGGCCAAAAGGAACATCTTATTTTTGGATTCCTGTTGTCCACTCTAGGGTTCTAACTTGAGGTGGACAACAGGAATAATCCAAAGAAACTGTCAAAGACAAGTGGTAGCATAAACTCATAGATTAATTTCTTGACTTCTACGAGAATATTGCGATAAATAAAATGCTACTTAATTATTAAAGCAGACATCAAATATAAAAGATGATATTGTATCGTCCATTAATGACATTCAAAGTGGCCATTATAACCTCTATTACTTTGAAATACAGTCCTTGTATCTTCATATATTTTAATGTAGACTTCTTACACGATGTAATGTGAACTTCAATATTATAATGTATGGGGATGAAAATTGTTTAGGAAATATGAGCGAAAACGATATCCTTTTACGTACGTCTTTTTATTGAGGGTTGAATTTTGCAGACTTTGTTTACCCGTTACACTCACCCTTATGTAGATATTTTTTTCTCAAATAGTTTCACATTGAGGCTTATGTTACTTCACTGCTGGTTTATGCTTCATTTATGCTTCTCCCAAAGCTCGCTGCACTAAACGACCTTTGCGTCTTCTCATCCAGCCACCTTCGGCGGACTTCTACAATTAGTCGGTCCACTTGGCCAGAGCGCGTTCAACAATACGCTTTACGGTATGTGATGACCGTCTAAGACCAAGTCAAAATTCCAATCCTGGCGATTCCATGCTTGGTTTACGTTTAGAAAAACATTCGTTAAAACACAAATATTTGTTAGTGGCCTGGACAATTTATGTTGGTGTATATTATGTCTGTAAACATTATGTTTATAAACATTCGTAATGTTCACATACCCACGATAACCGAAATCCTAACTAGGGAGTTCTAATATAACATACAAGTTACTTATAATTATATTTTCTCTATATTGGAGGTAAAAAGATTTTTCCTTATCATCTGATGAGAAGAAAGAACTAATCCCGATTCTTAGTGAATAAGTTCTGATTAGGTCTGCTTGGATTAAAGGGATGTTGGGTGAGGTGTGGGGTGTACGTTAATATGAGGTGTCACGAAATCGTGTTAATTTGCAGATACATGTTATGTAACATTCTTACTCTTGAATAGCAAAATCTCAATTTAAGATGAGCACTGAATTTTCAGTATGCTGTCGGTGGCTTTTAGGGTAGAACCGCTCCATCTCATCCCGTGGGGTGTCGTAAAAAGCAACTACATAAGGAAAAACAAACCCGCTACCATAAGCCTTGAAGAATTACACCACTTCTAAAAGAGTGAACTTGCCAACCAGCTTGGCCAGCGCGGCGTTTTAACGCCACATTTCCCAAGACATGTGCATGACGAGGCCCGTGTCCAACAGTGGAGGAAAAAAGGAGGACGTATATCCAGCGGGGGCTGATGATATGCTGGAGACTGAACCAATTATTTCCAATAGGCCACTAACAAATAGGAGGGGGAGAGTGCATGCTGCAATCCAACAGCCGCTGGGCGCGCTCGACTGGCCATGTTACCCCTCTCTCACAGAAGACTACCTTGAAATGTACTGCATTTTCCACTTTATCGTATTCCCCAATGTACGTACGTGTTTCGGTAGTGAGTGAGATGTGCCAGAGCCCATTCCCATCCTATCCTATCCCTGCCCATTTTCCCAACCCTTTCTCCAAATCCATTCCTATATCTCCAAAGGTAGGCAGCGCATCCGGGGGCGTGCCAACATTTATCATTTTGGACTAATGTTGGCATGTATCGCGGATGTCTATGGGCGACAGTATCCACTTACCATCAGGCGGACTGTATGCTCGTCTGCCGCCTTCGTAAATAAAAAAAAAAAAAAAAAAAATAGGTCAAAGGCTTGAAATACTTTGACATTGAAAGGGGTTTGAATATAGTCTGATCATATTTATATATGCTAAACTGCACTAAATTTGTACAGGGGGGCGGCAATGACTAATGTCTTTAACTTTAATGCCTGGTGGCATTCTCTGCCTATCAAACATAGGTTAAACAGAAATGCAATAAGGTGGTGCCAAGTAAAGTTTATGTAAAGTGAATAATAGGACTGCATGCAATATAATGCATAATATATAAAATATACTTAAGTATACAAGTATATTGATTCCATTCTGAAATACAAAAAAGCTGTAAACTCGAAAATTGTCGAACGATCTGCCTAATGAGGTTCGTGCCCTTCAAATGAGCTGTGAATAGGACTGAGTCTCCAAGATCGGCAGCGTATCCGCATTCTCCCTGGTATTGCAGGTCTCATGGACGACGCTGACTACTTACCATCTCGTGGGCCGCCCGGCCTATATAAACCTCTTCCATGTAAAAAAAAATGTCTCCAACTTATTACACGGATACGAAACCACAAAAAACCTTTCAAGCTTTCTGAAGTAATAACTCCGTACAAAACCAATCACCTATCACTCATCCATCATCCATCTCCGTCATACCTTTTATGCCGTGAAAGGACAACGCAATGTCAACACGAAACGCTTCCTTGTAATTAATACGAGGCATCAATTAAATTGAGTTCAAAGTCTTACAACGCGAAGTATTCAATTATTCACTTATACGAGTACTGTCGATACGTTATTGAACGTAGAACGAGGTCATGGATGTAGGTGGCTTTTGTAAATGGATGCGGCTATCGGAAACATTTTCATCATAAATAGTGCAATAGTAACAAGCCCCTTTATCATTAATCTGGATATGGGCCTTCATATGCATATTTTCTGGTGCATGAGGAATGTTTAAACGCCTTTTTAAAATTTTTCAAACGCCAAAAATGTCGATCGTGTTAGCGAGCTCACTCTTTTTGAGGTGATGTAGTTCCTCAAGGGTGGTGGTAGATTCTTTCTTATTCCCTAGTCGCCTTTTACGATACCTACAATAACAGATGGAATCGTGTGTAATCTTAAACGTTAAACATTTGCACTATAGCGCTCGGACCTTCTAGATACATTAGCACTCACTAACCACAGCGATCGAGCGCTTTGTGCTTTTACTGATAAACACTTTCACTAAAACGTATCCCGTTAATGTCCAGTCCCGTCGAAGTCGCGAAGTCGAAGTCGAAGTCCAGTTAGGAGTCGCTCTGTAAAGCGATAGTAGGTTTACTGAGAATAGAAGAGATCTCCATGAAAAACACAGTCCCACCCTTTTATTTGATTATCACAAACACCACGCACGAAAAACGCTTTGAAGTTTAATAAACTATCACTATTAAACCAGGAAACGCCTAATACACAATTTTTACAATAATCAAACAGAGACTCAACTCTACTTCTCGCTAAAAAGTCCGTTTAGCGCTTATTTTTAAAACATTACCTGTAATTAAACGCGATATAACTCAATTTACAATACAAAACTTGTAAAAAAAGCGAAAATTTGAATAATATTTTAAAACGTGTCACATCCGCAGACTATATAAAAATATAGTGTGTTAATGAAGAACGAATTGAAGCAGCCTCCCTAAAGTTTATCTCCCTAAACACAAGGAGAGTTTCGGAAGGGTTTCGAACGGTTCGGAAGAGAATATTGTATACGATTCTGGTATGCGACCAAACTACGTACAATTTACGGTTACGACTGTTTACGTGATGATAAAAACTCGATGATAAGAAGGATAACAGTGATCAAATAATAATAATATACTAGTTTTTAACCGATGTTCTTGAATATCGCTTTCATGAAACTCTCCTTGTGTAAATGAACCGCAAGAAAGTGTGAGTGTTAAAAACCGGAGTTGAATGGGCATGGTTATAACTCGATGTGCGTGTGTGTCGTGTGTACTGTCTATTCTTAGGCATAGTTTTAGAAAAACCCTTCATGAAAAGAGGCATTATGTGTATTTTATATATTACTAGCTGTTGCCCCCATGGTCTTTATTACTAATTGTAAAATGGTTGTATTGATTCAGAAACCTTCGCGGGCGTGCGCACAACAACTCACTAAAGTTTCATCGCAATCAGATGAATGGTATAGGAACGCATAGGGAACAAACAAAGAAATATTCATTTTTATATATATAAGATAATAAAGTCTATAGCACATCCAGAATATTTCGTTCTCCGTTCAACAACGCGGTGTCAAAGTTATCCTAGTTTTGCGGGAGCCGCGATTTTATTGGCATGCTCCCGTCCCGTTAAGGTTCGCTAATTGGATATTGATTTCAATGGGAAACATTTGTATATACGATACACAACTTACAATACAGATTGGATTCTGATTGGCTTGTTGGCGTGGTTTTTGGAGTTTATTATTATATGAGTTTCATGAAGGTCCGAGATGTAAAAGTTATTGATTTTTCGATCAGCGCTTTTGGTGTAAGTGTGTACTATATTTTTTAAGATATCAGCGTTTTTCACTCATTTTATTGTCTATCTAATAAACGGGTCTATCTAATTTAAGTTCGATTTAGTTATTTAAACTTTAGTGCACAAAGAAACATTGTACATGGAAGAGAATAACTAGTGGCATTCTCTGCCAGTCAACCTTTGGTTAAACAGAAATACGAAGGGCGGTGCATCGTGCCATCTATAAGAAATAACTACAAACATACGTAATAGTATAGGGATTACTGGGATTACTGTCATTCGATCTTTTGATCTTTAAATCTTTTAATTGCTCGATATTTTTGTTTATGGACGAAGACGGCAGACGAGCATACAGTCCACCTGATGGTAAGTGGATACTGTCGCCCATAGACATCCGCGATACATGCCAACATTAGTCCAAAATGACAAACGTTGGCACGCCTCCAGATGCGCTGCCTACCTTTGGAGATATAGAAATGGATTTGGAGAAAGGGTTGGGAAAATGGGGAGGGATAGGATGGGAATGTCATATCTCACTCACTACCGAAACACGTACGTGCATTAGGGAAATGTGGTAAAGTGGTAAATGCAGTACATTTCAAGGTAGTCTTCTGTGAGAGTGGGGTAACGTGGCCAGTCGAGCGCGCCCAGCGGCTGTTGGATTGCAACGTGCACTCTCCCCCTCAGACTCAATATATTGAGCATTCGAAAAAAACCTGTGAGCCATTTCCAGAACGGCCTCAATTGCTTCTCTATAATTATAAAACGCAACATTTATCAGTCCTTCTGTCTATATGTACGCTTATAATTTGGGTTTTATAGAACAGATTTTGATGCGGTTTTCATTATCATACGGGTTATTTCTGCCGGAACTACTTTAGTATTTATTTTACCATACAAAACATCAATGTGTGTACCACGCAAGCGGCGCCGCGAGCAAAAGCCTAGTATTCCATAAAATAATTGAGCCTAATGTTACAACTCATTTTCAAAATAAAAGGAAAGTAAAGAAGTGGGTGAGAAGTATTAGCAACTTAGAAGACTCAAACTAATAATTTGTTTATGTACAAAATGTATTTTGTAAGTAGTCAATAACTAAACTTGTTTTCACTTTCGGAACTTTTAGAAAAAACCTTTTAGTTACACTCCAAATTTCGTCTGAAAATAGCAAATCATTGGTATCGACTTCGAACTGTTAACTGCTACAAAGCGACTAAGTTACGCCCGTCTACAAGTTGGGGCGACAATACACGCTCAATGAATGTGACACTAACTAGCCGTATTCATGGAGGATACGTGTGGGTGGGTACGCTGTCACAAATGTACAGTAAACCATAGAGGTACACGAGGTTGTCAAAGTAGGGAATGAAAAACGACTTCCGAGAACTCGACGGGGAGAGTGCATGCTGCAATCCAACAGCCGCTGGGCGCGCTCAACTGGCCAGGTTACCTCTTTCTCATAGAGACTACCTTGAAATTTACTGCATTTCCCACTTTAACCTATTTCTGCAATGTAAGTATGTGTTACGGTAGTGAGTAAGATATACCAGAGCCCATTCCCATCCCGTTCTATCGTATTTCGCCCCATTTCCCCAACCCTTTCTCCAAATACATTCCTAAATCTTCAAAGGTAGGCAGCGCATCTATCCCCAACGGTGATCGGTCTTGCGGCAAATATGACCTACCGGTTTTTCCCAATATAGTTTTGGGAGAGGCCTATATCCAGCGGTGGAAAGATATGGCTCTGATGGTATGGTATGGTAATATGACCATAATAAAATATATACCACGTAAGTTTAAAAACATTTCCCCTAAAGGAGCAGGGCTATCTGTTCAAGATAAACTTGCAACGGTTTACTAAAATATGGCCTGAAGACTTATTTCCGAAGAAATCCGAAATGAATCAAACTCTAGATACAAAAACTTAAGAGAAACTGAATAAAGCAAACTTAATTGCATTCACATTATTAATTGGCTGAAAACTCAATGTAAAGTTTAATCGGAGTTAGACCATTTTTCCCAGTTTCGAACTTCGTATACTAATAAAGTTGTCCGGTGGCTGGAAATATCCAGTAGGAATCCACCAGGAGATCCTATTAGCAGTATCTTATCTTTTACTTTATTTATTTTTATTCATATACAAAGTTCACGGCTACAATTTATAGAAAGAATAGTTCATCAATATTTACAATATTCAACAATAACTTTCACTCCAATTACGAACAATTGTAACAATTTTATAGAACAATTGATACAAATTAATTATTATGACTATGTGTAGCGTGTGTGTGGTCCAATGTGTTGTTCGAACAATGTGTAAGATTTATGTGTATGCCTTACATTGCTGCACATTACACATTGCTAGTGGTTATGTGTATATGTGTGTGGTTAATTACAAGGTTAAAGTCTGTTGTATTAATTTATTGTGATTTCAGTTTGGAAGAACTAATTATTTGTTTGAAGCCTTTCTAAAACAAAAGGGGTCTGTGTCCGAGAATTGTTTATGTGTATTTTGTGCGAGCAATGGGCTCATCAAAGAGAACAGTATCTTGACAAATAGTTTAAATGTTCTAAATAATTGTAGAGATTAGTGAGCGCTGCAATCCTACAGCCGCTGGGCGCACTGGTCATGTTACCCCTGTCATAGAAGACTAAAGTATACTGCATTACCTACTTTAATCGGTTCCCCTAATGTAGGTGCGTGTTTCGGTAGTGAGTGAGATGTGTCAAAGCCCATTCCCATACCATCCTCTTCAATCCCTCCCCAATATCCCAAACCTTCTACCAAATCAATTATTAAATCTCCAAAGGCAGAAGACAGTGCATCCCTCTGGAGTGCCAATGCTTGTCATTTTTTTTTTTTTTTTTTTTATATACTAGTGGGCGGACGAGCAAGCGGTCCCACGTGATGGTAAGTGTTACCGCCGCCCATGGACACCTGCAACACCAGGGGTATGCGGGCGCGCCGCCGACCTTGCAAAATCCTATTCACAGCTCTCTTGAAGAACCCCATATCGTAGCTTAATGGAAAGACCTCTTAGGCAGTTCGTTCCACACACAGCCTACGGGTTCGCGGTATAAAGTAATTTTTGGACCGGACAGTGCGCGACACCTCCGTATCGAGGAAATGCCGATGGACCGCACTTCTGTGACGGGAGGTGCGGTTATAGAAACCCGAGGTGGGAATTATATTGAACAATTCTTCAGAGCATTGTGTACATCACTTTACTGAGCGACTCCTAACTTACTTCGACGGGCCTGGACATTGATGTGATTGATGTGTTTTGAATTGTAATGGTTTTAATATTGTTTGAAATTATAAAGAAAACTCGACACTGGCACAATGTGCTAATTTCGCTATTGCCATATAAGAAAAGGAAAAAAAACCTCATGTTGATCGTGTTTCATTGACACTGTGCATCCTTGTGCGGGATGCATAATTTTATTTAATTGAATTATAGATTTTTTTTTGTAACTAATATACATAAAATTAAATACTGTTCACCCAATATTCTGTGCCAGACGCCGGTAAAATCGCAGCGCTTCAAGCGCTCGTTAGCGTGCTTTTGTTCGCCAGAATCGTCGTTTTCACATGTACTGCTGAACATTTAGTTTCGAAGACAATTAGAAGTAAAAGTTAGACTGACTAAGTTATAAGATCGTTCGGTTACAACAAAATGAAGGGGCTGCTTTGAAGAAACCCAAGAAATTATTAAGAAACCCAGATGCTTTTTCGAAAACGGCTACAATTTGCCAATTTTTTGCCAATACAATATACATTAAATAATACATAAAAAAAAAATGTAAACGTAAGATGTATAATTTTAACTTTGATTTTTACAGGATTTGCAAAATTAAAATTTAGTGAAGAACCTTTTAACATTGAAAGGTTTAAATAAGCAAGTTTTCTCAACGACTTCTATCAAGATTTTTTTTTATAGAAAATATGGTAGTTACATAAATACACGAGATTATCACATAAGAGAGTAAGAAATTCCTCTCCTACCATGTTGTGATTTGTTTCATCCGAAGCCGACCGCACTCCTAATTACGAACTCCCGAAGTTCATTAGTCGTTTGAGCTACAGTATTTGATTTCTTCCTTTTAGATATCCATTTTGTCTACTTCAGTGCTCCGCAACCTTTTTTCACTTATGGGCTGTGGCGCACTTATATTCTTAACAAAATTCTGTTCAAAAATCAAAATTACATTAGGGAAATAACATAAAGTGGGAAATGCAGTACATTTCAAGATAGTCTTCTGTTAGAGAGGGATAACGTGGCCAGTCGAGCGCGCTCAGCAGCTGTTGGGTTGCAGCGTGCACTCTCCCCTCATAAAATACTTCGACTTCGACTCATACTTCGACGGGACTGGACATTGACAGGATACGATTTAGACTGTAAAATTATTTATTACTAAGATAAACTTGACAGTGGCAGAATGTGCTAATTGCACCATTGCAATATATAAAAAGAAAGAAAACTAAGAGCCTATATTAATAAATGATTTTTATTTTGCGAAATAAGATGGCAAATAATGGTTTAAATAACAAATTTTTCCAATTACGATTTGATTTTACATTTTGTATAGGTCATCTGAAGCCCGCTCTCCTAATTATCAACTCTTTGAACTTCATTAGCCGTTTGTACTCCACCGGTTCAATCGCATTCAAATTCCATTTTGAAGTAAATTTAAATAACTCCGACTTAACGCCATTACTAATTTTAGATAAAATTAAACAACGGCATATACAAATCCTTCTACGAATCCTCAACAAAGAATCCTCACTGGAGGAGACAATAGAATTGAAATACTTTTTTTTATATAGAAGTGATGGCAGACTAGCAAGGATGCGACATGGTGCTAAAGGGTCACCGCCGCCCATGGACGCCTGCAACACCATAGGCTAAGCAATGGAGCAATTCACTGTGACATAAAGCCTAATAGGAAACCGACTGTGCCATCATATGAAGGACAGTCCGTAGATGAATTCCGTTATGTTTCCACTCGGAAATGTTGTCTATTAATTTGTTATAAACATTTTTAACCCTAGATAGCTAACGTTCCTGAACTACCACGATAAGCTAACCATTCGACTTTTTGACGATCATTTTTTAAATTTGTATTGTAAATGTGCTATTTTGCAGCTGACCTAGATGCGTTATAGATCTATAGTTAAAATCGGACGATCGTCCGATTTTAAGTTTTTAAAAAGATTTGAAAAGTAGAAATAAACTGTGACAAAACAAATATTTATATTTTTTCCCTAAAATGGTGTGAAACAAGTCGAAAATGCACGTAAAAATGACTAAAAACGGATTCAGTTACTTTTCAAATCCGTTTAAAAAATTAAAATCGGACGATCTACAACGCATCCAGGCCAGCTGCAAAATAGCGCATTGAAAAATTAAAATTATGTACCATTGTGCCAAAACTAATAGTCAGACAGCATCGGGGTTTTGCACACATAAAGAACCTATAAATTACTACCTTTTTGCGAAGTTTCAGCCTTGTAAGTGTAAAAACGGCCGATTTGTGAACTTTTTAAAAACGCTGAATTTTCCGGTTTTTGCGGATTTTCTCCGTTGCTAATTATCCAATCGAAACCTTCAACCTTTCATTTTGTTCGTATTTTTATTCTCTACAAATGTTTTACGTTGAGCATTAAGATTACTTCATTGGTTTCCATTTTATAAGCAAAAAATCTAAAAAAATAAACGATTTTTTGTTTAAAAGTGTTTATACCAAATTAATAGACAACATTTCCGAGTGGAAAACATAACGGAATTCATCTACGCACTGTCCTTCATATGATGGCACAGTCGGTTTCCTACTAGGATTTATGTCACACAATCGCTAATACTTTGCTTTATTGTTTGGCCTACCAGGGGACATGCGGGTGCGCTGCCGACCTTGCCGAGGAAGTGCAGATGAACCATTAAGCGTCCAGAATCCAACTTTCTGATGAATAACACCGGACTAGATATCATTTTGATTGCGGAAATCTTACAGAGATATAATCGGTCAAAAATTCAAATACAATTCTCATTTATGTAAGTATACACATACACACATATCGACACGCTCTCACACAGAAACACATACACACACTTAACTTGTTATGCACCCTATCCATACATATTTTAGTTTTTTTCGTTATTTACATTATTCTTAGTGTGCTTTACGATACATTATTGTGTTTATGTGTATAATAAATTCTAAATGTCTATTTTTCCTACTTTAAACCCGTGGCAAGCGGAGGCATTGCCTTTCAAGATACGGATTTTTCATCTAGTTTGAGATTCAGGGCTCACTTAGAATCTGGTATGTAAAAATTGTGAGAAATAACGACATTTTCAATTTCTTTGTCATAGGTCTAAGACATACACAAAGACGAATGCAAACCAACGAAATTCGATAACTGGATATATATTTCTGAGGAGGAGAGTGCACGCTGCAATCCAACAACTGCTGGGCGCGCTCGACTGGCAACGTCACCCCTTTCTCACAGGTACTCACACTCTCTCACTCTCACTCTCTCACCCCTTCAAGTTAGTCACAGACTACCTTGAAGTGTACTGCATTTCCCACTTTATCTTATTTCCCTAATGCACGTACGTGTTTCGGTAGTGAGTGAGATGTGCCAGCCCATCCTATCTCTCCCCATTTTCCCAACCCTTTCTCTAAATACATTCCTATATCTCCAAAGGTAGGCGGGGGGCGTGTCAACGTTTATCATTTTGGACTAATGTTGGCATGTATCGCAGATGTCTATGGGCGACAGTATCCACTTACCATCCGGTGGACTGTATACTCGTCTGCCGCCTTCGTCCATAAAAAAAAACTGGACTTAGGAATTTTGGACAGTAGGCAATGGCATCAGCGACTGGGCTAATAGCATTGTCACTAATTTTGTTTGTTGATGGGTTGGGAGGACATCCACACATTCTTCCATCATCCTTTGTGACAATGAATATTTTGCCATTCTCGTTTCAATCTAACTTCCATTAAAGCGTGAAAACACAAATTAAGTATAACACAATCACTTCTGACTTCAATCTTTTCTAAAAATCAATCTTCAGTAAATTGCTTTGCAATCGTAAATAAGAGTTCGAAGGAACATTTCTTTTCGTACGTTGATTGCAAATTACTAATTCATTCGTTTCATTCATTCCTTCCTTTTTTCATTCGATAAAGTTAATTTAGAGAAGCCAATAGACGAACACTGGATACGTTTAATTATTCTATAATTGAAGTTTATTGTGGTAAAAGAATCAACATCAAATTTAATTAAGGTGGTAATTTGCTTTCTTTGCTTACCTAATTGCTTAAATATATCTGGGTAACTGGATATTTCAACAAATTAGGCTCAATCGTGATAGGCCGGCTTTAGAATTCTACCACCCCAACTTCCTGTAGGTTTTTTTTATGGACGTAGCCGGCAGGCGAGCATACAGTTCACCCGATGGTAAGTGGATACTGTCGCCCATAGACATCCGTGATACATGCCAACATTAGTCCAAAATGACAAACACTGGCACGCCCCCGGATGCGCTGCCTACCTTTGGAGATATAGGAATAGATTTGGAGAAAGGGTTGGGAAAATGGGGAGAGATAGGATGGGCATGGGCTCTGGCACATCTCACTCACTACCGAAACACGTACGTGCATTAGGGAAATAAGATAATGTGGGAAATGCAGTACATTTCAAGGTAGTCTGTGACTAACTTGAAGGGGTGAGAGAGTGAGAGTGAGAGAGTGTGAGTACCTGTGAGAAAGGGTTGACGTTGCCAGTCGAGCGCGCCCAGCAGTTGTTGGATTGCAGCGTGCACTCTCCCCCTCTTTTCATGGGTGTCGTAAAAGGCCACTAAGGGATAATTAAGACTGGACTCGCCAACCTACTCGGAGTGCATATTGTCCTATGCACGAGAGTGCACTTATGCATGAGGAGGCCACGATAAAAGGTGGCAGTTTACCGTTTATGATTACAGCTTTATCTGTTTCTTGTTATTATATTTTTTTAAATAGGTACTCAGTAATACGTATAAACATCAAAAGAAATCGTACGTTCAAATGGGCAAGCAGCTTATTTCTTTTACATCCGATAAACTTGCTATGATTTCAAAGTATACTGTTAGAAAATCTTGCTGTATAATGAAAATGTGTGTTGCTGTGCTTCATATGTATCACCTAATAATAAGACAATCTGTTTTTTACAATTATTATTTTTAACGGTAATTATTTTTAACTGGGTATAATAAATAAATGTATTTATAAATGATTTAGTAAAATCCTTTAACAGTGAAATCATAATACAAAAGGTGTATTATTTTCAAAACCGCGATCATTTCTCATTTTTTTCTATAGAAAGTAGGCGGCCGGCGATCATACAGTCCACCTGGTGGCAAGTGGATACTGTCGCCCATGGACACCCGCGATACATTCCAACATCAATTCAGAATTACATACGCAGACATGTTCCGGGTGCGCTATGTAACATTTGAGATTTAGGAAGAGATACAAATAAGGAATGTATCGCGAATATCCGTGTGCTAGAGTATCCAGTCGTCCATAAAAGTCGGGTGTCTGCTACCGCCTTTTACGGATTAAGTTTTTCATTTAACTTCAGAGATTTACAATTACATTTTCTTCAAAATTCATCAAATCCTCTAATGAGACTCGTTACTGCTCTCGATCTACCGCTTTTTTCATGAAGCCATATTCAACCTTTATATATAAACTCACTAAACAAAGATCACTCCTACAAACATAGATATATACGCATTGTTTTCCAACACAATTCGTACAAATCTTTTGTCAAACGGATTCGTGTTAACTACGTCATACAAGTTGACGTATACACCACCCCAGCATAAAGTTCATTCGTTCATTCATTTCATTCATTTGTTCGTTCCATTCGCATTTGTTCCCGAACGAAAGTTGTAGGTTTTTACCATTCATTTAAAGGTAGTAATGAGCGGTGGATTTTCACCCTCAAACAATGAATGAAAAAAATGAGGCCGGAATTTTTGTGACTCTTTAAAAGTTGTAGGGTTGGCTATAAAAATGAATTTTTTGAAAGAAAAACATTTATGGGATAGTCAAACAAAATGGCTATGTATCTAGTTGTAATACTTATTAAATTTTATCAAAACATGATCGGATCATTTAATTTAATTTAAAGTTCTATACTTAACGCGTATAAATGTTTTAAGCCGAGTTTCAGAAGGTAGTATTTTTTAGAACTTATTAAACCAAATATATTTTTGTGCAAAGTCAAGTTACCAAAGTTTATTTTATTTGAGATACAGACAGTAAATCATCAGTTACATAATATAAAACAAAGTCGCTTCCCGCCGTCTGTCCCTCTGTATGTACGATCAGATCTTTTAAACTACGCAATGGATTTTATTGCGATTTTCATCAATAGATAGAGTGATTCAAGAGGAAGGTTTATACGTATAGTTTAATATTGTTTTAACGAAACCGAAGCGAAGCGAGGGCGATTCGCTAGTATGGAATATAATAGATATTGAAAAGTTTCCGCTATTAAATAAGTAATTATTAAATAATTCCATTTAACATGATACTTTAAAATTAAATACTGCACAGGCATTGATATGGGAACGACAAATTAACAATTCCTAATAAAAAACATATTTTTTCATATTTTTTCGTAAGCGACAATATGAACAAACATATAAATATATATTGATAAATTTAAAAAATCAAAAGCATACTAATAATTATTTTCTTTTTATTTTGCGTTTTGTATTATATTTTTTTCCCGTCATTTATTTGCTTACTGGATTCATCTTCGAATTAAGCGACAATAATTAGGTATAACATATGAATATGTGTGTAGTTGAATGTAGTACCCGGTATAGATTTAATCCATTAACCAATATGACCTTTGCTATTATATTATCCTCTAACACATTAGTAGATCGAATGGATAAGAAAAAATAATATTCGGACTAAAAATATAACATTAGCTATAATTTCAGCAGAATAGGTCAAAATCAGATTGGATTAAATACTGAAATTTTATTATTTGAAAACAGAAAAAATATTAAATTAACATATAAAACTTGCCATCCCTATTAGAACAGTGGGTTTAAAATCACAAAAAACTGAAGTGCAAAAACTGGGCGAATTTAAAAGTTTTTCTCTGGCTTACTTTAATTCGGGGTTCGAACTGAGCGAACTATGATTTTATTTTTCTCTTTATTAATACTGTTTTTACTTTTGTATTTTTATTTTTTATTCAGAACCAGCAGTACGACTTCGTTCGCGTGGACTTGACTACTTGTGGTTAGTACGATACCCGTAGGAACTTTATAATCGGTCTAGATAAAAAGTACGCTAAATGCTAACCAGGCACATAACTTACAACTATGCTAAGATTCATTAAAATCCATGCCGTAGTTTTTGCGTGATGCCCGTTCAGACAAACAGACAGACAAAAATTATAAAAAAAAATAATAATATTGGTCTCTGTACGACTCAAAAAATATTAAACTTACAGACTGTTTATTATATGTGTAGCTTTTATCCACGGTTTTGTCTATATGCTGAAGATAATTCTGCTCCGAGCAAGAGGATAATGGATACTACTACAAACATGGGTATTTATTTATTCAGTTCATGTCATTCATTTAACCCTTGCCTAGTTTTAGAGTACTTTCCTTCAAAACTTGTTTTAGAAATAACCAAGGTAAGGATTTCATCAAACTTATATGTAAGTTTATACAGACAGAAGATTTACTTAAAACCGTTGAAAGAAATGTCAATAACGTGTAACATTAACATATAACACTAGTATTTTTTTCGAAGGTATAAATGTGAATATCTTGGGTTTGGTACCTATAAGGAAAATTTGTAAAAAAATTCGCTTAAAAACCCAAAAAAAACGTTTTATTTCGCAAAAAATACGAAAATTCAACATTTATACGAAAAAATACTAATGTTAAATGTCAATGTAGGTACTCGAAATTATTCTGCAATTTGTATTTAATATGTAATTTGTAGTTTACTGAAGCTGATTCCGAAATGTGTATGAAATAATTGGTAAAAACTGAAATAAAAATAGACTCCATGACTTCGGGAAATGTTCGGTTGTATTCATTGTTTGTGTGCATGTTCGTTCAGGTCAATCTTCAATCCGCTGTTTCATAGCCAGAGCCGGCTCTAGCCCATGTAGCGCCCGGGTGCAATCAATACCCTGGCGCCCTCTAGTAGGCGGATTGGAGGCGTCGCGAGCGGCGCTCGGCGCCCCCTAACACCCTGCGCCTGTGTGCGTCGCACACCCTGCACCATAGGTAAAGCCGGTACTGTTCATAGCTGCCATTTTCACAATACAATACGATATTTATTCCATAATTTTTTTTCACACTTTTGTCACAATTCCATTAGTAGCTTAGAAAATATGATAGGTTTTGTAACGAGATTCGAAATATCGATTTCACGAGCTGAAACTAGAAACCAAGGGCAAAATTTGTATAAAATATCACTTACTTGCTTTGAAAAGGATAGCTGCCAACATAATTCTCCAAATAGACTTCATTTTTAGCGACCTGAAACAAATTAGGACGGAGTTAATGAAGTACCTGGAATAAAAAAAGCAGATTCTCGACTCTCTGGTCTAAAGAATCTAATTAAGTCTCTGTTTATACAAAGAGATGGAGTGTAGCTATGTTAACGCCGGTACTGTAAGTGTCGACAAACGGTGACTAAGGGATAACAAAGCGGCTATCACAAACCCTGAGGAACTACACCACCTCCAAAAGATTAGACTCGCCAACGCGCTTGGCTAGCGTGCCGTTTTATGGCGATCAAAAAATATTTATGTATGTATTGATAATCTAACAGCAAGTATGTTGTACTTGCTATGTTGTGTTGTAGCAAGTATGTCTGTCAACTTAACAATATGGTCAGTCATAACAGTTTCGAATACACAATAAATACGCTCTACTTTTTTTTATAGACGAAGGCGTCAGACGAGTATACCGTCCACATAATGGTAAGTTGATACTGTCGACCATAGACATCCGCGATACATGCCAACGTTAGTCAAAAATGGGAAATTTTGCCTCGCCCTCGGATGCGCTGCCTACCTTTGGAGATATAGGGATAGATTTGGAGAAAGGGTTAGGAAAATCGGAGGGGAATGGGCTCTGGCACATCTCACTCACTACCGAAACACGTACGTACATTAGGGAAATAAGATAAAGTGGGAAATGCAGTACATTTCAAGGTAGGTAGTCTTTTGTGAGAGAAGGGGAACGTGGCCAGTCGAGCGCGCCCAGTGGCTGTTGGATTGAAACGTGCACTTTCCCCCTCAAAAAAATTATAACAGTACATAATAAATACATAAAAACACATTATAAATACAAAACAATACATAATAAATGCATAACTATTGAACGGATTTTAAAATAACTTGGTATAGAAGTTCGCGCGACCGAAGAAGCGGACACCGTTAGTATCTTAAAAAAATTGCACAATAAATTTGATGTTCCCTGAAGCCTCTAAATAGAACCGTTTTAAATAGTGGAATACGAAAGATGTTCATTGGCTCCGGTTCAGCTAATGTTTTCCAATTTTATTTTAGTAGAATCGCCCCTCTCGAGTGTTATAAGGACCCTTTTTTTCAACATCCTTTGATCAGACACCCGAATAGATTGATTCTATTTATAGTAAATTTTCCAAGTAATTTGCTCCAAAAAGCTGATCTGAAACCGTTCATTTTTTGCCTAAAAATGGCTAATCTAAAAAAGGCTGTCGGTGGTTGTATTTTATAAAATTACCTACTCGTATCTGGATTATGTTAGAAATCCTTAAAGAATTTCGTTTCCCACAAATTTCTATACGCCAAGTTGAAAGAACAGAATGAGGGTTTGTACAAAAATACATTCGGAAAACCACCTCAGTTATTGATAATTATTTTTTGTTATACTGGTTTTATAATGTACTATTGACCCGCCCTCACTTCGCTTCGGTTTATTAAATTTAAAACAATCGGAATAAGATATTTTCCTGCGGTAAAATGGAGCCTATATTTTAAGTTAGACGTCTAGCAATACATCGGTGAAAACTGCATTCAATTCCATGCAGTAGTTTTTGCGGGATGCGTGTACAAACATACAGACAGACAGACAGATAGACGGACAAAATTTCTAAAAACTATTGTTTTGGCTTCTGTTGCTCTAATAAAGACCTCCCATATTAGTTTTTTTTCAATATCTATAATGTACAGACATCGGCCTGTTACAATTTGATTATGTGTATAGATACTGGTGACCCGCTTCAGCTTCGATTAGATGGCATAACAATTTCTTAGGCAACCACAAAAAAATAATTTAAAAAATAATCTATACTAATATAATAAAGAGGTAAAATTATGTGTTTGTAGGTATGTTGGAGGTAATCTCTGGAACTACTGAACCGATTTCAAAAATTCTTTCAAAAATAGGAAGCTACATTGTCCGTGTCTAATATAGGCAATATTTAATTTTGAAAAAAAAAAACTTATAAACCGAAGCGAAGCGAGGGCGGGTCGCTAGTTTAAGATAAAGGTAACAACACACCCCAAAACTACTCTCAGCTCCAAAGTTTATATAATTATATACTTCGGAGTTTTATTTTTAGTTTTACTCACAACGGAATAAATTTTACCCAGAACGGAATGGAGATGGTACGAGTATATGCATTTGGGGTAAGTCTCTGTATGTTTGTGTACCCTTTGTTTTCTCTGAAACTTCTTTATCGATTTGGAAGCGGTTTTCGTAAACGTTTAATTGTACCTTGGGGTGTGTTTGAGGATGGGTGTTGTGGTGGTAACTCATCAGGGGGCGCTGCTGTACCAAGTTTAAAATTTTCCTGCTTTATAACTTCTAAACGAATGTATGTATTCGAATGAAGAAGTGAATAGTTAAAAAGCTGCATATTTTACACATAACCGTCAGCATTGAATGCTGAAACCAGGGGTGGGTAAAGGAAGACCTTGAAATTTGGAAGTACAATGCTGGTGTTTGGACTCATTTTTTGGAGTTGTTTGGTTCAATTAACAGTTCTAATACACAGAGGAGAATGAGGCTGTATCCCACACTCAACTGGGTGTGTCCGACTGTTCGTGTTATCTCATTCCAACAGAATATTAATGTGTACAAGCAGGGCCGTCTTTACCAGGGGGTGCAAGGGGTGCGGTGCACCCGGGCGCTCCGCGCCCGGGGCGCCTGTCGAGCGCTGAATTTTTGGATATTTCATTGAACTTAACGCCATTGCACAGTTTTATATACTTGTTACTTACGACAAAATTGTATGCGCAAGCAAAAAAAAAAAAGTCATTAACAATAATATTTTTTTTACTTTTATTACGCTTTCGGCGCTTGTCATACCGCATTACTACACTACACAAATAACAATTTTATTTAATACAACACGCGCGCGGCAAAATCTCTAATCCAAAGACAGTGTATGTATGTACGTTTGACACGTTGCCGCCCGGTAGCAAAATGATCTCTAAGTCAATAGAGTGTAAGTTCATTTGAAATGGGCGCGTGGGCACTTATGGTATTTACTTATGGTGCAGGGTGTGCGGCGCACAGGGGCGCAGGGCGTTAGGGGGCGCCGAGCGCCGCTCGCGACGCCTCCAAAGAGTCTACTAGAGGGCGCCAGGGTATTGATTGCACCCGGGCGCTACATGGGCTAGAGCCGGCGCTGTGTACAAACGTGGTTATAATTTCTAAAGTAATGCGTTTGTTGAATTGTGTCTCTCTGTTGTTAATAATTATAGAAGTATACTTTGCATGTATAGCCGTCAGTGCCTGATAGTCGAGCCCAGGGTGGATAAAGGAACTCATTGAATTTTAACGGTAAATCTATCATGTTTGGACTATTTTTTCGGCGATGTTTAGTTCGATGAACAATTTCAATGCAAAGGGGAAAACGATGATACGAAGCTGACTGGGTGTGGCTGACTGGAAGATATTTCTTACTTTCATAGTATTTCGGAGGTGAATAAAAAGCTCTTGTCTTTTCTTTTCTCAAAACACTAGATAGGTATAAAACCTATGCATATTTATATAACTTTAAAACGGTTAAAATGAAAAAGACAAAATAAAAAAATATTGAAATACCCACGACGGTTAAAAACCATTAATTTAAAAAAAAAATACCTTAAATTAGGACTTACATTCGATTGCTGTAGATTTTCTATAAGACTAGCTTACGTATCTATTTTATCCTTTTAAAGGTTTTTTCTTAATAAAGGGTCTTTAATCATCGTGGGTTTTTCAAAATTTTTAATTTTATCTTTTTTTTCCTTTGTGTCAAAATAGATCCAGCAAGCAAAATAATAAATTGTAGTAGATATACAAAATTTCGAATTTAAAACTTATTTTCTGAAAACTCCTTAATTCTCTGACGTTTTAATCAGAACTCTTTCAGAAACAAGTCTAGTATCGAACAATTTCGCAAAAGAGTTTTGCCCCGAATACGTCGACAGTGATGCCTTGTTGTGATACTATGGTTAAAACTCACCGCATTATCGCGTGGATGATATGACAAGATAGTGCTGCAGCACGCTAAGGACGGAAAGTCGCCAGCTATAGCTGATAACTAGCGATAGGAAATTCGGGTGTCTTGTTGACATACCCATCCTGAGGTTTAGCGGGACTTGAGAGAAAAATGAATAGATTTAAGATTTCGTACGAAAAATTGTTGTAAACAAATGTTATTTTTAAGTTAAGAAATTATATAACTGACCAGGTTGATTTAATTATTTAATGTCATTTCCTTTACTCGACAATGATAATATTATCAAATTCAAAATGTAACTAAATGTAATTTAAAATGTAATTATTTTAAATTTCCGAGAAAATAATCAGCAATTTGAAACCGCTCATTCATTAAAAATAAATGGATGATTTTATTCCGATGGGAATGTCCTGCTATTTACTACAGTTCTAGAGAAAAAATGAAGTTTAAATACCCGAATTTCCAATGATAAGCTATACGTAGTTGGTGATTTTCGTTCGGTGATTTTGTGATTAATTCGTTAGCGAATCTCTTCATTTTGGATGTTCAATGAATCTCGGAACATAGCTCTTAACATAGAAATAAACTCATTTCATTTCATATCAATTACTGCGATTTTCGTAGCAAAAATGTTCAGATTAAAAACGACAACGTATCGAATTACTATGGTGACTTTACACAGGTAGGGTACGAACTGAGATGGCCTGCCAAGCCAACGAGTTCTACAGCGAATTCTGCCGACAACTGCTGATGACGGCACTTGAAATATGCTGCCGAGGGTTTTGGAAATTTCTGGAACATTTTCAATGTGAGAAAATTTTATATTTTACGAGTATATTTATGGCTGTACTGGATAACAGGAGTTATCTTTCTTATGTCGGCCTTTTAACGTCACACTGCAGGGCAAAGGCCTAGTAAATTACTAGGGCGTTTCGACTGTTTGTTATTTAACTTTTCGGAAAACTTTTTTTAAACTGACGAGTGGCATCGGTGTTTTCTCTTTTTTATTTAATTGTCTCTCCAATCAAATAATTAATTTGTTAAACTCTTCCCGTGGTTTTTTTTTATGGACGAACGCGGCAGACGAGCATACAGTCCACCTGATGGTAAGTGGATACTGTAGCTCATAGACATCCGTGATACATGCCAACATTAGTCCAAATTGACAAACGTTGGCACGCCCCCGCATGCGCTGCCTACCTTTGGAGACATAGGAATGGATTTGGAGAAAGGGTTGCGAAAATGGGGACGGATAGGATGGGAATGAGCTCTGGCATATCTCAATCACTACTGAAACACGTACGTATATTAGGGAAATAAGATAAAGTGGGAAATGCAGTACATTTCAAGGTAGTCTTCTGTGAGAGAGGGGTAACGTGGCCAGTCGAGCGCGCCCAGCAGCTGTTGGATTGCAGCGTGCGCTCTCCCCCTCATAAATCACTATGGAGTTTTAGCGGCACCAAAAAAATTATATATCTAAACTAAAGAATTAAGTAAAATTACCGACACATGCTTGGTTTGTAAATTACAATACATAGCTATATAAATAAAAATTAAATGCTGTTCGTTGGTAAGCGCATCACTTGAGAACGGCTGCACCGATATGGCTATTTTTTTTAAAATGTTCGTAATAATCCGAATAAGGTTTTTAGGGAAAGAAAATTTTAAAAGTTGCCTGGAAAATTGGAAAATTCGGGAAAAACTGAAAGTGCTCTTTTCTATGGGATTTTTGTATGAACTTATTGTTTGGACAGGACAACGTCTCTCGGGTCAGCTAGTAGTATATAAATTAAAATACAATATTGCGATAACAAATTTAATTAAATTTGACTTAATTTATTAGAATTGTACGTGAGAAAACCATAATTTCTCGATTCCTTTCTAAAATTACCGAAACAATTCATTAAACAGATGTCAAATCGTAAAAGTTACTGAAACGAGATTTTGATAAAAACGCCGCGCGATGTTTTCCACCTGCCTGGTGCCTCGCTGTATCAGACGGCACTGTCGGGATGTCAGCTTCAGAGTAATAATACTCTGACGCGAATAGAATGTAATAAAAAAATGGGATATACGTCAACGTTCAGGGAGAAATGACTTTTTTCTACACTCCGATTTTCTATATTCATACTCCTCCCGAGTCACACTGATACATACATGAAAAATCATACAAACACAGTCATATATAAAGGTAATAAAATATAGTGCGCACAGCTCAGTGCGCAAAAGGTCGCAAGCTCAGCGTATGCTGTGAGTACTCGCCTATACAGACTTCGACTTGCCAGCGCCTTCGACTGCCTACAATACAATCCACTTTCACCCGATATCTTTATTGTCAGCAGAGAATCTAATCCAAATCCACCTTTAAATTTGCTGCCATCGATTTGTTGCTTATTTAGAGCCCATTCCTATCACACCATATTCTATCCCTCCCCATTTTCCCAATCCTTTTTCCAAATCCATTCGCACATTTCCAAAGGTAGACAGCACAGCCGTGAGCGTGCCTACGTTTCTCATTCTTGACTAATGTTGGCATGTATCGCGGATGTCTATGGACGACAGTATCCACTTACTATCAGGTGGACTGTATGCACGTCTGCCGCCTTTATCTATAAAAAGAATATTTTTCATTACATCACTATACCAAGAAATGTAAAACATTCCAGTACCGCTTATATCGTACAATCTTTCGGAATTAACGTCCTACGCAACAGTAGTAATTGTAGTAAAATTGGAAGAGAGGAATTCTAAGAATAGTCTTAGAATAACGGCTGAAACTTTTCTGAGAACTACTTAAAAAAACTGACGGATTTATTAAGATTATTTAAAGAAGAATTTAAGAAATGATTCTTATTATCAATTTAACCATACACATGTTGTTAGCATTTAAACTGCGTTCTGGACACATGCCACTCAATGAGTTTGTATATCTCATGAAAAAGACTAAGCTCTGAAAACTTTGATGTACAACACTTGTTGGTGGAATATGTCCGGAGTCAACAAGAACGGGACACGTTAGTAAGGACTCGATGTGAATAAGAACGATATCTGTATGTTCCATAAGATACTTTCATAAAATTCCATATTTCCATAAGATCCATAAGATAGGAGAATGTAATTCACAAGTAGCATACCTATAGCTACTCGTATATCGGAACATATATATATATTATTGGTGTACAATGTAAGTTTAGAATGTCATGGATCTGACACGTACTCATATAAATTTCTTTAAAAGAAGAATAGAATAAAAGTTTCGACATGAAACATAATTGGGCTGTCATCACAGCTATTTTTGCACTATCTATACTAATATAATAAAGAGAGAGTGCGAAATTTGTCAGTGTGTGCATGTGGACAGTAATCTCCGGAACCGCTGGCACCTATTTGAAAAAAATTCTTTCACCATTTGAAAGGTACATTATTCCGGATGGGCATAGGCTATATATTATGTGCAAATTAGCTAAAGATTCGTCAACCAAGTCGGAAAAAAAACCCCTATAAACGGAAGCGAGGGCGGGTCGCTCGTAGATAGATAAAACTCTTTACTGCACACCATAAAGAAAAGAAAATTATAACAGACATTGTAGACACAAAATGCACAAAAGTATAACGTTTTTTTGTCATTTTTTTGTATTAATCCTGACAAACCGAACATACTTAATGACTCTTTGTTAGTTTATATATGATTTCTGACATTTCCAATGTTAAATTATATTATTAATTACGTTGACATTTACTCCTTGATAAAATATTACTTATATTATATAAGTATTTAATAGTTCAGACATGGGGCACAGCTTAATATTCCTTTACGGAATAGGATGTATTAACTAAAATTACCTACCTATTGGGAAATAGGTGACACAGTTAACATAGGTACATATATAGACATAGCATATAGCGACATACATATAGCGACGAGTAGGTTTCATAACCTTTAAATTGTCAATCTTTAAATTGGACTTCGTTACCTTTTCGCTATATTACTCTAACTTATCAATGGCAACACAATTCCTACACAATGTTATCAGTGTTGCCAGTTGGAAAAACCTTGCAAATTTATTCATGAGGCCGTGATCGCATTTGGAGATAGAACCCTCAGTTTTATTATCGTGTTTACGCCTATAACGATTCTACGACCTCTGTGTGTTTAGATAGCGCTTTGTTTTTCAACGACCTGATGTTTTATTCCAAACTAGCTTTGTCCGCGACTTCGGTTGCGTGGACTTATGTCGCAGGGAAACGACATAATCAGGGATTATGCGAAATCAATTCAATTTAATTCATTTGTTTGTGGACAAATATGAATACATAAACATTATTAATGTCACATTACTTACAATGTAAGTTTTAACTCAAATAATAATTAGTAGTCGGCCAAAACACAGACCAATTACAAAAAACAGGGTAAACAAATTGCTATTGATTCTTGCTACAACGGCATTATTATATATTCTTTTTTTTATGTTCGAAGGCGGCAGACGAGCATACAGTCCACCTGATGGTAAGTGGATACTGTCGCCCATAGACATCCGCGATACATGCCAACATTAGTCCAAAATGACAAACGTTGGCACGCCGAAACACGTACACTACCGAACACCTAATGTACGTGCGTACATTAGAGAAATAAGATAAAGTGGGAAATGCAGTACATTTCAAGGTAGTCTTCTGTGAGAGGTAGGGGTAAAGTGGCGCGCCAGTTGTTGCTAACGTTATTAACATATTTTGTGATGTTGTTACAACAACACAAAATCAAAATCAAAATCTGGCTCTCAAACATAAAACAAAAGCAGTATTAAAATGAAACATTCAACCCCTAGGAATATCAAGCCCTAGGAGCTTTCTGATTTTGACCGAAAGTTTGTTCCAGAGTCGTGTAGCCTGCACGGCGAAATATTTTGAGAGGAAACCTGTACGGTGCGAAGGCATCTGCAGCAGCAGATTATCCTCAGAACGAAGATTTTATTAATTACAGTCGCAACGAAAGCTAAAACCACTTTTAAGATAATGAGGAGTGGTAGGTTCCCATAAGAATAGAGAATAGAAGAATAGGAAAAAGGTAATTAAGTGAACAGATATGTCTACGTCTATGGATGGTAAGCCACTTAAGCTTAGAACGATATTGAGAAATATGATCGTATTTGCGAAGTCCGAAGATGAACTGTATTCAGTTATTGAGAAGACGCTTAGCGAGAAGTTGTTCATTGACATACGGATAACACACATTAGCATAGTCAAGTATGGACCTTATAATTGTTGCATTATACAGTGTTCGGTACCATAATCAAACTAAACTGAATAAATGAATATTAAGACAATATACATGTTTATACATGGCCATCAATTGAAGTGTTACGGGATACGGGATTTCGTGATAAGCGGGATATCGCGAAATTCCCGATCCCGTCAGTTCCCTCCGATACGACATATAGATTCCTGCGTTGTATTTTGAAATTTTTCTAATTATTGTAAATTTATATATATATAAAATGGATATTGGTATATCTGATGTTAATAGACCTCGACACCGTTTAACCGATCACCATGAAAGTTGGCACCTATATGTATTTTTTCATGGAGAAGGTTTTTATGCTATCCACTTTGTTGTAACTCGCCTCTAGATGACGCTGCAGCACATCAACTTCTACACCGTTCAAACGATCGCCATGAAAATTAGTAATAGGTATTTGAGCACGGAGAATATTTTCTAACTATCGACTTTGTTATAACTCGCCACTAGATGGCGCTGCAGCACATTAAGTTCTATGGCAGGACAACGTCTGCGGGATTTTGCTAGTCTATTATATAAAAATAATGTTTGTTTGTTCGGCCGTTCGTCTTCTATGCGTTCCTAAACCATTCAACTGATTTCGATGAAACTTTGGTGAGTTGTTGTTCGCGCGACCGCAAAGGTTTCAGTCAAAAAAAAGTCTAACGCATTGCAACTCATGCTGGGCACAACTAGTTGACTATATATATTAAAAATCTTTAAAAGTCTTAGCCATTTCTAAGTTTGTTTCTTTATATTACATATTCCTTTCCCTCTCTCATCGTCGGTCCTTTAAGAAAAGTATCGTTAAATAACTCTGGATCCGACAGAATTACGTCGATGACCGTAATTAAATACCGTCATCGTTAATTAATAATTACCAAACCAAAATTAATCAAAGTAAGTGCATAATCTTAATTTACTTCCTTTAATAAATGATTTAATCTAGTAATATTATATTCATATTAATTCCAACATTATGGCGTTCATGCATTGTTAATTAATTGACCGAGTTCCTGTCCTGCTCCGTCTACCGTTTAGTAATACAACGTTGACCTACAGAGGTGAATGAACTTATTGAACATATCAAATCAAATTATGCCAAATCAAACCAAATCATTTTACTGCCATTTTACATACGAATAGTATAAAGTATAGGTACTTTTCTATCAAGATTTTTTTTATTTATTTTTTCTCTTTTAGAGCTTGCTCTAGACCAAGTTATTGACCTACTCCATCATTAATTAATTTAATTAATTCATTTAGTTTAATTCTTTTATTTTTATTTCCCATTTGCTTTTGTTTTCCCCTGATTACATCGCCGTCATTATATCTCTCCTCTCCTGTAGGTTGGCTGGAAGGCAATGCCATGTAGCATTAAGCCCGCCCATTGCACTTTTTACAATAAAGTGTTAAATAATTGAACCGTTCTGCAATAAAGTGTTAAACAACAGACACTTTGTGCAATAAAGTTCTAAATATTTATCACTTTGTGCAATAATTGACACTGTGCAATAAAGTGTTAAATAATTGACAATGTGCAATAAAGTGTTAAATAATTACCACTTTATTGCACAAAGTACAATGGGCAATAATGGTACAATAAATAAAATAGACCAATAAGATACCTTACTGACGGTCTGTAAGTCTGTTACTAACCCTATCTATGAATTATATATACCGAAATAAATAAATACAATAATAATAAAGTGTAGACGAAGTATGGATAAATCAATACAAATAAATTCAACTACGACTATATCAACGTGCAGAATATAAGTACATTACTAACAAGCAGGAACTCACAAATTAAAATGATGAATACCGCCTGTAAAATGATGAATACCGCCTGTAAAATGATAAATACCGCCTGTAAAAATATAATTAAAGAAAAATTACGAGGCGACTTCATTAAAGGCCAGCGCATCTTTTATGACGATAATTTGGGACCACCCTGTAGCTACTAATTTTTAATCTTTTCACTATCTATTCAAATTACCTGTATACAATTTTTTGGCACGCCAGCAAACTCATCTGCACTCAGTTCTTTTCAGCTACTTGATGAAAAAAATGACGTGTACATATTCAGCACGGAAGAACAATCTACTCTCTCTACTACCATACCATCAGCTATATCCTATACCATACCATGTTTTATCCACTGCTAGATATAGACCTGTGCCGTGGCCTTTCACCGCATACGATTAGAAGGTTCTAGAATCTAGAAGCTTCTAAAACCTTGAATTGACTTCAAACTCCAATTCAAGCAACAAATACTGTATATCTTGAATCATCGAGTGCAGTCTTCAAAATTAAGAGTCGAGAAATCGAGTCTTTCAAAACACCAGGCTTATATCAATAAAAACATGGCGTTAATTATAAACGTATCAATAACTGCTCGTATTCATTGGTTAGGGTTAGGTTTTTTTTTTATAAACAAGAGGACGGACGAGCAAGCGGTCCCACGTGATGGTAAGTGTTACCGCCGCCCATGGACACCTGCAACACCAGGGGGTATGCGGGCGCACCCGCCGACCTTGCAAAATCCTATTCACAGCTTTCTTAAAAGTTATTTTCTGTGGAAACTGTATAATTTATTTAGATAAAAAGTGTTCTAAATGTTAACGCAGCATATAAATTATAATTATGCCATGTTTCATTAAAATCCTGTAAAGGATTTATGCGTGATCCTCGATCAGACAAGAATACTAAAAAATAATCAAAAAATATTTTATGTACAGACACGGCTCTGTTACGATTTAATTATATGTATTGATTATTGAGTGTAGATATTCAATCTCCAACTCTACAAGATCAGCCCACTGAACGAGAATCGAGTGGAAAATCGAATTATTTCATCCAGCCTTGATCCTAATTGCGTTAATTCACAAGGAGGGAACAAGATATCTAATTAGCAGTGCTAAATCCGATTTGGGAATTTTACTCTGACAACCCTAATTAGTGCTTGGGAGATGGAAAATTGTCCCTTAACACGGTAAGATAATTTCATAGAAATGGGCATGACTTACAGACCCAGATGAAGAAATGTTTCAGTTGCGGTAGGGAACCCTGGAGGTATTCCCAAGTGAATAAGACTACGTACAAATTTCTTATTTTACTGCTAGTACACTGTATCTACAGTTCCTTGATATAGACTCCCTGTGTAAAGTGCGGTCAGAAAGACACTTTATACGGCGAACCGGAAAATTGTGGAATTAACTGCCAGATCAGGATTTCCAGTTACGTTAAGATATGAGACTCTTCAAAAGAGCTGTGAACAGGGTTCTGCAAAGTCGGCAGCCCACCCGCATGTGCCTTGGTATTGCAGTTGGCCATGGCCGGCGGTGACCACTAAGCATGTGGCCTGCACGCTCGTCTGTCATCTATTCTATAAAAAAAAACTGTATGTAATTCCTCTTACATGTTATTGATAGTTAGTTCCTTTATTACTTGCTCTTGGTTTCTTTTACACACACCTTATACCCACACCACTTCACTCCCAACACACACTTCAGTAAACAAGAACAATAGTCATATCAACAACTAGCGGCGCCAGCTACTTTGTTTGCATGAACTTTAGAGTGATTCCCGTGGGAACCCTGTAACGGATCGGGATAAAATGTACTCTAATGTCTACCCAAGTCATAAGCTATAACCGTCCAAGGTTCATTAAATTCTCTCTAGTGATTTTTGCGTGATGCGCGTTCAGGCAGACAGACAGATGAAAATTATAAAAATGGTCTGTATCGTTTGTAGAGTACACTGCATTGTTTTTTTTTTTAATATGTACAGATATGTAAGAAAGTCACGTACATGTACAGTCACGGCTCTGCTACAATTTTATTATAATATATATATAGATATGTTACAAGTAAGAAACATTGGTTGTTATGCGGACGACAGCACTGGAGAAGCTACTATAATAGGGCCGTTCTAATAGGTCGGATTTGACATATGACGAACCATATAATCCACCACACGATACTAATATAACTCGATTAATTTTAAACGTCGTTTTCTTGGAAGCGTCGCGTCTATGACAATTAATATTTCACATCGGTGGATTATATGGTTCGTCTTATGTCAAATCCGACCTATTAGAACGTATAGGTCTATATGTATAGGATATTATAGTGGGTATGTATAGGAGCCACGCCAATATTTAATTTTGCGGTGTTGTGACAACGAATAAATATATTTTCTATCTTTCTTTCATTCATGATATAAATTCTCTTAAACAACAATTTCGAAATAACGGCCAAGTTCGCTTACTGTTCACTACTTTACTGTTACAGCCACTGTTCCTAAGCCTTTACATAAACTTGATTATTCAATACTTATTTATAATTACGACGTCAGAATCAGAAGATTGCTGCCAAGTTTTCATTGGGCAAATGTGTGTTAATAATTTAAAGTTACGTCGTCTAATTACTGTGGGAGCGAAGGAATCTTCAAGGTTAATTTAAAATAAGTTTGAGTTTCCATCACAAATTCTACATTACCTACATTCTACGATCAAAAGGAGTTATGATTTTATAGTTGAATTACTAGTATTTTAGTAATCTAACAGTGTTACCTAGATAGGAGTCTAGACATACAGGGTCAAATAAAAAATACCTATTTATTTTGTGAAAACTAACAATTTTTATTCATGACTTTTTAAAATTCAACTCCTTTTTGCCCAGGGTAATAAAAACAATTTTTTGTTCTCAGAAAATACAATCTATTCTGTGAAGCCAAAAAATACGCAAATTATTGAAGAATAGAATTTGCAAGTAGGCGGTACATTAGACTCAGTGATATGTATATAGTACTCACGGAGCACTAGTAAAACACGCAATAGCTTTAGACCGTTCGTTTATTCGAGATATCTTGATAACTCGTTCAAGTTATCAAGTTGGTTCGTTGACACTCGTTGAGTGTTCGTTAATATCTTGATAACCGTCGTTGTGATGACCTCTTCAATGGATATTATTATAATATAATATACATCACTAAGCCATAGAATGCAAAAGACGTGGACGGAGAAAAAATCGAGAAAGATTTTAGGGGGATTTTTTTTTTTGTAGAAAGGTGGCAAACGAGCATACAGTCCACCTGGTGGTAAGTGGATACTGTCGCCCATAGACATCCGCGATACATGCCAACATTAGTCCAAAATGACAAACTTTGGCACGCCCCCGGATGCGCTGCCTACCTTTGTTGATGAAAGAATGAATTTGGAGAAAGGATTGGGGACGTGTGAAGGGATAGGATGGGAATGGGCTCTGGCATATCTCACTCACTACCGAAATACGTACATACATTAGGGAATATGATAAAGTGGGAAATGCAGTACATTTCAAGGTAGTATTCTGTGAGAGAGGGGTAACGAGGCCAGTCGAGTGCGCCCAGCGGCTCTTGGATTGCAACGTGCACTCTCCCCTTCCAAAATATCAAAACTTGAAAACTTTGAAAACAGATGTAGAACAAAAGTGTGGACTTTTTGACGGGAACTCTTAGAAGTGTAGTTTAGTTTTGGTTTGATCACTATAAACATTGTGTATTGTGCATTTTGTGATTTAATGGTGATAGTTTATTAAACTTCAATCGTGTAATTCCAAGGAGTCCTCTTCTGTCCGCAGTAAACCTACTATCGCTTTACTGTGCGTCTCCACTTACTTCTTTTTTTTTTTTTTTTTATAGAATAGTGGGCGGACGAGCAGGCGGTCCCACGTGATGGTAAGTGTTACCGCCGCCCATGGACACCTGCAACACCAGGGGGTATGCGGGCGCGCCGCCGACCTTGCGAAGTCCTATTCACAGCTCTCTTGAAGAACCCCATATCGTAGCTTAATGGAAAGACCTCTTGAGGCAGTTCGTTCCACAACCTACGGGTTCGCGGTATAAAGTAATTTTTGGACCGAACAGTGCGCGACACCTCCGTATCGAGGAAATGCGGATGGACCGCACTTCTGTGACAGGAGGTGCGGTTATAGAAACCCGAGGTGGGAATTATATTGAACAATTCTTCAGAGCATTCCCCATTGTACAGGCGGTAGAACACGCAGAGAGACGCAACGTCTCTCCGAATGCTGAGGGGTTCTAAACCGCCCGTGAGAGTGGGATCGTCGACAATACGAACAGCACGTCGTTGGATGGAGTCAAATGGGTCCAGTTGGTATTTCGGTGCACCGGCCCAGAGATGAGAGCAATACTCCATATGGGGCCTCACTTGAGCTTTGTAAAGCATTAGGAGTTGCCCGGAGGTGAAGTACCGCTTCGCTCTGTTCAGCACACCGAGCTTTTTGGAGGCCATTTTGACCTTATTTTCCAGATGACCCCTAAATTCGACTTTGCTGGAGATGTCGACACCAAGGATCCCGATACTCTCCGAGATCTTAAGAGGTGTGCTCTGAAAGCGAGGTGCTACGACAAAGGGGGCTTTTTTAGCGGTGAATGCACAGACTTGCGTCTTACTGAGGTTGCAATCCACTAGGTTCAGAGAACCCCAAATCGAGACTAGATCTAAAGAGTCTTCGATTTCAGACACAAGCCTGGCGCGACTCTCTTCCACTTCGACCCGAGGGATGTTGGCGCGGCCCCTGTACAAGGCGTCACCAGTACTGTCATCCGCATAGCAACGTATGTCACCAATTTGCAACAGGTCGTTGATATGCAGAAGGAACAGAGTTGGGGACAGCACGGAGCCTTGCGGGACGCCAGCGTTAATAGACATTAATTAATGTTAATAGACTTCGACTGAACATTGACCAGATGAGTTTTGAATTGTTTTGATTTTAAAATTATTAATTAAAAAGAAAACTTGACACTGGCACAATGCGCTAATTGCACTTTGACATATAAAAAAAAAAACATTTGACGAATCTTCACTCTGTACTTTCAACGACATATTGATTCATGGTTCCGAAATGAAGATCCGCATTTTCTCTAACTCGTCCGTCTCTGTCTGCAGAGTTTGTAACTGTAATCAATTGACTGATCCCCAACCCAAAAGGGAATTAAGACAAAAATTGTCCTAATCTTATATTGGAACATATCCGAGAAAATCCCGTCTCATTCTGCTCGTTTTCAAGCAAATTTTCAGAAATATATTATATAATGGATATTTAGACTTCGCCTTGCAATCGCAAAGGAGTTTTGAAAAATAAATCTACCACACGGGCCAAGTGCGAATTGCTGGATGTTATACCTTAAGCCGATTTTGATTAAGTTGGTGGAATGTGAAAAATTAAAGCGGGTTCAATAGAAAATAAACAGTTAAACTTAATTTATCTGTATAAATATCAATATAATAGTACATTGATAGTTTGCTTATACAATAAAGTATATCTATATAAATAAAAATTAAATGCTGTTCGTTGGTAAGCGCATCACTTGAGAACGGCTCGACTGATTTGGCTAATTTCTTTTTTAAAATGTTCTTAATAGTCCGAGTAAGGTTTCGAGGGAAAGAAAAATTGGAATAGTTGCCCGAAAAATTGGAAAATTCGGGAAAAACTGAAAGTGCTTTTTTCTATGGGATTTTTGTATGAACTTATTGAAATTATTGTATAATATTATTGAAATTTGGACAGGATAACGCCTGTCGGGTCAGCTAGTAGTTAAATATACTCGTACATACTAAAAAAATAAAGAATTGTTTAATATAATAATAGATATTATGGTACATTTATATTTCAATACTGATTTATATGTTAATATTTACTTACACTTACTTCTTCTATATTTGTAACATTTATTTACTTTCCTACCAGGTTGACTGGGAGATAGGACATGAAGTTCGCCTTGTGTAATAAGTTACAAAAAAGAGTCAATAAATAATAAATCATCAGGTAAACACCGAATGAACAGATTTCACAACAGCTGGGGCTCCTACAGCTCTGTGTTAATTGGGAGACGGAATTAGTTCAGCTCTAACCTACGGCTACTGCTTTAATGTGTAGAAAAGCAGCCCCCCCCCCCCCGCCATAGCTGCTACCACAAGCACTGAGAAACTACATCACCTCTAAAAGAATAGACTCGCCAACCTGCTTGACCAGCGCGCCGTTTTAAGGCTATATGAAGGCCCATATCTAGCAATGGACGCTAAAAAGGCGTGGTTATGGATTCATAAGTTAGATTAATTATCCAGGTTATATTAAATTTATTTCAAGTTCAAACAAACCCAAACACATTATCTTCTTCAGCGCACTAGGTTAACAACCCGTTAGTTCACATTTTTCCTCGGCCACGGGTAAGGGGACAAAAATGATAACAATACAGTGGTGGCCCCGGGGAAATTATTGGTCGGGCTAAACATGTGCGGTATGATTTATTGTGTCGAAAGCGGGATGAGGTATAATCGAGTGCAAAAGTGCTTAAACGATTTTCAATTTAAATTCGATTGGAATTGAAATTGGGATTTTATTATATTGTGTTGTTGTACATGATTGTCGATTGTCGATCATTATGTTAATTATGTGGCAAAGTGTAACAAAAACATGTGTAGTATTTAAAACTACATTTAAAGCCTCCAATTATAAGTATTTATATATATTTATCCAATTTTGGAGTTACATCGTATTATTTCCAAGTACAGTTCCTGTTCATATATAATACTGTATTGTAATGTAATGTTCCTCCTATTCAGAACGTGTCACAGTAAATTTTGGCAGTGCCAAGGAAAACCTCAACTACTTTACGACTCGACTGTATATTGCCTCGTTTTAACAAAAAATGACATAACAATTTTATGAAACATAAAAAGATTATTTTCCGTAAAAATGACAATATATGAAACAGCCTTTTGTCATTCTCATTAAAAGCTTAAAAAGGATAACAGAAATGAATATATCTAATATTTTTTATATATAAATACATATTGCTGGACATGGACCCCCTCAGAGATGTATGGCCTCGAAACACAACGCCTGCCCACGCGGGTCGGCGAGGTCACTCTTTCAGGGGTGGTGTAGTCCAGGGCTTGTGGTAGATAGAGGCTTTGTTATTCATTAATCGCCTTTCACGGTACTCACGGGAACAGATGGGATGATGCTATCCTAAAGCCGGCCGATACGATCCAAACTAGTACTTTAGATTCCCAAATAATCCTAAACAAACAGACAAAACAAACTTGAATAGTGTAGAGTCGATTGCGGATACGAGGTGACCAGCAAACAAAGACGCAAAAAACGTAAAGTGGCAAGTTTATTCAACACACACTCGCACAACATAAACATTGGATCTGCACTTATACCCTAAAATTATGATTGACATCGGTGCAAGGTAATTTATACATCATGTATATTGTGAATCGTTTGGGCCGTGTGGTGTTGGCCGGCTTTAAAAAAAACGCCACCGCATCTATTCCCGTGGGAACTACACCTCCTCTGAAAGAATGGACTCGCCAACGCGCTTGGCCAGCGTGGCGTTTAGACTCCATACATCTCTCAGCATAATGTTCATGGGGTGGCGCGTGTGAAGTTATAAATGACTAGCGACCCGCCCTCGCTTCGCTTCGGTTCATAAGATTTTTTTATATATAATATAATAATATATAGCCTATGTTACTCAGGGATAATGTAGCATTCTAATGGTGAAATAATCTTTGAAATAGGTCCCGTAGTATTTGAGTTTATTCGTTAGAAAAATACAAAAATACAAATCGTTCCTCTTTATAATATTAGTATGATTAAAGGGCTCTTGTCGGGGACATTCGTTCCAACCCTAAACAAAACGTATAAACCAGCCATAGCAAACATTTAAAAATAGTATACCATCTGTAGGTGAATAATAATCACCCACACAAGTGATCAATAGTACAGCACCTATTAGAAGCAAGAACCAATCATTGGATTGAATTGTATAAACAAAAAGTAATTTAACCTGAACGCCATTACATACTGCGTATCGTTCTAGAGGCTATAGAAATTAAAAAATGCCGGAATTTCAATCGTGAGGATGGATTTAAGTTGACACGTACATGGGATCCAGTGATTGAACTTTGCAAACCGAGACAAGGAAGTGCGTTGTCAAACACGCGTGTGTGTGGTGATATTGTTAGTATAGTGTGCAAGGATCAACAAAAACAAGTTCGGTGTGTGGGTAGGTGTGAAAACGAACACGACGGATTTGTCTGTCAATAGCAACGGCACCTTCATCCGCCACCGTAGTCTCGTCGCGACCACGTTTCATGTAACTGGATCGATATATTGGTTATAATAAATCGTGAGTAACCGTTTACACAATTATTATATTCAACCACGATAAAAAAAAAAAAAAACAGTTTAAAACCTTATGAACGAATCCAGTTCAAGTCACTAGTTTAAGGACAAAGTGTCTAATAGAAATGTCAACGAAAATGCCAATATCACTAGCATCTAGTTACACACACACACACACTTTCAAGCCAATGTGCCATATTGACCAAGCAATAGATGCTACAATCCATTGTGAGAACTAAGTCAAAAGTTCGATAGTGGAACACTTGGAAACAATCTTGATAAAGTGTCACCTCTGATAATACCCTCTTCTGAATTGACTCTATGCGAATATGACTCGACCCCTCGCTATTGTAAAGGTTAGGACACACGCGAGGGTTATGTTGCTTTATTATGAGACTAGCATTGCCCTCAACTTCGTTCGCGTGAACTTTGGATATTGGAATGCAGCGTGCACTCTTCCCCTCCGAAAATATAAGGCTCACTAAAATTTAGGGGTCATCTGGAAAAGAAAGCCAAAATGTCCTCCAAAACGCTCTGTGTGCTGAACAGAGCTAAGCGGTACTTACTTCACCCCTGGGCAACTCCTAACGCTCTACAAAGCTCAGGTTAGAGCCCCATATGGAGTATTGCTCACATCTTTGGGCCGGCGCACCGAAATATCGATTGGACCCATTTGACTCGATCCAATGATTATTTCGATTTGAATGAAACTCAAAAAAAAAAATATATCACCTAAAACATTTTTTTTTAAAAACGTTGCATGCAATGACCTGCTCTAAGATTCCCCGATTCGTAGTTCTAGAAAGACACACCTAGATGATCACATACCACCCAGACCTGAGCAAACGTTTGTCTTTAAACAAACGAAATCGAACCCGGTACCTTATAAACAGTAGGCAGACGGTAATAGGTTATTCAATTATTTTTCTAACAATTTTTATGATAATCTATTACCCATTATTATTTTTACTTTAGCGCGCTTTTCCAGTTGCACGACCATTATTAACATTCCTTTATTAAAATTAATATTCATGAGAAAAGAAACAACTAAAATTAATATGCACCCAAACTTTTCACTTTCATTGTTTTCAAGTTCTGAAACTTAGTTTTTTGTAGTAACACAATTTCCAAAATAAATATTTATTTAACACTTTACTGTGCAAAGTATAATGAGCGGGCCTAATGCTACATGGCATTATCTTCCAGCCAACCTTCATGAGAGGGAAAGATATAAAGGAAGGAGAAAAGCAAAAGGAAAATTAAAATAAACAAAAAAATGCAAATAATAATTGCAGTATTATTTAAAATGCAAGATCTAGATATATATATAATAATAGTGCATATAATTACAATATGTTACTTTAATAAATTATAAAAATCATTCCACAATTTATAACTTACCGTCCCACACGAAAACCAACACTTTTCACCGGTCACTTCAATATCCCATGCATAATACCAAAATCCTTGCACTACATTAAAATTAAAAAGTAAAAAAAAGAAAAAAACTATCGCGAGTTTTCGCGCCAAATGTGAGTTAGAAATTCTAAAACACGTACTGCCCGAACGACGACTGGCGCGATACTGGATAGAAAAGCTGGAGGCTGGAAATGACAGACACAGTAATACAAAATACACAGTAGGGAATGATAGCCCCAGGATAGTAATTCTGAATAGCTATGAGTTTTGGCTACGTGGTGTCAGCAGGCTTTGGAATATCACCACCCCATTTCTTTTCGTGGGTGTCGTAAGAGGCTACTGACGGATAACAAAGCTACTACCACAATCCCTGAAGAATTACACCACCTCTAAAAAAGTGGACACACCAAATCGTTTGCCCAGTGTGCCGCTTTAAGGTCATACATCCCTCAAGCACAAGACAATCCAGCAGTAGATGAAAACATGGCTGGTTACGATTTTGTCATGGCGTTTCTACCGACCTCAAATTTTTAGCTTCCCATTGCAGTTCACAGGATTTCCCTTTGTAATTACAACGGAGTCGTAAACCATGAACCCATTATTTACCTATCTAATTCTATTTAATTCAAATGACGTAAAAATGCTTTTCTTTTTATTAGCCTGTTTGTCTTCCACTGTTGAGCAAAAGCCTTCCCCCTTTTATGCCGACGTAGAGGCAGACCGAGGAGATGGCGGGACGACTTAGATACATACCACAGGACTTGGCTTTATTCATACAGGCATAAAAATAACGCGTGCTGTTTAAGGATTAAAACTCTTCCTATGCAAAGAATTCACCGCATGTTATTTCAGTCAATGTTATTTTTTATGCCTACCTACATATAATAAAAAAAAATCTATCCGATGGTGTGTCTGATCTATCTCATCCGTATTTGATGCCTATTATTAAGAATTTAAATTTTATATTATTAGTAAAATTGCCTATTATTACTTTATCGATTTTAAAAATCTTTTTCCTTCTGGAAGCGAAACTAATGCTTATTTTTAGCGCTGGTTTAATTTTGTTTTTGTAAGCTAAATTAATCGACATGTGCCATGTGTGGATTCCCTAGGAAACCGCTACGCCTCCTGAACAAAGCCAGGATGGGTCGTTAATGATTCATATCCACACAATTTGGACATGCTTCTGCGTCTAACAGTATTGCAATCGATTTTATTCTGTCAATGTACAGTAAGCTTGAGTATTCTAATCACGAGTTTTCCTAAAAGCAACTCGCATAAGCTTGAGAACATCCTCCTAGCAATGCCGTGTAAACTTCGCGTCTGTGTGAGTAACTTACATTTAAAAACATTTTAAACGTTTGATGTAGAAACCATTCTGTTTTTCGCTTATAAAGTGACAAAGTTTGGAAAGCTCCAAACCACGTAACCGCGTTACGGCGCGATACGGGCGTCACAGAGTAGTTTACAGAGACAAAAACTTATAATTTATAGGTTAGTTTTTAATTAGTTGCGGAAACTTTTCGTGATATATTCACGGAAGTTTCGTAATAATTGTTCTGTTATAATTTTGTAAATTAAGGAGGGTGTACGTACACACAACAAAGGCTAAACTTTGAGAAATTGCTTTTCATGGACTTTTGCTATCAGCATGGCGGGTTCTGAGTTCTAACACTGGTTGGGTATTGGATTATGATGTTAGATTTTTTTTTATGAACGAAGTCGGCAGACGAGCATTCAGTCCACCTGATGTTAATTGGATACTGTCGTCCATAGACATCTGTGATACATGCCAACATTAGTCCAAAATGACAAACGTTGGCACGACCCCGAATGCTCTGCCTACCTGCTGAATGATAATATCAAGGTAATATATTATACCTACTTACTTTCTGTGCACTCCAATGCAATCCGACCAGCCCTTTCGGTATCCATTATTGAATATGATCCTCCTCATGTACACTGTCTTGTGCATCTTGTACATTAAAGCGCCACGCTGGGGAATCGGATTGGCGGGATGGGGTGGTGCTTTGGACTAAGCAGAGATGGTGCAATAACAGTACAAAATAATAAAAAATACTCAAATTATAATGCTAAATAATCGAAAGGGTCAAACCCAGACCGCAATGCAGTGGAAGGACCTCACCCTGGGAAACCGCTTTCTCGATGACTGTCCATTATGGCAGGTAATCCATAAAATTAATATAATATTTAAATGTAATTCTATAATACATATAAATAAATACATAAATACAAACATGTACATACATACATAGATTAATACAGACACACAACTACATACAAATACCTACTTTTTTCTTAAATAGAGTCTATTGTAAAATATATTCAAAATTGGCACGTTGGGACGGTTTTACTGAAGAAGCTAAGTTTTGAACTTAGGACCTCACGAATGAAACTCAAGAGTCTATCGCTCGCTTTCATCATTACTGGTCTCAAATGTTTTTATAGGAAAAATATTTTTCAAACATTGTTACAGGACTTTTTAATTAACATCTAACTTCGTCAGAAGTTGTTTTAAATTCCTACAATGGTTTCCCTTTCTTTCCATTCAATCGAATAAAGACTCGATGAAACTTATTGGGACTTTTAATTAGTAAAACTCTTTGTTTAACTGATCTATATTTCCTCAATTTTTCTGTCATTCCTTTGCCCTTTATCTTGTTACGGAATCATAAACTACATATACCTATATATATAGGTATACATCTATATATATATATATATATATATATATATATATATAGGTATACATCTATATCTATACATCTATATCTATACATCTATATCTATAGGTATACATATAATAAAATCGTACAAAAGTCGTGTCTGTACATTTCATATTTCTTAAAAAGAATCGTTGCAGTGTAAAGTACGAGTGATACACAGCCCAGAACAACAATTAATAGAATTCTTCTGTCTGTTCGTCTTTTTAACTAATATAATAAAGAGGTAAAATTGTGTGTTTGTATGTTGGGGGTAATCTCTAGATACTCTAGAACTACTGAACCGATTTCAAAAAATCTTTCACAAATATTAAGCTACATTATCTTTGTCTAATATTGGCTATATTATTTTGAAATTTTGAAAACAATATTTGAAAATAAAAAAAAATATAAACCGAAGCAAAGCGAACCTATAGGTCGTTAGTTTTATATAAAAATAAAGTGGCAAACGAGCAAATAGTCCACCTGGTGGTAAGTGGATATTGTCACCCATAGACATCCGTGATACATGCCAACATTAGTCCAAAATGACGATCTTTGGCACGCCCCAGGATGCGCTGCCTACCTTTGTTGATGAAAGAATGGATTTGGAGAAAGTGTTGGGGACATGGGAAGGGATAGGATGAGAATGGGCTCTGGCATATCTCACTCACTACTGAAACACGTACGTACATTGGGGAATATGATAAAGTGGGAAATAGTATATACATAGATATATACATACATAGTAGATATAGTATACATTTCAAGGTAGTATATTCTGTAAGAGAGGGGTAACGAGGTCTGTCGAGTGCGCCCAGCGGCTGTTGGATTGCAGCGTGCACCCCCCCCACCCCTCTCAAAAGGCTGTCTGAACGCGCAAAATAAACTGTAGTTATCAAAATATTCAGTATATATTGTATGGTCCACTTACTGTATTTATAATTGTCTTTAACATCTTCTGATACAAGCTAATTAATGTAATTCTGGATGCAAATGAGGCGTGTAACGCGTCGATATGGATATTTTATATTTCCTATCGAATCGATCAATCAAACGGCAAATGTTCCCCAAAATATCATGTTGGTTGAACATCTTTACTTAGTATGACGCGCGAGAGACGACTGACAAAGTGAAACGCTGTGTGCCCTCCGCATACACTTTTGGCAATTGTCACACATAATATGTATCGACGGTGGAAAGCAGCAATGGTTTAAGCGACACACATTTTACATTCAACAAAAAACCTTACTGCCTATGTATTGTGGTCCACATTTTAAAGGGAGTTGTATGTCGTTTATCCTATAACTCCATTCCACCGTCTGTATCATAAGAGTAAACAAGTTTTAAAATTTTGTATCTACCAAAAATGCATACGCAATACAATATCAAGCTTAGGTCACTGTTTACTATCCTCGTAGGCGATACGTAGACCTTCATAGCTGATTTCGTAGCTATTGGTCGTAGCAGTTAGTAGGTGATTCGTACTAAATAAGGTGATAAGTAGGTGATTCGTTTTTGTTCGTTCGTGACATATGGGTCCGATATGTAAATTTTTTTTTTATTATTATTTTTTATTTTCATATTTATTTGGACGATTTACAGCAAGAATTTAAGAAGTTATGCCAATTGACAATAATGCCGATAACAAATCTCCACATTTTTGTTGATACAGATGGTGCATGCAAGCGGAGGTGATCTCAAACCCATGGTGTAAGTAGTTGATTTTTTGCTGTAACCGCACAGTCAACGGATCCTGTTGCTATGTTTACAACATAACAAGTATAATTATCATTATTGCATAATAATAATTATAATTATTGCATAATAATAATTATAATTATTGCATAATAATAATTATAATTATTGCATAACAATATTTATAATTATTGCATAACAATATTTATAATTATTGCATAACAATAATTATAATTGTTATGCAATTATAATTGCATAACCGATAATTATAATTATTGCATAACAATAATTATAATTATTGCATAACAATAATTATAATTATTGCATAATTATAATTATTACATAATAATAATTATAATTATTGCATAATAATTATTATTATTGCAATGCAATGCAACCAGCCCTTTTCAGTATCCACTGCTTGACAAGGGCCTCCTCGTGTACATTGTCTTGTGCTTAAAACGCAACGGTGCGCTGGTCAAGTGGGTCGGCGAGTCCACTGTTTTAGAGATGGTGTAGTTTCTCAGGGCTTGTGGCAGGCGCTTTGTTATCCTTTAGTCGCCTTGCTACGGGTGGTACTATTCTATGGCCGGCCGACACTACGAGCCACATTGAAGGGTCAAGGATTTTATTGAAGAAAACATTTCCTTAAATTGATTTTCCTTAAGTTCTATTGCAGACCGTCCTTAAGCAGCTACTTAAAATATAACTTAAGTAAACGACGTGTCATCAAAACGTCAACACCAAAACCAACTTCCGATTTGTAATTCATGGAAGCATTAAGAAGTTCTTACTGAACTTAAATCGACTTCTCTTGTATCGAAACACCAGATTTTACGTTCACTTGACATTATTAACGGTAAATTCTAAGCATTGGGAGATAAAGGCGAAATTAGGTTAAAATAATTTAAGAAACAGTAAAGGAATTTGTCGAGAGTCGTTTCTGTTACATCGGAGGACATTTACAAACATTCCTTGAATGAATGATAATTTGTAAAACGTCTCAATGTTCCGTCGTTTTATTCTGATTGGATTTTTTTGAATTGTGGATATGTAGTTTTGAATTTGCAATACTCCAATTTAAACATTAGTCAATTTAGCAGCAATCCAATTCGCTGTAATTAGGTATGCAGCTAAATTACTTTTGCAAAAAATATTGTAGTTATAAATAAGTTTGATATTTGCAATGCACTGCAATCCAATTTCGGTATCCACTGCTGGATATGTAGTTCTCATGTAGTTCTCGGTATCTCTTTACAACACCCACGTGAAGATGATATGGTATATACGAGTATGTATTAATTTATTTATACTAGTTTTTTTTTTATAGACAAGTGGGCGGACGAGCAAGCGGTCCCACGTGATGGTAAGTGTTACCGCCGCCCATGGACACCTGCAACACCAGGGGGCATGCGGGCGCGCCGCCGACCTTGCAAAATCCTATTCACAGCTCTCTTGAAGAACCCCATATCGTATACCCTATTTAATTGATGTGTCACTAATCGCTATAGCTTTACTTAATCTTAGCTGTCTTTGAACTCATCTATGCATAGCCCAAAGGTTATTTATATAAATAAGCAACAAATAATGATAAAAAAAAACCAAACGAATAACTAGTCAAAAATTTAAAATTATTAAAAATTAATCACCGAGTTGGCGGAGCGCCGCTTCGCAGAACTCCTGTAATATCTTTATTATCATCTTCGGAAATCATCTTCTGTATATTTATTATGTAACTATTATTCTGTGTCTTTCAAAATTCTATTTCCGCTGTTTTTCCTTAAATAAATAAATAAATGTCTTAAAACTGCGTTTGGTACAGATTTAATTTTGATTAAGTGAGATTTACTTATTTATATTCAAACTAGCGACCCGCCCTCACTTCGCTTCGGTTTATTAAATTTAAAACAATCGGAATAAGATATTTTCCTGCGGTAAAATAGGAACCTATATTTTAAGTTAGACCTCTAGCAATAGATCGGTGAAAACTGCATTCAATTCCATGCAGTAGTTTTTGCGTGTACAAACATACAGACAGACAGACAGACAAAATTTCTAAAAACTGTTGTTTTGGCTTCTGTTGCTCTAATAAACACCCCCCATATTTTTTTTTCAATATCTATAATGTACAGACATCGGCCTGTTACAGTTTTATTATATGTATAGATAGATACTGTAGGGGGAGAGTGCACGCTGCATTTCCTCAACCGCATTACCTTGAAATTTTATTTATTTATTTATTTCTTTAACAACTTAACATTAAAATACAGGTTCCACTAACTTGATACATCTGGTGTCGGTCGGGAAACCACAATCACATATAGGGTACCATAAGGTCCCTGTGTTGTGTGATCGCGTCACTGGGCCAACATCACAACAATTGAGTCTATAATATAATAGAACCTTTGTTGTCAGGGGCCATCTACTAAACTCAATTTATGGGTATTGTGTAATAGTGTGTAAATGTTGTGTTGTATTTGTGTGTTGTGTGCATTGTAATTATAGTCATAGATAGATATGTGTAGAAATGTACTGCATTTTAGAATTTATCGTGTTTCCTCAATGTACGTACGTGTTTCGGTAGTGAGTGAGATATGCCAGAGCCATTCCTGTCCCATGCTATCCTATCCCTCCCCATTTTCCCAATCCATTTCTTAATCTACAAAGGTAGGCAGCGCATCCGGGGCCGCGCCAACGTTTGTCATTTTGGACTGATGTTGGCATGTACCGCGGATGTCCATTAACGAATGTATCCACTTACCATCAGGTGGGCTGTATGCTCGTCTGCTGCCTTTTTCTACAAAAAAATACTGTACAGTACCCCGTGATATATACGGCACGTCGTAAATACGAAATTCATTACCAATCCTTATAAATATACAAACATTAAATTAGCATGCCCTTAATAAATAAGTCTCCAAATAAGTCGGTAGTAAGCTCTAATCTAAAAACCTTAATACAGTAGAAAGTACATATAAAGAAAAACATAATTCACGATCTGCCGTGTAATAAGGTCTGGTACTATACTCATTAGTGCCATGCTCACATCTCCGTACAAATTACTGTTATACACACATAGAAACATACGTATATTTGTTCGTATAGTCGCTTATGACGATCCAAGTGTGCGTACCCGTATGTACGTATTACATCTAAGCTAAATATTTGATTTGCTCGAGATGAGATTTAACTGGCAACCGCGAATTATGAGCGTCTGCGAGTCGCGTGGGTTTACCGAATTAGGATGGGCGCACACTGCTGACTAACAAAATACTGAAGTGTTCATAAAAATGGTCGTTCAAACATAAATGGTCCAGATAGACGATCATTTAGTTACTGGCGAATTTGGCACCTAAACTCGGTTCGCGTTAAGAATGCAAATGAGTCATCGCTCAAGACCGTAGTAGTCAACTTTTTTGACCAATAGTGAAACAAAAATGAGAATTCCAAACAATTCTATTTGTCAAAAACTGTGACGTCTTCATAAATGTAAATCTATAAGGTCCTACAAGAATAGTAGTGTACGTACTATATTTAATACTAGCTATTGCCCGCGACTGACGACGTCAGGTGGACTGACGACTAGAAATTCGCTGGCGGCGGTTGGATGAAACGAGCTGAGGATCGTGTGTGGTGACGAGCCTTGGGCGAGGCTGATGGTATGGTGTGGTAATAATTATTATTAAATTTTAAAGCACTGATTGAAATATTAAAATATTGCACACTAGCGACCCGCCCTCGCTTCGTTTCGGTTTATAAGTTTTTTTATTTTTTTTCAAAATTTTTCTAAATAAAATATAGCCTATATTAGACACGGATAATGTAGCTTTCTATTTGTGAAAGAATTTTTGAAATCGGTTCAGTAATTCCAGAGATTACCCCCAACATACCTACAAACACACAATTTTACCTCTTTATTATATTAGTATAGATAGTACATATAGATATAGATTATTTTTATAGGACCTTAGATATATACATATATTCTGAGCAAAAAAGGCAAACATAAAACTTTTAAAGGTTAAGAAACAATTGATTTTATAATAACTAATCAACTTATTCCCGCCATACACGGATATAGTTTTGCGAAACTCTTATCATTACAAGTTAGTATGTATGCAGCCACCTTTATTTCCCGGAGATGACGACGAGGCATATTAAATTTCCCATTAGGTACGCAGATCGAGCCGCGATAAATTTTAGTTTGATTTACATATGTCTGCTTAATGTAAATAAAATATACAGCATATGTCTAGCTTCATAGGAATATTATTCGTTTGAAAGAGTAAAACGATTATGTGGCAAGATTAAACACATAATGGTGTAGCTACTACTATTTGAAGCAAAAAAAGGAAACATTGTAACTTTTTTTATAGGAAAAAGGCGGCATACGAGCATACAGTCCACTAGATTATAAGTGAATACTGTCGTCCATGGACATCCGCGATACATGCCAACACCAGTCCAGAATGATAAACGTTAGCACGCCCCTGGATGCGCTATTGATTGAAGATTAAGCAACAGTAGACAGATGGGATGGGAATGGACTCTGGCATATCTCATTCACTACCGAAACACGTACGTACATTGGGGAAATACGATAAACTAGGAAATGCAGTACATTTCAAGTATTCTGTGAGGGAGGGATAACGTGGCCAGTCTAGTGCCTCCAGCACCTGTGGGAATGCAGCGTGCACTCTCCCCCTACAAGCTAGTAAGATAATACTGAAGAAGCGGTAAAATATGAGACCAATAGTATCCACCAACAAGTCGACCTTCTTTTTTATTTAAAAAAACTTTATCGCACATTATGGTAAATAAGGCGAGCTATTATTAAGCTATTAAGTCAGAGATAGCCTTAATTAAGGCATTCTCTGACAGCCATCCTTCGGGTTGATGAGAGAGATACATTGGAAGGTGCGATAAGAGGTATAAATATATAGCTTCAACGACAAACAGAATAAATAACTTACCTATAAATAACTATACACGATGAATTCATCAATGTCATACAATATGCTTACATATACATTCCTTAAAAAATAGATACATATACACACATCATATAATATGGAGGGAGAGTGCACGCTGCAATCCAACAGCCGCTGGGCGGCCTCGACTGGCCACGTTACCCCTCTCCCACAGAAGACTACCTTGAAATGTACTGCATTTCCCACTTTATGATATGTCCCCAATGTTCCGTACGTGTTTCGGTAGTGAGTGAAGTATGCCAGAGCCAATTTCCATCACATCCTATCCCTCCCCATTTTCCCAATCCATTTCTTAATTTGCAAAGGTAGGCAGCGCATCCGGGGGCCTGCCAACGTTTGTCATTCTGGACTGATGTTGGCATTTATCGCGGATGTCTATGGACGACAGTATCCACTTACCATCAGGTGGACTGTATGCTCGTCTGTCACCTTTTTCTATACACATACACATATATATACATGCAAATACAAAAGCGCTAAGTCTGTGATGACGAAGGTCATGTGCCCGGAGCCTCATTTTAAAAGTATTCTTTTAAACGCTAGCAAAAACATATTAAATCAAGAACACCAAAACAAACTGTTTTTGGATAACTGAAATAAACAATTTTTAATGACTAATAATGTCAACATAAAGTCAACGGAGTCTCGCTCCGGGGGACTCCTATATCTTAATTGTCCCCACAGAACCTCAACCTAATTAAGCCACCAATTAATTTGCTGCCACTTTCAATATATTTTTTTGTTGCTCATTCTTCTTCAGAATATCACCACCCAATCTCTTCCCGTGATTGTCGTAAAAAGCGACTAAGAGATTACATAGCCGCAAAGCCTGAGGAGTGATGTAATCACTTCTTAAAGAGTGGACCCGCCAACCCATTTGGCCAGTGTGGCGTTTAGGGGCCATACATGCACAAGACAATGTTATTTAAAAGACCACTTCGAAATGTGGTTACAGTAAGGATATTAGTGTAGTATAAAATTAAAATACATTATTTTATTTATGGAAAGAGGGCGGCAGATGAGCTGACAGATCACCTGATGGTAAGTGGATACTGTCGGTCATGAACATCGGCGATACATGCCAACATCAGTGCAGACTGACAAACGTCAGCACGCCCCCGAATACGCTCTGCAGATTTAGATGAAGGGTTTGGAAAATGGGTGGGATAGGATAGGACGGGATGGAAATGGGCTTTGGCATATCTCACTGAATGCCGAAACACGTACTTACATTGGGGAATAATTGAAAAATATACATTTAAATGAAAATATTCAGTGGTACGGGCCAATGTTTTAATAGTTACACAGTAACACGTGCTTCCAAAGTTGTTTCACGGACCGTTTAAAGTATCGTGGCTTCCGTAAACAATTCCCAGAAGCCTGTAATGCGAGGGACTTCAAATACGGATTTGCTGAGTGTATGGTACATACGAGAGCGTTTTGTGATAAATATTGATAGAATTATTGTACACCGAAACATGTTGCAAACAGGAAATAACACGAAAAGTACAACAGGTGGCCTTGGGGGTCGAATGGATTGCACGTACGGTGAAGCACTGTATTTGACCAGGTGAAGAGACCGCTTAAAAAAGTTCACCGGTATTTAAGAAAACCTGAAGATCGTGTGTAGTGACGAATCTTGGGAGATGTCCAGTGGAAAATCAGGTTAATGGAATGATATGGTAAATGGAAGTTATTAATGGAATAATATCTGATGGAGGCTTATGAAACGTTCCCTTCCGAACGTAAACCCGGTTCTAAACCGATATATTTAACTTCTACTAACTGGCATTCGTAAACCGATTCCTAGCTTAGGGCAAATATTTGTTAAGGTAATATGAATATTATCCATGTTAACCACGTACGAATATACCTTTAGGGTGAAGTAAAAAGAAGGCTTCGTTATAAAAGAGATATTCAAACAAGGATTAAGGGTTTTCCCGCCTAGTTCGATGAGCGATGAGCGATCCCTCAAAATTGTGTGGATTTACAGTCTTATGAAAATTTATTTTTAAATGAGGGATTTGGGAGGTGCTGTAAAAAATAATAGGTATGACAGTAAATGAAAATAACTATAAATAAGACAGCCTGGCAGGTTGCCTGGAAGAGAGCGCTTTAGGGATAAGATCAGTCTTTTGTGTGTCTATTTATTTAACCTTTAATGTCACTTCACTGTATTATTTGGTGTACAATACAGAGCTTATAATGTTGGTGAAACAAAAAAGGTAGAGGCAAAGAAAAACTAGTAGTACAAATACAAAAGATTCACTCCCTTAGAACGCTCCATAAAACCTATAAAATCATACCGACAAAATACAATTTCGTTAAGCGCGAGCCAAATTGAATCCTACGCGCATCGGAGAAGGCGATATTACACTGAACCGACGAAGGTTACGCACACAATGACACCATAATTTTAATATAACTAATTATAGTATTAGGTCCTTACCAATGAAATTGCCGTTTTATATGGAAAAATTGAAGTATTGTCAATCAGTGTACTTTTGACATTTTATTGGAAGTTGGTCGATGCCTCTGCTATAGAACTCCTAGGGACAGGAAACCATGATTTCTCTGAAGGCACATACTTGTACACCGAGGCACATACATACTCATATATGTTATCTAGCAATGGTATAGTTTAGTAACAATATAAATATGTTCCATGTGAATGACAGAAGGATTTTTACCCATGTAAACCCAAGCTAACTGCTACATTATAAAAACATACATCCAGGAAAATATTAGGAAGAAAGTAAAGTTAAATTTTGATAGCGGTCGGAGATTTCCCGGACAAGTAATAAGGCGACATGAAAACTCGATTTAACTTCGGGAGAGTTGTTGATAAATTCATGAATTACGAATCAAAGTTCACTCCGCCGGCGGCATGATATTGTTAAGAAAATATACTTTTTTTCTCGAAGGTTCGAGGGGATCTTCTGTGTAACAGAGATACTTTTCAGTAGGTAATGAAAATATGAGTGAAAGATGAAAATAACGGGAGAAAGTGGTGTTCGAGGAGCTGAAGATTATTTACATATTTGTTTATTCATCAAATAACTGTATATTTCGTTCCAATCCAATTTGTTCAAAATGTAAACAAATATGGTAGGCTGAGGTAACGGATACGGCCTTAGAAAAGAAATATCTCAACTTTAAATCTAGAACATACCCGCATTCTCGAAGAATCAAGCTATGGATATGTAAATAATTAACACTCAATATTTAATTTAAGAGCGTGTTTGTTACTCAGGCAGCCATGTTTATTTTTATTTTGGACAAATTGGATTGGAACGGAATATACCATACCATACCAGCAGCCTATGTCTCTCCACTGCTGTCAATAGGCCTCTCTCACCACATCGTCACCACACACGATCCTAGTCTCATCTCATCCAACCACCACCGGCGAATTTCTTCAAGTCGTGTCCCACCTGGCTGGAGGGTGTCCCACAGTGCGCTTCCTGGTACGTGACCTCCACTCAAGGACGCTTCTACCCCATCGGTTATCAGTCCTGCGGTAAATATGACTTTCCCACTGCTACTTCAGCATGCTGATTCTGTGAGCTATGTCGATTACTTTAGTTCCTTGGCGAATCTCTTAGTTTTGGATCTTATCCCGCAAAGAAACTCCGAACATAGCTCTCTTCATAGCTTGCTGAGCGACTATGGAGGAACGGAAAATACATAATTATATTTCCTATTATTAAATCATAATTAATAAATCCTTTCAGTTTTATGTGCGATTTACATTGTAACTTTTCACCCACTCTTCCGTCCATTATTTTGATCTGTCCATTCCATTTGATCTCCACAATAGCAGTGTCTTCTTAGATATTTAAATAAAACTTAATATTGTAAGTAATTAGAAGTGGTTATTTATAAAAGTTAACATTCTTGTTAATTTTTGTTATTATTTTCTTGTTTACCCTGTTTTTATTCACGTTAAATAAATTCTGAAGACTAGATTAACTGGTACTCCTTACTGAGAATATCTACGATCAGAGCTATTATTCCTTCAAGGTTTCCTTCAAAATACATGCAATGCAATGGAACCAACCACTGCTGGACTCGGGCCTCCGCGAGCAAATTGTCTTGTGCACGACGGATGTATGGCCTTAAAACGCCACGCTGACCAAATCGTGTTGCCGAGTCCACTGTTTTAGAGGAGGTGCAGTTTCTTGGGGCTTGTGGTAGTCGGTTTTTGTCGGCTTTTACGACGCCCACGGGATGAAATGGACTAATGCTATCCGATCGACACCGAGGACAATACAATAAAACTGTCTAAAAAACAACTTGCCTTATTATTATCTCCAATCTATATTATCTCCATGAACAACAACTAGTTGAAGTCAAACCATATAAACTTCAAAGTTATACACCCCTCCAGAGACAGTGGTGGGTCGACAGTTCCGCGGCTGTCCCCAGAGGCGCTCGAGTGGTCGTGTAGTGGCAATTACATTTACATTTTCAGATCTAGTGTTGGATGAACTGAATACTGAATGTTTTGGTCTTGTGGGTATTGTATATTATGTTGAGTAGATATACTGTGTACAGTTGTAAGTATTATATTAATTGTTCGCCCGCTTAGAATCTGATTTTATGCTAGAAATAAATTTGGTCACTTTTTTGGGTTCCTAGGGTTCTTAGGGGTTCTTTTCGAGGGGGATAACGCACGCTGCAATCCAACAGACTGGCCACTTACCCCTCTCTCACAGAAGACTACCTTGAAATGTACTGCATTTCCCACTTTATCTTATTTCCCTAATGTACGTACCCTAGTACGTACGGTTCGGTAGTGAGTGAGATGTGCCAGAGCCCATTCCCATCCTATCCCTCCCCATTTTCTCAATCCTTTCTCCAAATCCATTCCTATATCTCCACAGGTAGGCAGCGCATCCGGGGGCGTGCCAACGTTTGTTGTTTTGGACTAATGTTGGCATGTATCGCGGATGTCTATGGGCGATAGTATCCACTTACCATCAGGTGGACTGTATGCTTGTCTGCCACCTTCGTCCATGAAAAATAAAATTTACTTACAATTTTATCATGTCCGTTCAACTGGATGTCACTGTACATATGTCGGTAGTGAGTGAGATATTTTATTTATTTCTAATGTTAATATTAGACATGGAATGACGATTTATTTGTGATGTAGTTAAAAATATATTATTTCACGTTAATTTTGTGTTAATCTCTACAATTTTACATTGTTTACAATTACATTATATTCTTTATAATAATATGGGTGTGGAAACAAGACAACTCATCCTATCCCACCCCATTTAACAAACTTATCTCCAATATCCATTTCTAAATCTAAAAAGCTAGGCAAGCGCGTCCGGGCGAGCGCCAGCTTTTGTCATTCTGAAGTGATTTTACCATATATCGCGGATATTCATGGACGACAGTAGTCATCGATATTCATGGATATTCAGCCACTTACCACCACGTGGACTGTATGCTCATCTGCTGTCTTCTTTCCATAAGAAAGATAATTATAATTTGCCATTAATAATACCTAAAGATTAGATTTCAACTCCTTATCAAACCTTCTGTTACTCAAACAGTTTTAACTGGACTGGAAGGTAATCTTCGCCGCCAGTAATGGTAGGCACCGGAACATTTGGTATTATCTCGATTTGATGTTTCCAGAGACTGTGTTGCCAGGCTTGAAATCATTTAGAAATGTCGAGAGTGGTTTTAGTAATAGTTTGTCATTTTAAAGGTGATCTTGTAGCCGAGGTTTATTTTTATTTATTTAATCTATCACATAATATATGTAGATATATAAAAAAAAAGTATTAGTACCTACTCGTAATATAAAAAGACTTTGGCTGTGGAATGAACCGTAAATATTGTATCAAGGTTCAACTTTTATTTTCACACGAAAACTAAAGAATCATTGCGAGTAAGTAGTTTCAGTAATTTAAATATTTATTTGGTGTTTTTCTTTATGGATAAAAGGCGACCGATGATCATACAGTCCACTTGAGGGTAAAGGGATACTGTCCGCCATAGACATACATACCATCATCAGTCCAGAATGACACCTTGGCACTCCCCCGGATGCGCTGCCTACCTTTGGAAATATAGGAATAGATACGAAGAAGGGGTTGGGAAAATGGGTAGGAACAGGATAGGATGTGTTTACTCAGATTAATGTATTTTGATTGAACGATATATGTTTACAACCCTATACAATTAATAGATACAAAAACATATAACGCGAAATTATCAAAATACTTTATAGTAACACTACAGAAATCAATGTTCTACAAATCAATGTTCTATAAATCAATGTTCTACAAATCAATGTTCTACAAATCAATGTTCTACAAATCAATGCTCTACAAATCAATATTCTACAAATTAATATTCTACAAATCAATGTTCTACAAATCAATGTTCTATAAATCAATGTTCTACAAATCAATGCTCTACAAATCAATGTTCTACAAATCAATGTTCTACAAATCAATGTTCTACAAATCAATGTTCTACAAATCAATGCTCTACAAATCAATGTTCTACAAATAAATGTTCTACAAATCAATGTTCTACAAATCAATGTTCTACAAATCAATGTTCTACAAATCAATGTTCTACAAATCAATGCTCTACAAATCAATGTTCTACAAATCAATGTTCTACAAATCAATGTTCTACAAATCAATGTTCTACAAATCAATGTTCTACAAATCAATGTTCTACAAATCTACAATTCCAAAAAATATTTCGATTTGAAAACTAAGCTGCTTATTAGTACCTTCCTCTACCTTTGTTACTTCTCTTTAACAAAAGTACTTATAATTAGTTCCATTAATAAATATACCTAATGTTGAATAAATGACCCTAAAACATGATTAATAATAGATAGATCTAATCGGAACCGCGTTTATAAATCAATGCGATATAATTCGCAACATGAAATTACCGACAGGAAACCAATGTCCGCGGTCGGCTATTTACCGAAATTTCCATTTCATCGCGCAAATTATAGAGATTACTGTTATTCCGTTCACAAGGCATATACGAAAATCAGAAACGACACGAATGTGACGTGATCGAATGAATGGATGAAATAATTTGAAAAGAGGTGTTTGTAAATAACAAGGAAATAAATAGATATGAAAGAAACATTTGCTAAATCAATATACGCGAAACTAGTATATATAATAATAATAATAATAATAACGTTTATTGAACAACTTAACATTGAGATATAGGTTACACCAATAGTTACAACGAGTGTCGGTCAGGAAGCCACAATCACACATAGGGTACCATAGGGTCCCTGTGTCGTGTGATCGCGTCACCCGGCCAACACCACAACAGTTAAGTCTATATACTTTATAGTTAGGGCCATCTACTAAACTCAATTTATGGGTATTGTGTAATAGTGTGTAAATGTAGTGTTGTATTTATGTGTTGTGTGCATTGTGATTAAGTTATACACTAAGTATATGGAAATCAAATATATACTTATGAATAATATAGGTACGTTAGATTAAATCAAATTAGAAATTTAAAAAAGATCTGTTTTGTATCTATAGTAAAATTGAAATTGGAGTTCACTTATAAATTTCGTTGGAAGAAAAAGTCATAAAACCTTTGCTGTTGATACGGTATTAAACTGCGAGTAAAGGTTTTAATTAATTATTTACACGATGTACTATTTATATGCGAAACAAGTATTTTACAAGCGTATGCAAGCATGTACCTCCTAACAGAAATCTCATTATGTCCGTAATACCCATCAGTCAGTCACTCCAGGGTTTAATATAAAATCCCTCGTTATATAATACCATACACCAGTAAATTATTTAATCATTTAAACGTCATGTATCAATTATTTTATTTGGTTTTATATAGTTTGGTTTAATTTGGTTTGAGTTTTATCTGAATATATTCACATGACGGTTGGCGTGTTTAGATAGAAAACACCACACAAATAGATCCTTCGCTATGCTCCCTTAGAAAATACAAGGAAGGTAAAAATATAACGTGAATTGATGACTAGAATGATAGAGAATTTTCGAATATTTACATCATTATAATGTATCACATCTTGCAAACATTGCAGAACGAATAATTTATATCCATGTTTTATTTATCGAAGTGTGAATTGAAAATTAATGGTCCGCTATTTTAGCCAAAAATTTCTAAAATTTTCCCAAATGTGTTCAAGATTTAAAATTGGAAAATTGTTTTGGTAGATAGATACTCTTAAGTACCTCGTCTTACTTGTCAAGATTGAATAAAATCGATTTAACGCTTATTCCGTCCTAGCCCAGCCGCAGTCACTGTCAAGATCCAAAGGGCTATATAAAACAAATGTACTCTTAGTATCTACAATATAATTGATTTTTAATTGATCGCGAGATAAAATATATAGCCGGGCCGCACCCTGCGCGTTGCCTGCAAAATTCTTATGATTTAATAGTCACAAACAGTTAAAAATGTAAACAAATTTACATAAAAATTATCTTTACACAAATTATCGAATTATTAGATAAATTAAAAATTAAAACTGGATTTCGATTAGCGCCTTCACCTTAAAGGAGCAAACTTTACAGAAATATCCGTTCGAGAAAATTTAGTTTGAGTTTGCTCTTTTAGTTACAGTAGGCGCTTAATTAAAATGGAGAAATAATTATTAATTTATTTAATAATTCAATATTTTTTGCCAAGAAGGGCTATGTAAAATAAAGTACATCTAAGGTACATTTTCTTCGTTTACATTTCAACTATTTACGACCACTGAATTTTAAAGATTTTCTGTGGCCGGGCTGCAGCGTGTACTTTGCAGCTAGAGTACTAGAGTACCAACAATTAAAGTACATTTTTTCATAACACTTGATCTTGACTTTTGATGCGATTTAACAAATAATTTGATTAACAAAATTGTGTAGACGTCAGGAAAGGAAAAATTGTAGGTAATTGGTTTTATATTTCTATTGACAGTAAACAGAGTAAGTAAAGAAGAAAGACAGACTTTATATCTAAAAGAAAATTGTTATAAAACTTAAAACACTCAAGTGAAAGGGAGAAACCTCTTCCCGGTTTTTTTTTCGCCTGCATCTTCCCAATTATGATTAACATCTCATTCTAGCTGTGCCCTAAATATTCAAACTTTCTTCTTTTGATCACACATTTTAATACCGCGATATTTCTCTATTATTCCTCCAGGACACAAGCCTATCCGTATAACTAGGGGGATAAATACTTTAAAAAGCCACGCTGGTCAATAAAACAGGATATAGGTACGAGTATATATAGGTATAGTTTAATCTGTTGTAGACAATACACAAAGCTACAGTTACCCACAAATAATTGGATTGTGCTCAAGGTAAACGTACCACCTCTTCATTAATTTGAGTGGCTCTTCAATACGCAGACTCCATCGCGTTTCAGTCCCCTGTCAGTGCTCAGCTGTCCCGACGAGATGAGGGGATGAACGGGACGTCACAGAAATGAAGCGACCGTTACTGTATTAATTACTAGTCACTACTAGTCACCGCGACTGCGTTCGCATGAACTTTAGAGTGATTCCCTTGGGAACTCTTTAATGGATCTGGATAAAAAGTACACTATATATTAACCCGGCACATGAGTTATACTATGTCATGTTCCATTAAAATTCGTCCAGTAGTTTATGCGTGATGTGCATTCAGACAGACAGACAAACAAACAAAAAATCCAAGAATTGCTGTTCTGTGCTCTATATTATTACTTGAGGGGGAGAGTGCATGCTGCAATCCAACAGCCGCTGGGTGCGCTCGACTGGCCAAGTTACCCCTCTTTCACAGAAGACTACCTTGAAATGTACTGCATTTACCACTTAATCTTATTTCCCCACTGTACGTACGTGTTTCGGTAGTGAGTGAAATGTGATAGAGCCCATTCCCATCCTATCCCTCCCCACTTTCCCAACCCTTTCTTCAAATCCATTCCTATATCTCCAAAGGTAGGCAGCGCATCCAGGGGCGTGCCAACATTTGTCATTTTGGACTAATGTTGGCATGTATCGCGGATGTCTATGAGCGACAGTATCCACTTACCATCAGGTGGACTGTATACTCGTCTGCCGCCTTCGTACATAAAAAGAAAAATCGATATATCATTAGTACTTTATATTTCAATTACTCGTTTTGAAACATATTTTATATACATATTTTATCATATGTATAGATATGTATTGATTGTGAGCTTCATCACTTCAACAATTTGGTTTTAAATTGACTGTTACATAACACTGTTTTTATATTCTTTTATATTATATAAGTATTTAGATAGTAGATGACAGACGTGAAGACAATCCAGCTCAATGCCTATAAACATTCGCAATTCATGTCAATATCAGTTTATAATGACAAATGTTGGCTTTGGATAAAGAATTGGGCAAAGAAGGCAATAGAGAATGTGACGGGATGAGCTGTTTTCCTCAACCAGTAACATTGCCTGTTCTTAGTTGCGGTAGAGTGGAATGGGAAGTAAAACGTATAATGCGACAAGAAGTTCCCTTTATCCATCCATTTCAATCGAGTGGAGACACTCGATTAGAATATGAAAATGGTTGGTATTGGTAATGACAAACTCACTAACCCTCAAAAACAAACATATATTTCGAGGGATTTTATCTATACATAAAAAGAGAAATGTTTCGACTGACTCATCAACGTCGAACCGAATCTAGAAAGATTAATTTTGGATTAAAGATTCCTGTTATAACGTAAACACTTACCCACTAAAAAGAATTCCTCGAAATTCAACCCTTAAAGGGATACAAGTAGTAATTAGTTGTCGCCTTACAACATTGTGACTCCGAGAGAATATATCTAAATCAGTGAAGCGACGGACGCAACTCATTGACTTAAAAATATTCTGTAGATATAATGAATTCTGGTTATATTTCGAGTGCTTGATTTGACGTTAGTGGTGCTTGATTACGCAAGGACGGATCTACTTGTAACGTCTACTGATGTGCTCATTTACTTGTAAAATCTACATATCCGCTGTGCAACATCTTCATTAATTTGAGTGGTTACTCAATGCGCAGACTTCATCCCGTGTCAGTCCCCTGTCACGGCTTAGCTGTCCCGGTGAAATGACGACACGAACAGGATCTCACGGAACTAAGACGGTTGTTTAACGTATTAATTATTGAGAACTTGCTTTAGCTGCGATTTCTATCGGCTACTATCTGTAATAGGCATCTTACATATTACATCTGAGGACTTTAAACTTTTGTTATTGTGATTGGATATAGTAATTGTTAGGTAAAAGGTTATCTACTATTTTTATTTACGTTGTATTTGTTCAAGCCGGTATCGCAACAGTCTGGCAGCGACTTTTAGAAATAACTTAGAAAATCACGTGGATCCCAATGCTCAATTTCCAGACATTCGTTTCTCAGTTAATTTACCATGTTTTTTTATTAATTACGATATTTCCGTGTGTGCAACTGACGACCTAAAGAATATCGCCTGCTTTTAATATAAGGACACATCAATCGATATAATCACGTTTTTATAAATAAAATTGTGCAAGTGTTCTGTGCTGCGCTACGCACGGAATACTGAATGATACACATGCTGAAGATTTTTTAACATTATTTGAATAGTTTCTTATTACTAATCCATTTTATGGATATTCCAGGATATCAACATGGCACTAAACCGTACAAGCAAGCCTGTATTAGAATGCACACTGCCGTAGTCTCGGAGGGACCGCCGCTCAAGTTAGACAGTTGAAAGTGAGCCGATAAGCCACTATAGACGGTGGCGGATGACAACCAGGGTAAACGCCCAGGGGACAATATCGCGGAACGGTACTTTTACATGTAGTGAAATATAGAATTATTTATTTGTTTCTACAATACATTGCGAATTATCGTACAAAAGGCGAGCTTAATGCCTTAAGGTATTATCTACCAGCCAACCTTTGGGTTCAACAGAAAGGTTTAATTGGGAGGTCCGTGAAAGACTCATATGAGATAGTATGATAAAAGACATAAGTATACTGTACTATATATACATACATACAAGCCAACTCACATAGGTAATAAATAGAGCCGTGTGGCGTCGGCTTGCCTTAGAATATCACCACCCAAAGAGGGCGGCAGATGAGCTGACAGTCCACCTGATATTAAATGGATACTGGGTACTGCATGCGAAGGCCCATGTTCAACAGTGGATACTAAAAGAGCTGATTGCATTGCAATATTAGTTCGTATTTTTTACAATTATTTGTATAAATATAGATAAGACTAAAATACTTAAATACTACTATTGTGCTATTTAATAATGAGTAATACACAAGCTCATCATTTACAAACTAGATTTACTGTTAAATTAAATAATTGACTTAATTATTATGACGTTATTGACTTAATTAATATGACGTTATTGACTTAATTAATATGACGTTTTTGACTTAATTATCATGAGGTTATTGACTTAATTATTATGACGTTATTGACTTAATTATTATGACGTTATTGACTTAATTAATATGACGTTATTGACTTAATTATTATGACGTTATTGACTTAATTATTATGACGTTATTGACTTAATTATTATGACATTATTGACTTAATTATCATGAGGTTATTGACTTAATTATTATGACGTTATTGACTTAATTATTATGACGTTATTGACTTAATTATTATGACCACCAGTAACTTTGCAAATTACAAATTAACAAAGTCGCATAATAAAATATGTGACACCACAAACGAACATAACAATGGAGGCTTGCGATCAAATGTAACAAAACTTCCTTAAAGCAATATCGTAGAATACTACTATCATAAATTCGAACATACCAAAGTAACACCCATGTCAGTGCCATAAGATTCAATTGGTTTGCAAATAACGATGTTTATCCTACAATAATGTTCACTGAAACGAGCAAAAGTGATCCTTATCACCTTGTCTTAAAGTCCCTGAATCAGGCAAGTGCGGCAGGTTCTCAGATAAAATGGTAAAAATTGGTTTCAAACAAACGTCGCAAACCTTTTACCTAAATTGAGTCCCACTTTACACTAAGTGGGGGACTTAAGGCTTCATGAAGTCGTTCCTTTGCCATTCAGTAGTTTCGAGAACGGTATTGAATATTGATTGGAAACATTGGAGAAATATTCTGATAGATATGGACATATTTAAAGGATTAGAAAGGAAATCTTAGCGGGTATAATAAATATTTGAGCAGTACCAGATCGAATGGAGTCAAATCGTCAAACTTTATTTCAAAAATGATAAGTGGCTTACTGTCGCAGTCCTTTCATCGTAGTTCTTTCCCTAATTAGTCTTTCCTCGAATAAAGTTTTTCCAATCGAGCCACTTCAATTCCTTTCAGAAGTGGAATAGTCTTCTGAGCTTACTGTGTAGCTGAAGAGTTCACATGGACCTTCGCTACTTGGAAATGTCACACCTGAAATATACGCAAGATTTGAAAATAAGTAAGTCACTTATGCAAATGAGTTTAATACTGTACCATCAGACTAGATATAAACTGAGATCAGACGGTACGGGGTATATTCTATATTTTAAATCGGGTCTGAACGCGTATAATAAAGGTATTTGTTTAGCTTTTATTCCCACTCGATGTTTCGGTGCGGGTTAAACCAGCCGTGGTCACGAGTTGACTGAAGAGGCGGTAAGTCCGCGATGTTGTGGTGTACAAAACGCGAAAGTTTAAACATTTTCGGTACCTATTGGATATAATTAGGATATGGTTAGATCATCTCCGATTCGTCACCACCTACGAGTAAGACACTATTTAGGTAAGGTAAGAAACCACCGAAAGCACTAGTTTGTGTGCGACAAAAGTTCTCAAAGTTAAAATATTAATTACCTAGTTATTGTTGTTATCTAGCAACAAATGTTCCAATAATGGAGTATCGTTATACGTCGGACAACAATACGCCATTGTCTCATCCAGCTCAGATATCTCGTAATGCGTCTCTACGCTTAATACTAAGTACGACTATCTATGGTGCAACTTTTAAATGTTGACACCGGAACACGGTGTCGCTTATTTGCGAATATTAATACGAATAGCTTGCTTTATTATTCGCGAATACGAATGCGAATAGTACCAAACCTACTATGCACGCACTTGTAAGTAATTTTTAGTTCAATAAGTTCGTAACAGATTTTCTAAAAAACTTTATTTATTTGTATTTTATTGTATACACAAAACATAAATGATTAAATAATGGCTATAAATGATTAAATCAGAGATGATGCTCAAAAAGTAAGAGTACGTCCTATTGAGATCTCTTCCAGCAGGCCCGAGACATTGGTTTTAACAGAACGGCCGTGCGTGCAAACACCTTCAAAAATAAAATACAAAGATAAGTAATAAAAATAAAACAATACATGTTATACCTACACAAATATATATAAAAACATACAAACAAATACATTTCATATGTTATATATTCGTACAAAAAAAAATTTTGGTGCAATTATAAATAGACTATAATTATAATTTGGAATAGACAATAACTCTACTACAGTGTGCGTGGGCGCTTCTCACCGACTCGTGATCCCGCAGTACCCTCCTAAAGCAACGCCCTAAGCCGAGGTCCGTTCCTTCCGCCGGTTTGCTGGCGGGGGAGCCCTTAGGCTCGTTACTGCACACACCTTTTGCTGAGCGCCTTCTGTGCTCGCCCTAAACCATACACGTCCGGTAACGCTTAGGAGGGGGAGAGTGCACGCTGCAATCCAACAGCCGCTGGGCGCGCTCGACTGGCCACGTTACCCCTCTCTCACAGAAGACTACCTTGAAATGTACTGCATTTCCCACTTTATCGTATTTCCCCAATGTACGTACGTGTTTCGGTAGTGAGTGAGATGTGCCAGAGCCCATTCCCGTCCCATCCTATCCCTGCCCATTTTCACAACCCTTTCTCCAAATCCATTCCTATATCTCCAAAGGTAGGCAGCGCATCCGGGGGCGTGCCAACATTTGTCATTTTGGACTAATGTTGGCATGTATCGCGGATGTCTAGGGGCGACAGTATCCACTTACCATCAGGTGGACTGTATGCTCGTCTGCCGCCTTAATACATAAAAAAAAAAAAACTTAAAGGCCATTAGGGGCACAAGAATTTAGAAATTCTGAAAAAAAAAAGCTCGACATTTGGGACCAATTTTCGAGGCGAATACATTACGATAGATTGCCTATTTACTTGCAACTCAAGAGATATACAGATTATAATTAAATAAAGCACTATACATGAGCGAAAGAGTTGTACAGCTTCCGTCGAGGGTTGAACGAATGAATGAGTGAGTGAAGTAAGAGGTATATTGTGTAAAGGGATGAAACTTGGAACCAGTCAACAAATAGCCATTGTTTTACATCCCTCGACTCGCGGTTCCGTAGGTTTGTACCGGACGTAGTTCTTGTTAAGTACTCTATTGTTATGTTTGAGATATTAATGTATTTCGAGGATACATCCAGACTAATAAATTGATATGCCTTACTCTTATAGATTTTGTCTTTGTGTTTCGGGGAGATTTTCAAGAAATAAACCTGTTGCGAAGATCATGGTTGTCGAATTAAAAAAAACTACTGTGTCTCGTTTAAGTTCGTCCGAAAATAAGCCAAATCCATTTAGTAGTTGCGAACGGAGTAAATTTTACGAAAATTGCCAAGAAAAAATAGAATAGAACTTCAATAGAATATTTTTTTAATTTGTTCTAAGTAAGCAAGTTCTAAGTATGGTTTAATATGTTACTATAAAGGACCTATATTGGTAAATCCTAGGTTTTACTTGTATATCGTACTAGTTTTTATTCGTACTACAACCTTCGTCTCTATAAAACAGAATAAACTTTTACCAATACAAACTCTCACGTCGTATTCAAAGGCATTTATATTTAATCAACCGAACAAAATTCAGAAATTACACCCTTTTGTCAAATAGACATGTTCCATCTCTCTCGCACGTCTATTAGGCGGCTATTGTTGTCTCACCTCACGTCCAAGTCACAAGTGTCGATGTAAGCAAACGTGATCTAAACTACAAATGTACTGATTCTTATGTACTGGGTTATTCTGCAATTGCATTAGTCGTGGAAATTATAATTATTTGTACTTTTATAAGTTTTTTATAAGGCGATTGACGAGCAAACAGTCCACCTCGTGGTACAAGTGGATATTGTCGCCTACGAACATTCGCGATATATGCGAACATCAGTCAATAATGACAAACGTTGACACGCTCTCGGATAAGCCGCTTATCTTTTGAAGGTTTGGGATTGGATGAGGACAAAAGGATTAGGAACAATGGCAAGAAAGAGTACAAAGGGTTGAGGGAACAGTACATTTTTTTCTCATCCCTTTATAGTCCTCTCTCGATTCGATAAAAAGGGATGGGATATGGCCTCTGGAAAATCTCACTCACTCCTAAAACTGTGATTTATATTCTTTACACGATTTAGTAAAGAAAACAAAAAATCTTTAAGACAATAAAGTTTCTAAATGCCGACATACGGGTGGGTATATGGAACTTTGGATTTGTTCTTACCAAAACAGTAATAGAATTGCCCAATCAGCTAACTTTCTTTCACAACTTTATTCTGTGAAGGAATGCTTTTTACTACGTTCAGGGAACAGTTTTCATGTTTAGCTGAGAACGGTATATTTTTTTATATTCTCCAATCTCCACTTGCTACTCGCGGATTGTTTTGTGAACATTGCTAAAGTTTAATGTTGAAATATAAATTAAAACACATACTACCACACTCAATAGCCCACACTTACCTGTAGATTTCCCTATGTCGAGGCTCCAAACACGCACAAACACAAAATACCCAGCAGGCTGGGTCCACTATATTATCTACTAGCTGTTTTTGCACACAATATATAGCCTATGTCCATCTGGAATAATGTACCTTTCAAATGGTGAAAGATTTGAAAGGATATTACCCTCCACATACACACAAACGTACAAAATTCGCACTCTCTCTTTATTATATAGTATAGATTTCATCTCTACATTTATACTACTTGAAATAAAAACATGGCCTATTAATGTTTTCGTTTTTACAACAAAACTAATTTTTAGATTTATTTTTTATTTTTATAATAGATAAAAAGCGACAAACGAGCATACTGTCCACTTGATGGTAAGTGGATACTGTGGTCCCTAAACATCTGCGATACATGCCAACATCAGTCCAGAATGACTAACGTCGACACGCGCCCGGATGCTCTGTCTGCATAGCTTAACTCTATAGCTTAATTTCCTTGTGTCAAAGAAGATGACGCACACCTGTTTCACTTCTGGATACATTAGTACATTACTGGATACATTACATACATTGTTTTTAAAGTAAATAAACGTAAATAAAGTAAACGTAAATACAGTTGTTTTTACGTGATGCTCAAATAAAAATGCATGCAGACAAAAATTGAAAAAAACTACTGTTTTGTGTTCTATAACTTCTCAAAAGACCCACGCAATTTAAAATACTGTACGGGCTCATAACAGATCATGTTAGAGACCCTAGATCCATGTGGTCATAGCGCTTTTGTTTTTAATGTTTTTTTCAAAACGCCTATTCGACAGCACTGCCTATTAGCCCCACAATCCAGCTGCGTAATGTTGCCAGCATACTAGGTAGAGACCAATTTTGTACAACATGCTCCAATATATAATCCGGTACTTTAAGCGTTTTACATAATAAAAAAGTATTATATTTTTAATAAATATTTTAAGATGTTATGTGGATATACTTCGTTTACGTGAAATAAAGATTATTGTCAGTTTGTGAAGAAAAATATTTTATGAACTTTGTTGTTATAACAAAATAATTAATTTTGAGATGTATTAAATTTGAATTTTATTTTGTTATTTCAAGATTCTGTTTAAATAGAGACATGCCCTAAACTCGGCTTGCGACAATCACGTTCTGAAAGCACTATCTCGTCTTCAACGTGACATGTGACACTTACCGAGTATATTAAAATAGGAAACTTATAATAATATAATATAATAGAAAGCTCTAGACTTGTACAGTGCCGTTTCTAACTTTTAGAGTTAGAATTAGAGTGCTGCGGATTCACTTACAGTTTTCCAGACTAACGTGAAAATAAATAAGATATATAAATAAATAATAAATAACATAATAATAAATTATTTCTTTTAAAATTTCACTTTGTCAAATGGCAACAGAATTATTTAAATTTTAAAACACACTTCATATTCAAGTACAAGTAACCCTCACAATCCACAAAACGCTCTCTCAGACCCACTGATTAAATAACTCTATTTAGTTCTGCAGCGCCTTCTCGAATGCGGGCCGGGTTCGCTTTTAAATCTGGATTCAATCCGTATTAGATTCGCATTCTGTATTCGGATGAGGCGCTCCAGCTTTTATTCGATTTGTTGCCAGTACGAGGCTCGTGTCTGTAAGAACGTGTGAATCTGTGAACTGACTGCTATAAGGAGATGGTAAAATTGACGCAAATTTATTTGTAATAACACTTATTCAATATTTTAACAACTTAATAATGTCATATAGACATTAAAACCTCAAAAGTAGACAGAGCATCTACGAATGTGCTAACGTTTGTTATTTGCGACTGATTTTGGCATGTATCGCAAATTACCTTAGACGGCAGTGCCCACTTCCTGCCAGACAGACTGTCTGTTCGTCTGTCATATTATTTGTATATATAATATAAAATAGGCCCTCAGAGGTAAATATATAACTACGTTAGTTCTACGTTCACAAATAAACAATTGCAAACGCATTTTTTAAAAATACAAAAACGTACTAAAGCAAACCATTAATTCTTCGCAAACGGCATTGTAAATTAGGTACCTCAAATAAATCAAACATTATATTAAAAACATCTGGTAAAAACTGTAATCCTTTTTTTTAGTACGAAGGCGGCAGACGAGCTTACAGTCCACCTGATGGTAAGTGGATACTGTCGCCCATAGACATCCGCGATACATGCCAACATTAGTCCAAAATGACAAACGTTGGCACGCCCCCGGATGCGCTGCCTACCTTTGGAGATATAGGAATGGATTTGGAGAAAGGGTTGGGAAAATGGGGAGGGATAGGATGGGAATGGGCTCTGGCACATCTCACTGACTACCGAAACAAGTACGTACATTAGGGAATTAGGGAAATAAGATAAAGTGGAAAATGCAGTACATTTCAAGGTAGTCTTCTGTGAGACAGGGATAACGTGGTAAGTCGAGCGCGCCCAGCGACTGTTGGATTGTAGCGTGCACCCTCCCCCCCTTGTAATAGGATTACGCTACATAAACATTATTTATTTCATTAAATAAGTTGTACAATGTAGCAATTTAAAAACACTCTCTATGCGGCTTGTTAAAACATAATCACAGGTAAATTACTGTCATGCATACGGTAAATAACTTAATATCTACATACAACGCTATAACCCCTAAATCTAGGCAATGATGCGTACTCTATCCGTCTCCCTCTCGCTGACAAGCGCATGCTGCGTGCGAGCTAGACGCAAGATGGCCATAATCTGTCAACAACTGTGAACTAATTGCACTCGGGGGTCTCGAAGACCGAGGGTGAATACGACACGTTAATTAGTCGGTTTATTTGTCATTTGAGGGTTATTAACTGAGTTAGTTACTGAGATAGTGACTTTAGACATCGAAATTTCTTTTTAGTTTTCTGAATTAATATTTGATACTAGTGATTTCGTGGCCGTTGCCCGTTAAATGTGTGGTGGCCAGTTTAATTCCCGTGAAAACTTTATAATTGATGTGAATAAAAAGTACGTTAAATGTTGATCCAGTACAAAAGTTATAACTATACGAAGTTTCATTCAAATCCGTCGGTGATTTTTGCGTGATGCGCGTTCAGACAGACAGGTGGACAAAAATTTAAAAAAATGTTGTTCTAGGCTCTGTCATACAAACTGCAATTTTTTTTTAAATATTTAATTTCAATATTATAGATGTATTTATATTATGTAGTGGATATGTCTTTATCTGCTGGTGATGGCTGGATAAGAAGAGCCGAAGATCGTAATGTGGTGGCGAGCCTTGGGAGAGGCCTATATCCAACAGTGGAGAGACATAGGCTGATGGTATGGTATAGTAATAAAAAACACAATATATTCCAGATAATTTTTCCACCAATAAAATGCTAATAAGCTTTCTCCCCGAGGTGCATATCCCAATACAAGCAAGGTAAAAGTAATTTTAAACGAAATTGAGATCTTTACTTTGTGGGTTAAACTTCAAATTCTAGCACAGCAATTTTGTACACGTATATAGGAGTAATGAGTAGTCCAACTTTTTTTCTTATCTTGTATGGCAATAGCGCTATAAGAGCATTGTGCCCGCGTGAGATTTCCTTCGTAATTAACAACCTGTCAATGTCCAGTTCCTTTGAAGAAAGTCAGGAGTCGCACAGTAAAGCGATAAGTAGGTATACTGAGGACAGAAGACGAAAAACTCAATCTTATGCTTTTATTTGATTCTCACAAATAAGGCACATTGAAATTTAATAAACTACCACTATTTTTCACAAAACCCACAACATACAATTATCATAACAATCAAACAAAAACTAGACTTCACTTCTCGAGTTTCCACAAAATTCATTGGGAGAGACGTTGCATCTCTCTGTGTGTTCTACCGCCCGTACAATGGGGAATACTCTGAAGAATTGTTCAATACAATTCCCACCTCGGGTTTCTACAACCGCACCTCCCGCCAGTCACAGAAGTGCAGTCAATCCGGATTTCGATACAGAGGATCGCGTACTGTTTGGTCCAAAAATTATTTTATACCGCGAACCCGTAGGATGTGGAATGAACTGCCTCAAGAGGTCTTTCCATTAAGCTACGATATGGGGTTCTTCAAGAAAGCTGTGAATAGGTTTTTGCAAGGTCGGCGGCGTGCCCGCATACTCTACCTTATTGGATAATAGACATCCCCTGCCATCGCACATAACTAAATCAAATCAAATCCATTTATTTGTAAACGCATTTGTTACTCCGTGAGGCATACAAATTAACACAATATAATTCAATTTTTGGGTTATTCAGTCCACATATTATAGATCGCAGTAATACATTACTCCGCTCTTAAATTCGTAAATTCTATCTTTTAATACAAATTAAGTACAAATGGTTTGACACGAGAATCATGTATAATTTCTTATCCACAATCACATCTTTGTCTACATTTGACAGCCAAACATGGGATACCGGCCTCAATTCAATGTTGTCATAACAATTTGTCAGGGGGAGCTGCCGCTGGGAGCGCTTGACTGGCCACGTTATCCCTCTCTCACAGAAGACTACCTTGAAATGTACTGCATTTCCTACTTTATCTTATTTCCCCAATGTGCGTACGTGTGTCGGTAGTGAGTGAGATGTGTCAGAGCCCATTCCCGTACTGTCCCTCCCCATTTTCCCAACCCTTTCTCCAAATCCATTCCTATATCTCCAAAGGTAGGCAGAGCATGCGGGGGTTTGCTAACGTTTGTCATTTTGGACTAATGTTGGCATGTATCGTGGATGTCTATGGGCGACGGTGATGTCTCGTGGATATCTATCCACTTACCATCAGGTGAACTGTATCCACGTCTGCCGCCTTCGTACATAAAAAAAATACGAGTATATAATCTTACTATTATTTTCCGCGGATATTATAACAAAACATAAAAATGGAAGCTTTTTAAAAATAAATATCTTACAATATCAGACTTTAAATTGTAACATACCTATATGTTATTAGTAGCCGCTGTATAAAAAGTTTCTATCAATAACCAAATACAAGTAATACACATCGGCCTTTAGAAAGAGACTATATTTTGTAAAGCGTCGTCTCCGTCGTGTGCCGTTACGAGAGAGACGACGCTCTATAAAACCGAAGCCAGCCGATCATAGTCTATGTGTATTACTTTCGATCGGGATGTGTACTTACTACTTACACTTAATAAGTGTCTGAATTATTGTCTGTTAGATAATCTATTGTTGAATAATGTGGTTTGTCCATCGATATGGCGGTGTGGTGTCCACCGGCTATACAACTGCACCATCCCATCTCCTCCCGTGGGTGTCGTAAACGGCGCCTAAGTGATAACAAAGTGGCTATCACATGCCCTGAGGAACTACACCACCTCCAAAAGAGTGGACTCGACAAGCCGTTGATCAGCGTGTCGGCGAGATTACATACTACGCATTATTTTTAATGTGGAACTTGCAAACTAAAGTAGCAATGAGAACACTCCACAGCAATTATCTAGTGGTTTCTCGGAGCCAATCTAACTTATACTGTCGGGAGTGGAGTTGCTGATGACTTCGTTATCTATATCGCTCAGAACTAATATAATTTATAAATTTTATCTATTATAGATGTTAGTTCAATTTTAAATTTTATTATTCCAAAATCCACAGAGCTCCGCTGTTATACATAAAATAATACAAAGTATTTTACGATATAAATACTTCCTATTAAGAATTTCCATTTTACATACGAATTATGAACTAAGGACAGTATGTACTAAGATGTGTGTAAGAACGTGTAAGTAAAAATAAGTGTGTACTATTTAAATGTTAATCAAGTTTTGCCTTTCAAACTGAACTGAGAAAGACTTTTTTGTATGAAGAATTAATATAATCGGCGACATATTTAGGGTAGTCAATTCCCCTCCGTCCACTAGGATCCCCCGGGAGATTCCTCTGGATTTCTTTTTCCACATGGATCCCAATTAAATTTGTCTGATACTATCGCTTAACTGAGCGACTCCCAACTTTCTTCGACGGGGCTGGACATTGACAAGATATTTGAAATTATTTATTACGAAGAAAACTTGACACTGGCAGAATGTGCTAATTGCACCATTGTTATTGTATACTAGCGACCCGTCCTCACTTCGCTTCGGTTTATTAAATTTAAAACAATCGGAATAAGATATTTTCCTGCGGTAAAATGGAGCCTATATTTTAAGTTAGACCTCTAACAATACATCGGTGAAATCTGCATGCAATTCCATGCAGTAGTTTTTGCGTGATGCGTGTACAAACATACTGTGCGGGATACGTATGCACTAACACGCAGTAGAATGAATGCTAGTGTCTGTACTCCGCACCAACTGGATCGCCGGGGGGTGTGGACTGTATAATAGGGTGTTTCCGTGTCTTGATTAAAACAACAAGGCTTGTTCTTCAATAGAGCCGGGGTAGCGCAGAGGTACTTGTTTTTCTTCTTTGTTCTTGTTCTTGTCGGAGTGGATGCCGCTGCGGAAGTGAGTTTGACCGGAAATGGTCCGCCTATTATTCGCATATTGGGTTCTCCAACTTGCGGCTAGTTGCGGGATTCCTCCACCGCCGGTCAACGTCGGGCCTCCCCTCCACTTGTTCATTTATGTACCCCTCCCGCTACCCGCGGGGAATCATTTATTTTCCTTATCACTAACACGTATTTACATTGATAAGATCCTAGTATGTCCTCAATTACACTATGCACCAACGATACCTATACTATGCACCAACGATTTATGTAGGGACATACTAGGGATTACTCCATTATTTCCATATTATATACATAAAAACTTAACAACTATTTGCGAAACTATATACATGTTTGCCTAAGTACCCTAGCCTTTTCGTCGTCAACATATCTCCCGCCGTCGCCGTCTCGCGATCTAATTGGTAGAACGACGATTTTCTTGGTCGGTCGCCGCAGGATGTGGCCGTTGCTCGTCTGGACGTCGATGATGCGAACCTCGCCGTCTTGCCCGGGGTACGTAGCGATGACTCTTCCTCTGGGCCACGTGTTCCTCGGTAGGTTCGGGTCGCATATGACGACCAAGTCTCCGACGCGTGGTGCCTCGCCGACTGTGCGGGGCTCCCGCCGGTACTGTAGCAGGGGGAGATATTCTCGGAGCCAGCGGCGCCAGAAGTTATCGGCTAGCCGCTGGGCGCGCCGCCAGTGTTTGCGCGCATTCACGTCGTCTGCAGTGAAGGCGCCCGGTGCTGGGACATGTGAGTTAGGCCCCAGCAGCAGATGATTCGGTGTGAGCGCCTCCGGCTCCTCCGGTGTTACCGCCACGTGTGTGAGTGGGCGGGAGTTGACGGTGTTCTCCGCCTCGATGAGTAATGTGTGGAGTGTCTCGTCGCTCGGGTACTTCTCGCGTAGCGTCGCTCGTAGGGCTTCTTTGACCGTGCGCACCATGCGTTCCCAGGCCCCGGCCATGAAGGGGGCGGAAGGGGGAACGTGACGCCACGCGATGTGTTTCGCAGTTGCTTCCTCTTGCACCGCGGCTAGTGCGGCCTCGGTGAGTTGTTTTTCCGCGGCTTTAAAGTTAGTGGCGTTGTCACACCATAACTCCGTTGGGCAGCCGCGTCGCCCCATGAATCGTCGTAGCGCAGAGATGGCGGAATCTGCGCTGAGTGATGCTGCCACTTCCAAGTGTACAGCCCTCGTGGTCATGCATGTAAATAAGGCGACATATCTCTTCTCTCGATGTCGGCCCACGGTTACTTCGATGGGACCGAAGTAGTCGAGCCCGGTGAAGGTGAACGGGCGCGCGTGATGTGCTACGCGCGCGTGCGGTAGATCGCCGGTGGCTGGACTCGTCGGTTTCGCCTTCTTCAGTTTACATGTCATGCATGCCTTTATGACGCCCCTTACTGTAGGGCGAATCTTTCCTATGCACAGTCGCTGTCGCAGTTCGTTGACGATTAGCTCGACGCCTCCGTGGTGCATTTTCCTATGTACATGGTCTATGTACAACCTCGTATAGCTGTGTGAACCATCCAACACAGCCGGATTCGTCGTTTCCTCGCTAATCTCTCCTGCGGCAGCGATTCTTCCCTTTTGTCGTAGCAGTCCGTCGGTTCCCACAATCACACTTAGTGCGGCGAGTTTGTCGTCTCCCGCCGGTGTGGCGCTACGCTCGATGCGCTTACGTTCGCATGCGTAGCTGTCCTCTTGTGCTGCCTTCATCCATTGATGTTCCGCTCGTATGAGATAGTGCGCTTCCATCGGTACGAACTTGCACTTGCCGCGCGCTGGTTCTTTCTTTTGTGCAGTCTTAGCGTCGCCTTTCTTTGTTCCTGACCATGCCGGGTCCGACGTCGGGTTGGCAATGGTCCTTTTGCGACGCGCAGCTGCTACTATGTGCCTCCTTTTGCGGCACAAGTCGATGAATTGTAGAGCGCGTGCGGTGGCCTGGATCAGGCGCTCCCATTTTGAAAAGCGCGTGATATCGGGCAAGTGTGCATGCCCCTTTGTCGTGTTCGTAATTGCGCAGCATTTCTCTTTTTCTTCCCCGGTGCGTTCGGCTATTGTGCTTGCTTCGACTGGCCATTGCTCCTCGGGCGATAGTAAGAAGGGCGGGCCGATGAACCATCGGTGGTCTCTGTTGAAGTCCGCGGGCGTTGCTCGTGTCGCGTCGTCGGCTACGTTGAGTTGCGACGGTAGCCATCTCCATTCCTTTTTCTTTGTAGTATCTTCTATTTCTGCGATACGATGTGCGACGAACGTTTTGAACGCCCGTGGTTCGGCTCTGATCCACGCGAGTGCGGTGCGTGAATCGCACCAGTAGACCCGTCTTGTTGCCTCAAAGTCGTGCTCTTTTGCGACGTTCTTGGCCAGTCGCGCGCCGAGTACTGCCGCCTGGAGCTCAAGCCGCGGGATTGAGACGGGCTTGAGCGGTGTGACGCGGCTTTTTGCAGCGGCCAGTGCGATCTTCACGCTGCCGTCTGCTCGTTCTAATCTCCAGTACACGGCGGCGGCGTAGGCTTCTTCGCTTGCGTCCACAAATGTGTGCAGCTCCCTTCTCGAGGCCGGTTCCATGTCGTAGCAGCGGGGAATGCGAAGCTCCTCTAGAGCGCGCAGCGTTTTCATCCACCCGTTCCACTTTGGTTGCAGCTCTTCCGGAAGCGGTTCGTCCCAGCTCGTTCCATACCTCCAGGTATCTTGCATGAGTCGTTTCGCCGGAGTGGTTATCGGCGATACGAGTCCGAGCGGGTCGAACAGCGACATAATTATGCTGAGTGCTTCCCTTTTGGTGGGTGGGCGTCTGCCTTCTATGACGTCAGATGGTGTCCTTGTAGTATTTACGCGGAAGCCGATGCAGTCTTCCTTTGTCTCCCACAGCAGGCCGAGTGTTTTCTCTGTCTCGCTTCCGCCGATGTCGACTGTCGTGGCTCCGGGATCCGTTGTAAATTGTTTCACAACGGACTTCTTGTTGGACACCCATCCGCGCAATTGAAAGCCGGCTCGACGGTGTATCTCGTCGACCGACTTTACGACTCTCGCAGCTTCCTTCTCGTTTGTGAAGCTGGTTATGAAGTCGTCCATATAGTGGTTCATTTGTATCTCTCGGACGGCGCGTTCGTCTTCGTGTGCGAATTCGGCGGCGTTGCGATTTTTAATATACAACGCGGTGCACGGCGATGACGTCGCTCCGAATATAACCGACGTCATCTTGTACTCTTGTGGTAACGTATTGCCTCGCTCGTCGTCCCTCCATAGGAAGCGTAGTGCGTCTCGATCTTCCGGTCGAACCTTTATTTGCATGAACATCTCCTTGATGTCCGCTGACACGGCGATGGGATGTTGGCGGAATCTCATGACGACTCCGGGCAGTGATTGCAGCAAGTCAGGACCCGATAGCAGCATGTCGTTGAGGCTGCGTCCGAAGGATCTCGCAGCGGCGTCGTGGACGACTCGGATCTTCTCTTTCGCCGGGTTGATGACGGCGAAATGTGGCAAGTACCACGTTTTATTTGCAGGTGGCGCTGTAGTCGCAGGCTCGGCGTATCCCGACGTTAACAAGTTAGCGATACGCTCCTTGTACTTTTCCTTGAGCGCCGGGTCGCGGTCGAGTCTCTTCTCCAAATTGTGCAGCCGTTTGAGAGCGTCCCCGTAATTGTTGGGGATCTTCTTGTCATCTTCTTTCCACAGGAGTCCGGTCTCGAACCGCCCGTCAGGTAGCCGTCGACTGTGTTTATCCAGTAGGTCGATGGCGCGCTGCTCCGGGTCATTCTTGGTTGTCCTCGGTTCGATGCCCAGTGACTCCAACTTGAAGAAGTTCTTCATTAACTTCTCCATTTCGTCGCACTTCTCGCTGATGTGGCCGCAGAAGGCGACTGGTTCGCACACTGAAGTGCGACATCCATGTAGCACCCAACCTAGTAGCGTGAGTGACGCTACCGGCTTGTTTCTTCGTCCCGCTCGGACCTGGCGTGAGACGATCAGCTCCCAGTTGTCCTGCCCGATGAGAATCTTCGGACAGACATCCTTGTAGGTGAGCTCGTCCCTGATGTCGTCCAGGTGTGTGCAGTCTTCCAGGTCCGTTTCCCCGATTGTCTGCGATGTGAAGTTGAGACGCTCTATGGTGCGTGCGCCCTTTAATTTGTGCACGCCGTCCGAGTGTAGCCCTTGTATCTGTACGTCAACAGTGCGGCTCTTTTCATGCTTCATTTCGCCGCCGTTGATACCTTGTATCCACATTGTGTCAACCGGCCCGTCGATGCCGAGCGAGTTGATTGTAGCCTCTTCTATGATGGTGACGGTGCTGCCTTCGTCGAACAGCGCGTAGGTGTGTATCTTCGCGTGTGGTCCGGCAAGCACTACTGGCGCAATCTTCAGGTAGGCTCGACGTCGATGCGGTGATGAGTTCGCGGCGGTGGCCTTGTTGGTCAGCTCTGTTGTTGACGTGACGATTTCTTCTTTGGGCTCTTCTGTCTTCACTGTTGGCGGCAAAGTTTGACGTGTACGATGTAGCAGCCGATGATGTGACATCCCACACCCGTTGTGTCCGCATGGCTTAGCTCGGCAACTGCCCCGGTGATGGTCACTACACAGGCAGCGGAAGCAGATGCGGTTCCTCTTCGTTACCTCCCATCGGGCGTCGAGATCGCTCTCGGCAAACCGTTTGCACGAAGGTAAGTAATGATCTTCTTTACACAGCGGGCATAGTTTTCTTTTTCCGTCGTTAGTGGCGCTGTATGTTCGTTCCGTCCTTTTCTTTGTCGCCCTCTCTCTCACACTCGCAGGTTCAGTGATGGGAACGGTGACTTCTGGCGGTGCGTAGGCACTGCATTTGTCGGCCTCTATGTTGAGGAACGTTGACAGCAGGCTCAGCGTGGGTACTTCGTGCTCCCAGATACTTGCAAAGTCGTACCACTTGCTCTTCAGTATGGGTGTGAACTTCTCCATTATAGCCCGTACTAGCTCGGGGCTATATAGGTAGTTGTCCCTCTTCATCGCTTGTATAGTAGCCACAGCGTTGGCCACCTTACTGGCGAACACGCAGAGGTCGCGGGGCTCGTCGTTTAGCTTGCGCAGGCACTTCAATTTTTCTGTTTCGCATGCGACGAGTGCGTCCGGCCTCCCGAATCTCCTTGCGAGAGCTTCCATTATGTCGTCCGGCTCTCGGTGGGCGGTAAACAAACTTGCCACCGCCTCTATAGCGACACCCTTCAGGCTCTTTCTTAGCCGTGCCAGGTTGTCGCTCTTCGTGAAGGTGTGCTTCGAGTCTTCGTAGGCACCCTTTAACCCCAGCCATGCGCTGCCTTGTCCGTCGAACGTCGGCAGCTCCATAGTATAACGCGGTGTCTCCCTCGCCGAAATCTTCACTGCCTTGGAGATCGCGGTAGCCATTTGCTCCACGATGTCTGCAGTAGGGCGCGCGGGCCGAGACGTGCTTCGTTCTCGGTGCCTATCCTCCCCATTGTTGGAGGTATAAGCTCCCCGTCCTCGTCCTTCCTTCCTTTCCGGCGAGATCTTGCGAGACTTTGGCCCCGCCCCCTGCGGGGGTATGGGGGGGGGGACCTCGTTCCGATTTAACCATTTTTCCAACCGGAACGATTCTTCTTTTCGTTTGTCGTCTTCTTCTTCTTCAGAGCTCGATCCCAGCTCCGCGAGCCTTATTTCTTGCTCCTTAGCAGTCAGGCGCAGCTGTAGCAGGGTTCGTTCTATTTGTAGACGCTCCTTCTTCTTCGCGGACGCAGTAGATCGGTGCGACCTTGCCGCGATGCTTGCGGCCCGTGGAACGATTGTGACGTCCGCCGTCCCATTATCATCGACGTGCGCTTTGCCTTCCTCGTCTCCACGTATCGATTCTTCTCTACGCGTAGAAGTCGTCTTCGTAGTGGCCTCGGTGCTGGTGGCCGTGGTTCCTGTAGCTGTCGTGCCCGTGCTCGTGGTTGCTGTGACCGTAGACTCTGTAGTGGCAGACGTTGACTCCGTAGCGGTCTGTGCTCCGCTCTGCGACCCCGTTCGGCTCTGTGACCTTGTTGTTGCTGGCATTGTAATAGGTACGTCGTGAGAACAACGTAACTAAACAATCAAGTCTTTGAACGTCTTTGGAAATCAAGATCGGAAATCAAGATTGGAAACCAAGATTAGAAACCAAGATTAGAAACCAAGATTAGAAAACCAAGACGTGAAATCAGGACGTGAAACTGAAAGATTGGCCCTAGTACGGACGAGTACGATGCGTCGTGCCGCTCTCCGTAGAGCCGTAGATCGTACGGGGATTCTTAATAATCCTACGACGCGACCGTATCGTCTCTTCCCGCTATTTCTTAATAAATAACGCCGTACGCCGTTCTTCTTATTCCACGAGGTCTTCAAACACGACTTGCTTGATTCAATATCCGGCTGCTCGAAGGACCATAGATGTGCGGGATACGTATGCACTAACACGCAGTAGAATGAATGCTAGTGTCTGTACTCCGCACCAACTGGATCGCCGGGGGGTGTGGACTGTATAATAGGGTGTTTCCGTGTCTTGATTAAAACAACAAGGCTTGTTCTTCAATAGAGCCGGGGTAGCGCAGAGGTACTTGTTTTTCTTCTTTGTTCTTGTTCTTGTCGGAGTGGATGCCGCTGCGGAAGTGAGTTTGACCGGAAATGGTCCGCCTATTATTCGCATATTGGGTTCTCCAACTTGCGGCTAGTTGCGGGATTCCTCCACCGCCGGTCAACGTCGGGCCTCCCCTCCACTTGTTCATTTATGTACCCCTCCCGCTACCCGCGGGGAATCATTTATTTTCCTTATCACTAACACGTATTTACATTGATAAGATCCTAGTATGTCCTCAATTACACTATGCACCAACGATACCTATACTATGCACCAACGATTTATGTAGGGACATACTAGGGATTACTCCATTATTTCCATATTATATACATAAAAACTTAACAACTATTTGCGAAACTATATACATGTTTGCCTAAGTACCCTAGCCTTTTCGTCGTCAACACATACAGACAGACAGACGGACAAAATTTCTAAAAACTGTTGTTTTGGCTTCTGTTGCTCTAATAAAGATAAACTAATATGGGGGGGGGGGCATATTAGTTTTTTTTCAATATCTATAATGTACAGACATCAGCCTGTTACAATTTTATTATATGTATATATTTATGGAAAAAAAAATGTAATTCTTATGTACCTGCCATTTATATCTTTTTTTTTCTTTTTTCTCGCTAAAACGTGCTGTGTCAAATAATATATTTGAAACAGGCATTTGTTTTAGAAACCTTTTATCTAAATTGAACGATCGCCATTTCGGGTGCATTTTATTTCAATCCCCTTTTAAAGAGTGACAATTTCACTTTGAAATCGTTTCGCTTTAACAGGATCTTGCCTAAGGCGATACTTTTTAAAACATTACAATGCTTTTATAAATGTATTAACGTAATAATAACATAATGGCGTTATTATTAAATGTATTATTACAACTTAATAATATATTTACAGACTCATTATATTACATAACATGAATTTAATAAAATCAATAATATATTTTGATAACTTGCCAATTGTATTCAAATCAATTTGTTATCACAAACGAAAAAAGACTTTTTAAATCTAGGGGGAGGTTTTTAAATCTAAAAAAGAGGGGGTAAAAACCTTACGTGACGTTACATTTTCTCTCGAATCACACCTACCGCAAGCCGCGTAAAGGAACTTCGTTTCAAAACCTATTGTAAAAACTGGTAAAATCGATTCTATTCTTGATACTGAAATATAACCGCCACGGCGCGCCGTCGTCACGGGCTGATGTTAGCAGGCGCGGCGTCGCTGTCGGAAAAAAATAACTTGGCACAAATGTGCACTAACTAAGTAATGCATTAATGTGCAATAAAAGCTCTGATAAATCAGGAAGTGCAATGAAAGATAATGCTCGTAAAAGTGTTGTTACAACACCAACCTGGATAGGTTGAGTAAGATATTAGCGTGTAGCTCGAGACACCAGATGTACTCTATACTCTCTCTCTCTCTCTCACTATATATATATATATATATATACATATATACATGTACATATTTATATTATATTACGTATTATTTATATAACTACAAGTAAATACTATCGTGTAGACTACACGTTGGTACTGTAACTGTGGAATTGGTACTGTACTGTACGCGGGCGAAGCAGTGGCGATAATCAGTTTAATCTAAATACGGAAGTGAACCCCGTGACAAGTCGTTAGTCTTGAAACAAAGCGATTTAAGTCGCAGACAGAATTAAAACGACTCTTGTCACTTTCACTCGACTGTTTTCGTGACAGTTGAAAAATTGGTAATGGAAATTAGTTCTTGGAGTTGAATTCAAAAAAAAAATTACAGTTCTTTAAAGAGAAAATGTGGTTATGACGTGTTAAGTGTTACATAATAATTGTTAACGATGTATTTCGTGTACTTTTTTTGGAAAATGCAGACAAGTGAGACAAGGTCAAAATGTATTGATAAAGCGCGCGCCACGTACATAAAGAATTTCGCTCATTAAAATGAAATTGATGTCATTGTTTTCATACAAATTTCTTTAACTAAGACTGGACTCGACTTTACAGAAATTTGTATGAAGTCGTGGATGGACGACACTTTATAAGACCTCTCCATATTAAGGTTCAATAATATGGGGGTCTAGTAAAATATCTAAATTAATGATAATATTGAAAAATATGTTTATTACAATACCATCAGCCTCTGTCTCTCCACTGCTGGATATAGGCCTCTCCCAAGGCCCGCCACCACACACGATCCTCGGCTCTTCTCATCCACCTACTACCAGCGAATTTCCTCAAGTTGCCACTTCTAATCGCGGGAGAGTGTCCTATGGTACTTCAGCTTGCTCATTCTTTGGGCTATAACGATAGCTTTTCTGAGCCTTCTGATTGTCGTTCGGATTTTGTACGACAAAGAGACTCTGATAAACAAAGGTCGGAATTAGGTAGTGTGATTTATGTACTTGCAACGAAATGTTGATATTAACATGGACATTTCTGGGATTTTTTGAATAATAATCCCGGGAACCGTACTTTATTGCCAATAGTATATTTATTTACTATCTTAAGGTACTGTGATGGTTTTTAGGGTTGTATCGATATCTCAGAGATAAGATAAATAAAACAAAATTATTCAATAGAACTCAATATATTAATGATTTACACACGTTAACATTCAGTTTCAGTATTTATATTTACAAACATTAACCTACAATTCTATCTAATCTGATCATCGGATTTTGAATACGCTTTAAACTGAAATCCCGGGATTTGAAGAATATCCATACTATTCTTTTGCTCTATGATATCATTGCAAGTATATAAATCACACTACCTAATTCCGACCTCTGCTGATAAATCACTCTCCAATGCTCGCTAAGCGACTATGAACATTTCATTTTACAAGGAATACAATGTGTAACCGAAATAACGCAAAACCTAAAACATGTGTGAACTAATCTAATAAATATAAATAAAACCGATCTGGCGAAAAATAAAATTATTTTAGGGAATAAATCAAAAGTTATAAACATTTTAAGTTTTGTAGGTCTATCTAAAACGTTCGTAGTGCCTTTTTCGGTACAGTGTATATTAATCGGACGCATAGGCGGCGCACGGCGTGTAGCAACCTATTGTAAAAATGTTAGAATCGATTCTACTCTCGACACCGAACAACCTATCTTTAGCTTTTCCGTTATTTCAGTATGTGAATAAGAAATTCCAGTTCTGCCTTTTTTCACATATCACACCGTAATTTTCCCTTATCAAAGTAATATATCGACATCTATTTGATAAAAAAAGATGCCATTCGCTACAATACCTCCATCATACCTTGAAACAAAAACCCCCTGATGTTATATTTATCCTTTTGAGAATACCGTGGGTACTCTGCGGCTATCTCATAGCTCATTTGCTATTTAAATTTGTCCCGGATCCGGATACGGATAAGCCGGGACATCTGTCGGGGGGGGGAGGGGAGTATCGCGGACTTTAGTGGAAATGAATTCTTAAAAATTATGAAGACATCATATCTGTTTTTTTTTTTTTTTTTATGTACTAAGGCGGCAGACGAGCATACAGTCCACCTGATGGTAAGTGGATACTGTCGCCCATAGACATCCGCGATACATGCCAACATTAGTCCAAAATGACAAATGTTGGCACGCCCCCAGATGCGCTGCCTACCTTTGGAGATATAGGAATGGATTTGGAGAAAGGGTTGTGAAAATGGGCAGGGATAGGATGGGATGGGAATGGGCTCTGGCACATCTCACTCACTACCGAAACACGTACGTACATTGGGGAAATACGATAAAGTGGGAAATGCAGTACATTTCAAGGTAGTCTTCTGTGAGAGAGGGGGGTAACGTGGCCAGTCGAGCGCGCCCAGCGGCTGTTGGATTGCAGCGTGCACTCTCTCCCTCCTAAAATTGTTTTTAGGAGAACTTGAAAACAATCTCATTGTTTTCAAGGGAACTGGCATAGTTCTAATGATTTTATTTTTAAATTTATTGTTTATAAATCGTTTATTGCTCTGTTACCTCCTATTAATTGAGCAGGTATACACACATACATACATATATTATTTACTTTATTTAACGGAATAAACCGGCGACCACAATGCGACTACCACACGCCCTGAGGAACTATGTATCCAAGTCCTCTAAAAGAGTGGACTCGCCAACCTGCTTAGCCAGCGTGGAGTTTCAAGGCCTTACATCCCTCATGCACGAGACAATTATCCATGAGGAGGTACATGTCCAGCAGTGGATACTGAAAGGGCTGGTTGCATGGCATACCATCACGTGGGACCGCTCGCTCGTCCGCCCTCTTATCCATAAAAAAAATATATATTTATTCTATAACAAGACTAATTCCAGTTATTTCTTTTGTGAAACCACACAACCATCATCACTTTATATCTCTCCACTGTTGGATAATAGGTCTCTTCCAAAGCTCGCTACCACATTCGAATATCCGCTCTTCTCATTCACCCACTAACGGTGAACATCTTCAACTCGCCGGTCCACCTGTCCAGACGGCGGCGTCCCACATTGCGCTTCCTAGAAAGTACGTAGTAAATTACTCACTATTGAAAACGGCTTAAAAAGGAATGAAGGCCGCATGCCCTGTGATTCTTTTTTTGTCCAAATGCTACAGTTCGTATTGTAGATCGTGTATGAGAAGTAAATGTTAGGAGACTGCGTAAAAATTCACTCTGTACTCCTTACAATCTCTTGGAAGAGTGAACACGCGGGCGAAGCCACGGACAAAAGCTAGTACGAGTACTGTATAATATAAAAATAATATCCGGGTAAATTCTTTCGATCTACTGAATGATGTTGAATATTTTTACACAAAAGGAAATTTAATTTTTTTTCCTTATTGAATTGGCTGTTTCGTCATGTTGCTACCCAGCAACGCTGAGGTGTCACATTTCATAGGAATTTGTCTCACTCACCAGTTTCTTGTGGAAACATGCAACACATAATAAATATCTGGTGTCCAATGATACTTTTTAACTTTATATACAAACCGCCTTTCTTTATCAATATTAATGAATTTATGATCGATTAAAAAATCGTGTCTTGGGAATCAGTAGGTACTTTTAATTGGGAGTCACTTGACTAAAGTTACAAATGGATTCCAACAGATCCATAAGTTCATATAAGTTCATAAAGTAAGGGGGTTGACCCAAATTATTGGCAATAAGTATATAAAACACCAAAGGTTGATAAAGTCACAAATCATGATTTGTAACGCAGGTCCGATAAATTAATAACCGATGAGATCCCGGGGATTAAATCGAAAAGGAAGAATTTTTTTTTATTGACAAGTGGGCAGACGAGAAAGCGGTCCCACGTGATGGTAAGTGTTCCCGCCGCCCATGGACACATGCAACACCAGGGGGTACGCGGATGCGCCGCCGACCTTGAATAAATTCGAGGAAGAACTAAAATTACCGCCATAATTCAACAAATCAGCAATCTGAAATGGCAGTTTGCGGGCCTTATTTTACCGCAGGACCGATAACCGATGAAGTAGACAAGTCACATTGTATTGTGCACGAGGGATTGAAACGCCACGTTAGCCAAGCGGGTTTGCGAGTCCACTCTTTTAGAGGTGATGTATTATACTTCCTCGGGGCTTGTAGTAGCCCTTTGTTATCTCTTAATTGTCTTTAACGACGGCTTTAGAACCCAAAATTCACAATATTTATTTTTGTGATGCTACTCTTTTAGATTTCTTTGTTTGCCCAAAGCTTGACGGAAGGAGAACGCCACAAGGCATTAAGTCCGCCTTTTGTACAATATTTTTGTGCAATAAAGTGAGAAAAAATACAATCTATACTAATTAATATAATAAAGAGGTAAAATTATGTATTTGTAGGTATGTTGGGGGTAATCTCTGGAACTTCTGAACCGATTTCAAAAAATCATTCATAAATAGGAAGCTACATTATCCGTGTCTAATATAGGCTATATTTTATTTTGAAATTTTGAAAAGAGAATTTTGAAAATGAAGATAACTCTTACCAAAGCGAAGCGAGGGCGGGTCGCTAGTATAAAATATGGGACGTTAGAAACCTTTTAAAATTCTATATTAAATGTAGTTTAAGGTGTTTAACTTTTTATATCATAAGTATTAAGTATTATTGAATTTTAAGTATTAAGTATACACATCGATTTTTTTTAAATTTAGATACTTCATTTACTCACCAATATTTAATATGATGGCATTTAACTTTATTAAACTTTATTTTTTCTGTCTTTTTGTTGTCAAAGTAGGCAAATCCTGTTTCTGTTGTTTTGTCCGGTTTTATAATAGTACCTGTTGCGCATAAAACAAATCAAAAAATCAGTTACCCTTTTGCCTCCCGTAGTCCACAACCTTGACAGGGCCCTGTATCTTGTAAAATCACATTTATCAGAATGATTAGGTTTATAGGTTATCAAGATAGCTAGCTAGCGCGGTATCCTATAAACCTAATCACTCCATTCCATCTCTAGTAGTTTGATACGAGGGAGGGGGTCACTAGTGGCTGTCCATGCACAGCAAAGTCGTAGTCGATCGATTTACCCTCAGGTACATCCGTTATTATTAGCATTTACACTAACAGTACCTACCTACCTACCTATATGAACGCTGGTCTCTGTAAATTTAGCATATTATATAGAAAAAGATTTTGTATCCTATTAAATAACTCTTTTGTATGTATATAGTACACTAGCGACCCGCCCTCGCTTCGCAACGGTTTATAAGTTTTTTTTTTAAATTTCAAAATAAAATATAGCCTATATTAGACACCGATAATGTAGCTTCCTATTTGTGAAAGAATTTTTGAAATCGGTTCAGTAGTTCCAGAGATTACCCACAAACAAACACACAATATTACCTCTTTATTATATTAGTATAGATATAGATAAACCTCTTTCAATAAATAAAAAAAATCGCATTATAGAAGGGCGTTAATTCCAGCATTATTTTATTTCCGTCGTGCCCCTTATTTCAACAATAGCAAATTAATTCAAGGATAATAATTAACTCTCTCATATTTCCAAATTAATCCTTTGTTAGGAAAAAATCTTCTAAAAGCTTCGCCCTCGAAAGTACCGCCAAGGAATTCAAATTTCCAGAATTAATACCTATTCATTTTTCAGTGAGTCCGCGGAGGAATTATGACAGAGACGAACTCGAGGCGAGAACGGATTACCGTATTATATTAAGATGAAGTATTTAAATTGTACGGAGGATTGTAGAAGAAATTATTTCCTTAAAAGTGAGTAAATAAAGATGAGATTTTAATATATTTAAATATTAAATTGTTATTTCAGCGAAAATACCTTATTGTCGCTATGAATTCATTGATTTTGGTTAAGATTTCTTAACTTAAAATTTCGTTGTGATTTTGATAAAATAGAAACCTGCTCTAACATGTTTCTAGAGTCATAAAGCAATCGCAATCCCGAAAATTGCGGACAGAACTGCCTACTGAGGTATTTACATTTATGTAGTTACGACTATGTGAAAAATATTCCTTCACGATGTTTTTCTACACCGCCGAGCTAGTAATAATTTAAAAAGAAACTAGTATAAACAACTGTTATCAATATCTGATAACTATTATCCCTGTTATCATAGTGTTTATCACCATGAGAACAGTTGTAGGCGAGTATTGTATGTAGTTTGATCGCATGCGAGACTCGTATACGATGTTCTCGTCCGAACCGGTCCAGAATTTCTCATTGTGTAAATGAGCTTTTAGGGCATCTAGGGTTAACAGTGCTGTCGACCAGGCACTTTGAAAGGTTCTTAAAGGTTTTAAAGTCATAATATAGTAAATTATCTTATACTATGCCATTAAAACCTACCTTCCGAAAAAGTACGTGAAACAACCACAAGCAATCTCGCTCCTCACAGCTTCTAAAGTATTTGGGAGGCAAATGAGTTGTATCCACAGTTCGTTGTTTCGGATTTACGAGTGAGGAACGTTTGAATTGCAAAACAGATGTTTTCCACCGACGCAACAGACATGAAATCAGCGGTAGCTCAACTCAGATCAATTCTGAATTAGACGCCTTATGAAGTAGGGTTGCCACTCGTGTGTGATCGATAAACAACAATCGAATTATCTCTTACTGGATACATCAGTTGGTAGCGCCCATAGACATAGAAAATGCAAGTTCGTGAAATTGTATGGAAACAAGAAGGTCACGTCACGAGTAAATATTTTTATCGATGGGAAACTACTCACCGATAGAACGAAAAAGAGTGAGTGATGTAACGTTTGATATGACGAGTCAAAATATATATATTTTTAATTGTAGTTTACACCTGTCATCGTGTGCGTAAGGTATTTTTTTATATTTAAATAATATAGATAGAGATACATTCACTACCTTTTTGCTACATATACTGTTAGCTTTGCCTTCGCGTTTTATAATGGCGACGCTACATAATGAGATGTGATTATATTTTGTGGTATTTTTATTCCGCACGATCCCAGTTCATTTGAATACCCACTTCATTGTCGGTCACTATTTTTTTCAAAAAGTGGTTAGTCTTGAAGAATTGGGTGATGATTAGAGCTATCCTAACTATGCAAGACGCTGGTTCAAGTGGACTGGTATATATGTGATTGAGGTCAAAGGTTTTATGTTTGCTGTACTGAAAGGGAATTCAGTACAGATTCTGCTCATGATTCTGTGTTAATTGGCATATTTTACAATATGTACTTTATGATAAAAATATCTTTTTTTTTATGTTCTGTATTTAGCAAATATATGTAAATTTTGATGAAAACTAAGAAAAAAGAGAACAAAGATAAGAATAAGAAATAAGAATAAATTAATTAAAAAAAAATATATTTAAAAAGATAATTTATCGAACTGGAAATAAATATGTTTATAAATAATAACTAGACTTGCCTCAAGGTTGCCTGGAAGAGATCGCCTTGGCGATAAGGTCGCTTATCGCCATGTAACAACTGTTTGTATGCAATGAAGAGTATTTATTTATCTATAAACTTCCAAACCATATCAGCCAACTAGGCAGTCTCGCGACGTAACTAGGTTGGAACACCCTGATTCGATTTTCCTGCGCCGCCGCCTGCTTCAGTAAGTTTCACTGCAACTTTTTCTACGGATCCTCGTCATACTTTAGAATTATATGTGGCTGTAACAATTTCTAAATTGCTATTCTCAGACACTTTTCTATTTTGAAAATTGTTACGTACCGGTAAACTCAGTGCGGTACGCCCTCCGGCCAGATAGAAAAACTGTTTGAAGAAGTTCGCCGGTGGTGATTGAATGAAAAGCAGTGTAGAGACAATAGCTGATGGTTATGGTGTGGTACGTATTCCAATCTGTGAGCAGACTATGGCAGAAGTTAAACAATGATAATACTATACAAAATCGGTGGTATCCGTGGTAGTTTCAGATATGCTGCATCAAAAATTTGGAATAAAATATCACCACCAATCCGGGAAGATGAGAGATTTAAATACGTTTAAAATTAAATACAAATATTTTCTTTTAAATTATCAAAAACAACTACCACTTGGAATACGTGTTTTACCTTATTATCCGAAGAAGCCATAATTACACAGTTTATACACACTTTTATTCTCTCTTTGTACTTGTCAACACCTTAGTATGTATTCGTATATTTATTTCTTTAATTTACTTATTTATTTCATTACTATTAATTTGACTATACGTTATACATTTATCTTTAATTTAATATGCTATACATAACTATTCCATTACTAATCAAATAATTAACTTTTGTCCGTACGTCACCGATGGCTCCACTGACAATCAGCGCGGTGACTCACACCCAGTCAAGCCTATGCTGAGTTGGAGACCGCAACAGTCTCCGCTTTGTTCGATGCGTGTGTGCGATGTTGGCATCGCAATACACACATGCATGAAGTAGCAACATGTCATTTTTTCCTTTTCTTTTATTTACTTATTTTTATGTTATTATTGTATTTTTTTTAATGTTTGTGATTTCCTTCTGTTTTTCTTATTGTCTACTTTATTTTCTTCTTTTGGTTATTGTGATATATATATTGTATGTGTGATAGTGTATGTCGGAATAAAGTGTTGTCTATTTTCTATATCTCAGATTACAAGATCCATTAAATGTTGTAGTAAAACTTATCATGTGAACGAAGTGTTAGTAGATACAACTTACAAACTAATGAGACGAGGCAGGCGTATTCATCAGCATCCTTAAATCTGATTCTCGATAAATCCGTAATCAATAAATGTTTGTTATATGAAAACATATTGTATGATATTAATACTGTATGTATTCATAATGTATAGTTATTTATCGGTAAATTATTTCTTCTGTTTGTCGTTGAAGTTATATATATATATATAAATATTTTAGACTAGTGGGCGGACGAGCAAGTGGTCCCACGTGATGGTAAGTGTCACCGCCTCCCATGGACACCTGCAACACCAAGGGGTATGCGGTACCTCTCATCACACCTCCCAATGTATCTCTCCGATCAACACAAATTAAGCTCGCCTTTTGTACCATAATTTACAATAACGTTTTTTAAATAAATAAATATATCTCATTTTAGATTAACCAATGTGGAATATTTTTAATTTTGCTGAAAATATTTTCCAAATACCAGTCAGAATATCATTACAGTACAATCAAATATTCCCCACCTTACAATACTATGTTACAATATGCCATGCTTGTTTTCATCCACAATCATACAAAAATAATATCGAATGTAAAACAACTCTATTCCCTGCGGCAATATAAATAAATTCCGTCCTCAAAACCTCAAATTTGATTTAACTCCAATCATTCAATAATCGATTTTGAGGGAAATAAAACAGAGTTTAACTCGATGAGCGCAGTAATCGGCTGCAATCGAGTCAGCATTGCTAAATCGAGTTATTTCCTTTCTACCGTCCGCAACTTTGCCGCGCAGCTAGATTTTTTGTTTCATTTTGAAACACAAGTTGGACTGGATTTGAACGATTTAGTGGTTAAAATGCCGTGTCTGAATAACCGAACTCTATGTGCTCCAGTTTTATTTCGATTTTTGATGTTGCCCTGTACCAGACCATCACCTTATGTCTCCCCACTGCTGGATATGCCTCTCCCAAGGCTCACCACTAAACACGATCTTAGACTCTTCTCATCCCATGCTGTTCTCCCCATTTTTCCCCATGAGATCGCCATTTTTCCAACCCTTTCTCCAAATAAATATATTCCTATATTCCCATGGGTAAGGTGTCAACGTTTGCCATTTTGGACTAATGTTGGTATGTGTCGCAGATGTCCATGGGCTACAGTATCCACTTACCACCAGGTGGCTCGTCTACCGCCTTCTTCCCTAAAAAAGACTTCTTCAAATAGTCGATCCACCTGGCCGGAAGGCGAATTACACTGCGCTTCCCGGTATCTGCTCTGTTCACGGACAAAAATAATGGCTGGAGCTAATAAGGTACCTAAAGAATTAAAATAAATTATGAACTGGATTATAAAAAACCAAATTTATATTTTCAAGAATAATTTTCAACGTTTTCTATAAGAGTATTAAGTAAATACCAATTCCAAAAAACAGATTTTTGTCAAAAATAAGTCACAATATTTTGCCTCAATATTTTATTTTAACTATTTTATTTCATGAAATTTCAAGAAGCTCTTAACTGCTTTGAATACATCTTCAGCTAAAATTGCAGCCTTTTCAAAAGCCGCAAAATGGCCGCCCTCGTCCAGCGTAGTAGTTCCAACTAGGTTAGGGTACTTCCATCGAAGGATAAAATCTGGTTGGTATACCAGCTCGTGTTTGAGACGAAGACCCCACGTGGGGACTGGTGTTGGGATTCTGCAATGAATAGATATTTAGTTATTTGTTTATATATTTGATAGTACACGCAAAGCAATATTGCTATACATGATTAAATGAGAGATGTACAAAAGGTAAGCTTATCTCTCGTGGAAATCTCTTCCAGCAGACCCGTGAAATAGAGACTTGGATCTGAACAGAAAAGGCGTGCGTAGTGCACACGAAATAAAAATAATAATAATATATACGAGTTACATACATACATGTTCAAAGGACCGATAACCGATGGGGGAGAGGAGTCCTCAATGGAGACCACGTACCGGAAACCGTAGCGAGGGACGCCCTCCGGCCAGGTGGACTGGCGACTTGAAGAAAGTCGCCGGTAGTAGCTGGACGAGAAGAGCGGAAAACCGTATGTGGTGGCGGTACTATATCCGTAGGATGTCCGTAGGCCGTAGGAGAGGCCTATATCCAGCAATGGGGAGACACAGGCTGATGGTATGGTATGGTACACGTAATAATATACACTTACAAAAATAAAATACATAGATATATTTAATATTTATTTTACATATATACTCGTATGTATTAATATACATAAATATTTAATATATGTATTAATTATGTCTATGTAATACAATAATTCATTGTATACCTATAGAAATATATACAGGAAATGGATACGAGTATGTTCTATAAACAAATATTTTTGGTGCAATTATTAAATAGACAAGGAGTGTTTCTTATTAATATTAAGTAAAGTTGAATAGATGGCAGATGAGCGGGCGGGCCACATGATGGTAAGTGGTCATCGCCGCCCGTGGACACCTGGAACACCAGGGGGCTTGCCGATCTTGCAGAATCCTATTCACAGCTCTTTTGAAAAGCCCCATATCCTAGCGTAATGGTAAAACCTCGGCTGGCACTTCATTCCACAACTTTCCGGTTCACGGTACAAAGTGTCTTTTTGAGAGCACAGTACGCGGCGACTCTATGTCAAGGAAGTGTGGATGAACCGCACGACGATGACGAGCGGTGCGATGGTAAAAACCCGAAGTTCGCATCGAATTGTTCTTCAGAACGTTCTCTATTATATAGGTGGTGGTAGAACAGAGAGACGCAGCATCTCTTCGGATGCTGAACAATTCTAGACCACCTGTGAAAGTGGGATCGTCGACAATTCGGACAACACGTCGTTGGACGGAGTCAAAAAGTCCAGCTGGTATTTCAGTGTACTGGCCCAGATGTGTACAAATATCTTGCGCTAATTGTATGGTTACAAGGAGTTGAAGCCAAGGCTAACACTTATCAAAATATTAGTAATTAATATCACTCACCTTGCCAATGTCTGCTCCTCTTCTTGACTTCTAAACGCCTCCTTGTATAACCTCAAAGAACTTGTGATACTGCCGCTAAACCAATATAAGACAATGTTGTCCAGCAAATCGGTCAGGTTGTAATTAGACAGACCTCCGTCGGGTAGAAATTTGTTATTCGGATCCGTGAAGATCATGAATCTGTCGAGAATGTAGGCAGCGAGGCCCATGGGAGAGTCTTGAAGAGCTATGCCTGCAACATGCGAATAAATTAGGTTACCATACCGTACTATCAACCTATGTCTCTCCAATGCTGGATATAGACTTGTCCTAAGGCTCCACCACACATGATAATTAACGAGGAAATAATATGAAACTAATTATTTTTTTTAATTAGGTATTTCATTCAATTTATGTTGTCAGTTTCAATTTTCAATAATCATTTTCATGCAATGATAACAGAGCCAGTTGATGTACTGTCTGTTCGTGTTAAGAATGCAGTGAGTCATCGCTCAGAACGGGAGACATTACTTTTTGACCAATACGTAGGTCAAAAAAAGTGACACCTACTGTCTTGAGTGATGACTGACGAGTTGATAACTCACTACATTCTTAACGTGAACCGAGTTCAGTAACAATTGTATACAAAAAATTTAGCGTACCTATGGTATCAGGCTTTGTCCCTTGCAAATGCATATACCCATATTCCTCCAAAAAGTTATTGATCTTATCAGTCAGTGGATACATCCTATCTGTATACTCCTTTTCAATCAGCGTTGGCCAAATAGCACCCAATATCCAACCCAAATAAGCCAACTTGGAAAAGTTTACAGGAAAGTTGGTATGGAAACCGAGGACTTCTTTTGGAAATAACATCGACATATGTGAGCCAATAGCGTGACCGAAGTCACCGCCTTGGATATAATATTGGTTGAAGCCCAGTCTCTGCATCAGGTTCCTCATCACGATTGCGGTCTGAAGTAGGTTTAGACCAGGTTTTACTGATGCCTGTAAATATGGTAATAATTTTAGTAGAATCAAAATGGCGGACAAATTTTATCCATTTATATCCCGCAGGGGAATGGACTTAATTAAAATGTTCCATAATTATATTTTATTATATTCTGCTACTTGAAGGAAGAGACAGAATATATTACTTATGATAGGGTACTTCAGTGTTTACCGAAGCGTAATGAATTTCTTTCGTGAAAACTATCAATTTTAATTCTAGGACATTTTAAAATTCACCACTTCTTTCACACAAACCACTTACTCCCTCCGCGTGGGCACATGCTCTCGCACCCGTTTATATTCCGTTCCAAGCCAATCTGACTAAAATGTAAACAAACATGGCGACCTGAGATAACTGACACGGCCTTAAATTAAATAGTGAAATGATAATTGTTTACACATCCATAATTGTATTCATCGAGACTCTAAGTTAAAGCGAAATGTTAAGATATATATTTAATTTAATCTTTGTTTACACTTTGAACAAATTGGATTGGAACAGAATATACAAAGATATATGTAAGTATCTAATAGTAGCGGTTCGATGGAAATAAAGTTTGCGACATTGTAGCTCGTAATGGCGTATAATCAGAGACCTATATAAAAAAGTAACTTTTTTTGGGAAATATTTTACATAGTTTTAATGATATAACTTCCACACTAACACAACACAATAAAACTTAGATTAATATTGGATCTTATGGAATTAGTGTTCAAAATACTTAAACTCAAAGTCGGATTTTTCATTCGAGTCATATGAGGATATGACGTGTAGAACTGTCAAACATAGTGAAATTTGTATGGGGATGACACTTTATTAGTTCTACATGTCATATCCCTGACTCGTAAAAAAAGTCTGACTTCATACCAAACTTTTAGTGAGAAAAACTGTAACACGATCAAATAATATCATGGTTATACAAACTTATCTTCAAAGTCAAGACGCATGAGGATGTTACCTGAGAAAAAATGAATCCTGGTAGACTGGGGGCTATTATTTCAAACACAAAGTTATAGCCAGGTCTGGCGGTAGTCAAGAGAGGTATGACTTCGTAAAATTCTCTGATGGAGCCTGGCCATCCATGAAGTAGTAGCAACGGAAAGACCTGAAATAACAAGAAGATTACTGAACACTCGTAAATTTTGATTACTCAAAGAGAATTGAAGACTTTAAAATAGAACAGTCATTGGTTAAAATACTGGAGATAATCAAGTTAGTTCTGGAATCAACTGGACTGTTGAGTATTTTAAGTAGAATAAATATTTATAGGCGAGCAAATCGGATAGGAATTTTCCATAATGACGATTTTGTCACTAGTCAAGAGACCCGAGGGTTGCATCGCGTGAGTTGTAATAATAATTTATTTCAATAGAAATAAAAGTAGTTTTAACTAAGTGCTACGAGTATATTTTAATTTTACATTCAGTCGCTACACACAGCATAGGCATCTGTGATGAGGTACTGGAAAGGCAATATTGAAGACACTAAATACAATAGTAGGCTCCGATCTGGCTGAATAATATTAAATAGAAAATAAGTTTAGTTAAAAATAGACCTCAAATGAAGCCAAGTACAATCGATTCAATAGCAGACCTTAAAAATCCGTAACGGTAATGAGGACCTTGTATCGTTCACTGCTGAACGTGAGCTTCCTCGTGCAAATTGAAATATACTGCATTTCCTACCTTATCGTATTTCCCCAACGTACGTACACTTTCCGGCCGAAAGTAATACACATCAGTCTTTAGAAAGAGACTCTCCGCTAGTTTCGGTTTTGTAGAGCGTCGTCTCTGTCGTGTGCCTGTACGACGACTGAAAAGTCAGCGACGTATCGGCACACGACAGACCCTCTACAAAATCGAAGCTAGCCGATCATAGGTAGTGAGTGAGTTATTCCAGAGCCCATTCGCATCCCATTCTATCCCTCCCCATTTTCCCAACCCTTTCTCCCAATCCATTCCTTAATCCTGCAAAAGCAAAAGCGCATCCGGGAGCGTGCCAACGTTCGTCATCTGGTCGGACGTTGGCATGTATCGCGGATGTCTATGGACGACAGTATCCACTCACCATCACATGGACTGTGTGGCTGTCTGCCGACTTTTTCTATAAATAAATATATCTTAAAATGGCCTTAAAACGCCACGCTATTCAAGCGGATTGGCGAGTCCACTGTTTTAGAGGTGATATAGTTCCCCAGCGCTAGTGATAGCGGCTTTTTTTATCCCTTAGTTGCCATTTATGGCACCGACGGGAAGAGATGTGGGGTGTTATTCTCAAGTTGGATGACACCACAAGGCCAGTAGACAAAACTTGGCAATAGACAAAAAAGAAAGATTTAAATTTACTTCTTATTGTGACAGAAGGATCAGAATAAAAATTGATGTACCTTAACATTTTCATCAACTTTCGGCTTCACATGAACAAAATGGATGTCTAGCCCCTGAATATTGGTCTTGAAATGATCAAACTGATTTAGGAACCTCTGCCTCTGTCTGTAAATGTATTTATACTGCCAGTGTCCGAACACTTTGCCTAAGGCTTCGGAATGTATGCCGTACGTCCACGCGACATCTTCGCTGTCGAAACTCTTCCTTTTGATGCTGCTCCGATAGAAGTCGAATTTTTGTATTAATTGTTTTTGCATCTGGAATTTAATGTTGTGAAAATATTTTAATTAAAGATTTTAAAGGTTGTTGTTTTAAGACCAGGTTGTTGTTTTAAGACCAGGTTGTTGTTTTAAGACCAGGTTGTTGTTCTAAGACCAGGTTGTTGTTCTAAGACCGGGTGGTTGTTCTAAGACCAGGTTGTTGTTTTGAGACCAGGTTGTTGTTTAAAGGTTGCAACATTCGCTTGTTGTGAGCAATGAATAGCATTATGGAGCTGTTCCATAATTCGATCACATCTGAAAAGGAATCTGCTTAGAACATATCGTTTCATGCAAATTTTGTTTACATTTATGAAATAGGTACTATCGACTTCGCTTATGCCTAGGTTCTATGTGCATTGGTTTATTTTCCTAAAAGTGTAGGTAATCATTTATGAGTTTCGTTTTCTATAAAAATAGGCAATAAAACTCAAACTCTCTTTGTAATATTAAAAAAAAGCTTCTCATCACCTAAAGGGGTGATAGCCTAGAGTTATCGATACTCGACTCACATTCATGTGATCGTGAGTTCAAATCCTCAGTCCGTACCATAGAGTTTCTACAGTTTAAAAAAAATGTAACTAACTCGGCGGCGAGGGAAAACATCGGGAGCAAACTCGCATGTTCAAGAAAGAAACAAAATCTGAAGTATGTGTATCTAACAATTCGAAATGGGCCCGCGTGGTGGATTATGGCTCGAACCAAGTGATAGGGGGGCGGCCTTTGCCCTGCAGTGGGACTTTAGAGGATGATATTATCAATTGTCAATTAACCTCACTTTCTGCAATTCTAAATGATTAGTATTTTCTTGCATCTCACGAGCGCACGTCTTCCTTGCCTGTAGTAGTAAGTGTCAGTACGAGTAAAAAGAGACCTTATAACCGTCACAATAGACCATTAAATACATTGACGCGAAAGTTAATGTTCGCGTATTATAAACATTTATTCATTAGCAAGGTATTGCGATTAATAACTATTGTAATTACTGCAAGTACATTTTTTTCGTTTTCTTATATGGCAATAGCGGAATTGGCACATTGTGCCAGTGTCGAGATTTCGTCGTAATTAACAATTTCAAAATTAAAACAGTTCAAACCACATCACACGTCAATGTCCATTCCCGTCGAAGTACGTTAGACTCGCTTTACTATCTCTGAAGAGATAAGTAGGTTTACTGAGGAGTCCTTGGAAGCACACGGAAAACGTCTTATGATGTTATTATATTATGACAAACAATACGCAGTTCGTAGTTTAATAAACTATCACAAATAAATCACAAAACGCACAATACACAATGTTTCATAATAATCAAACAAAAACTCGACCCTCAGTTCCCGCAAGTAAACTTACCGCTTCACTGAAAACCACTCTAAAAGGCCTTATCGATGTATCCTGTGTTCCATTAAATTTACTTCCCCACCACGCATTCAAATCAATATCGGGCAAATCTGGTACATATGTTAATTCCTCGTACACTTTATAAGATACAATAGCTATACATATAAATATTAGTGACGTCACTATTGCACAGACCTGTAAGAGAGAAAATTCGGTCAAGTGTGAGTCAACACTTAAATTATGTAATGTAATTATTTTTTCCTTACTCACGGAAGTTTTTATTTACAACTAGCACCACAAAAACCTTTACCTCTAAAAACCTCTATAGTGATGTCGAACCGCTCTCGGGCGATACATGCCAACATCAGCCCAGAATGACAAACGTAGGCCCGCCCCCGGATGCGCTACCAACCTTTGCAGATTAAGGAATGAATTGGGAGAAAGGGTTGGGAAAATGGGGAGGGATAAGATGGGATTGGAATCGGCTCTGGCATATCTCACTCACTACGGAAACACGTACGTACATTGGGGAAATACTATCGTAGAAAATGCAGTACATATCAAGGTAGTTACTACTTATTGTACATAAATACTATTTATGTACCAAGTATATAAATATGTGTGTGTGTGTGTGTGTGTACTAAACCGATTTGGCCCATGTTCGATTTTAACCGAGATATAGAGCAGAACTATTTTTCTGCTAAATTAGTTATTGTAATTTATTATCTTTTGTACATTTATATTGTTATAATGTACAATTCATACTTGAAAGAATTATTGCAGTAATTGGACCAAATGTATGATGGATTATAATCCCTTAATATTGCTTATAATTAATCCTTATATTGCTTCCCTTAAAAAAATGTAACAAGAATGATTATAATCCATCATTTCGTACATTTGGTCCAATTACTGTAATAATTCTTTCAAGTATGGAAATTTTTTAGATAATATTTTTCATATTTTTTATATATATCTATACTAAAATTGTATTGTATGTAAAATTGTGTGTTTGTTTGTGGGTATGTTGGGGGTAATCTCTGGAACTACTGAACCGATTTCAAAAATTATTTCACAAATAGGAAACTACATTATCCGTGTCTAATATAGGCTAAATTTTATTTTGAAATTTTAAAAAGAAAGTTTTGAAAATTAAAAATGAGGCGAAAATGAGGCGAAATGTCGAAAATTGAAAATGAGGGCGGGTCGCCAGTATAAAATATATTTGTAGAATGTCCTGTTCCTTTTCGAAATATAATAAAATAAATAGAACGAGATAATGTTTTCTTAGTCCCGTTCTCCTCCTCCCTCTTTACTAAAGTACAAAGTAAAATAAGTATATATTATACTTACATTAAAACTATTACTACGGTTTTTACTAATTTTTACTTCAACTTTGTTTTCACTTTCAACAATCACCTTTTCTTTCCTCCGGGCCATTTTTTAATTATAAACGATATTGATAACTTACTACTCGTCCACTTTCTTAGAGCTATAAAAAATACTAAATCAATTTAATGGCTATCTTATCAAAATACACACGATTTATCAATGTATTAACAAATAATTACACGGAGGAATTATCTAATCTGTTTCTTAATTCTAGATTCTACTCAACCATATTTTAAACTATGTTATTTCAATCCATGTCTGAATTTATTCAACTATACTTGAAAGATGACCACTTATAGCACTGTTCATCTCCCATGCGTGCAAATAGGGTTGATATCAATAATTTAAAGAAACTATAATTCGTGACCAAAAGACCCCGAACATATAATAACCATAATAATACAAAATAATACATATAATACAATAACCCCGGACGCATCAGAAATATTGACTTTATTCCAATAGGCTATTGTCTATAGGCCTTTGCCTATAGACTAAAATAGAGGATTAGTTTCACGACCATTTCGATACGATAATTATTGTATTCAACCAGTACCTACGTTACGAAATCGCAACTCCTTAAAAACTCGGACACCTTTGAAAAATCCCCCCGGACATCCCCAGTATCCAGGGGAAAAGAGGACAGATGCCAAGTCTACACGTCTGCCAAGCAAATAACCAAGACTTTTAACTAACCAATATTTATTTACGCTAAACATACGCTAGCGTGAGCGAAGTTTCAAGCGATCGCTAGTTTCGTTAGTGCTTCTCAGATTTTTGAGTCTATTAAAAACAATCATTACATGGATCTAATACAATCTTTATAAATCTAAAAATAAACTGATACATATGTGTTACGAAGTATATTGATTTTAAAATCATACAGCGCCCCATTAAACAAGATCCCACATGCGATGTAGGTCGTTCATTCCGTAGAGTGCGCGGCTCAAAGGGGAGCTAACCTCCTTGCCTTGTTCCCGGGATGCAACGTCAATGACTTGTATAACCGTATATATATATGAGGTAACGACACTTTTAATAAGGCTTGTATTCAATCATGATCAACAAAACAAACTAATTTTGAATAACTAAAATAAACCATTTTTAATTTTATTACTAGGAACGCCTACACAAAGTCGACGGAGTCGGACCCCGAACTCCTAGATCTTCATTGACAAAAGAGAACCTTAACCTAACTCACCATTTGCTGCCATCGATTTTCCGACATTTTCAGTATTTCTGTTGTTCATTCAATTATTTCCCTTTTAATAACAGAATTAACAACGAATTGGTCAAATGAAAGTTACAGAGAAATCAACGAGACATGAGCTTTGCGTTTGTGTAGTGCACACCGATAGTGTACAGTGCGAACCATTTCGACGATCGGATTGGACAATTCGACACCTACTCACATAAATGCTAAGCTCATGTTTCGTCGGTTTCACTGTACAAAGACCATAATTCTTTGTAGCCGACCTAGAAACATATGGAAGTAGTGGCGATTTTTTTTAGTGAAGAAAAATAACAGATGAGTTAACAGTCCACCTGGTAGTAAATGGATATTGTCGCCCATGGATATCCGCGACATATGCCGACATCAGTTAAGAAATTTGATGAACGTTGGCACAACTCCAGCTTCGCTGTCTACCTTTTGGAAATTTAAGAATGAATTTGGGTAAAATTGATAAGATATTTAAAGAGGCAAAGAGGTAGCAGTGGAGCAAACGTGACGGTAAGTATACTGTTACTCATGTATTTCTACGATACTTGACAAGATCAGTGATGTGATGACTGATGAATTGTAGATTTGGGAGTAGTGACAACGAGTAGGAAGGGTGAAGAATAAGGAGTATCACGCGAGGAAGACTTCTCCTCTTTCCATTATATTCCCCATTTCTCCTTGAAAGGATACGGAGTTTTCTTTTCGCGTTACACTCTCGACTTTTAAAGATTAGAATCTACTTTTAAAGATTTAAAACTATTGTGGAAAAAGGATTGGAAATAATGAAAAACATGTGAACAAAGTCAAACTAGGCGCAACATTCAAAATCATATAATGCCTTGCGAATTATTCATGAGAGGAATATTAGCAGCACACTATCTGATGTCATCCACGACATCAGAAGGCCAGAGTTCGATCCAATTTTCTAATTGGACGAACTGCGGTGGCGATGGTGTTTTATCATCGTGTCATAAGATTTCTATCTGATACCATCGTCAGCGCATTTCGTTCTCGTTTACGTTCATATGTCGTTCGCAAATGGAAGTAAATATATGTTATTTATATAATTCCTCCCAATCCGATGTGTACGTATGAAATCCATAGATAATTCAGAAGCTGCAACAATTCCTCAAGACGCCCGACAAATCTTCTTCCATTATCGGGATTAAGCCCGACTCTTTATGTAGATTCAGTTTTAATCCCGTTGAGGTGTGAAAGCTATATAATACGAGTATACTTAATATTAGTATATTTAGTCTGGAATACGTTTAGACAACCAATGAACGAATGAGATAGACAGGGTCTCGAGGTATGGGGAGAGTGCATGGTGCATTCTCACAGCCGCTAGGCGCACTCGACCCCTCTCTCAAGACTACCTTGAAATGTACTGCATTTTCCACTTTATCATATTTCCCCAATGTACGTACCTTTCGGTAGTGAGTGAATATGCCAGAGCCCATTCCCGTCCCATCCTATCTTATCCCTCCCCATTTTCCCAACCCTTACTCCCAATCCATTCCTTAATCCTGCAAAGGTGACCAGCACATCCGGGGGCATGCCAACGTTGGTCATTCTGTACTGATGTTGGCATGTATCACGGATGTCTATGGGCGACAGTATCCACTTACCATCAGGTGGACTGTATGTTCGTCTGCCACCTTTTTTCTATAAAAAAAAATGTGTGAAACGCACTCCAGGTGATCCAACGACTTGCACATAGCTTATATAACTCAAAGTCAAACGATTTATTGAATAGTTAGAGGTTTGAAAAGATGTTGAGAAAGCATAGGTAAATCAATATATTTAGCTAGCCGCGCAGGCGTACAATATTATCAAGACTTATATAAATATAAAATAATTAGCAACATTAAAAAAAACTGTTACATTCTAAAAACTTAAGCAAGTTCGCCAGTGTTTGTTGGATGAGAAGAGTCAGGGATCGTAGGCGTCGGTATGTGAAGGAGTGCCGCGGGAGAGATTTATATCCAGCAGTGGAGAGAAAGTAATTTTTATGGCCGACAGCATATCATAGTAGGTGAAGTAAGGATGTAGATGAATCGCTCATTTGGCAAAGTGCCATACTAAAATGTTTATATATATATTATAACAATAATATATCCACTTAAATAAGATTATACTAAAGCATATATACAAGAATAATCTATAATACGGCATATATACGGAATAAGCATATATATACGGCTAAAACTGAAATAAAATAGTTGGCAAATCGTGTAAGTTACGTACGTAAGAATGTGCGTAGGCGTAAAAAGAAACCGTATATCCTTCACAATATACCTTTAAATACACGAAATTTACTTCTTGATGCATAATCGTCAGTCATATCATACCCATCGCTTCCCACTTTGCGTTCCATGTATGAAATATCGTTTAGCTTTCGCAGTTGGTAGAAGACAACCCTAACCAACGTCGGCATTATGTAGATTAGGTGTCTGCTTGTCTTGGGGAATCGAATACGAACGATATCTCGTTCCGACATCGTTTCGATCAGACTTGATTTGAGAAAATCGTATTTTCGATCACACAAATAATAGCTCTGAATTATGGATGAGGCGGTAAATTTGAACAATATACAAGTGCACGATTTACATCGCGAATTTCATTTTAATATAACCAACTCGATTGGCATGGCAACGTCATGGCAGTGGGGTGGGGTGTCCACATCCTTAGACCACATCTCTTCCCGTGGGTGTCCTAAACGGCGACTAAGGAATGATAAAGCCTCGACCACAAGCCCTGAGAAGCTCACCAACTCTAAAAAAGCGGACTTGAAAACCCGCTTAGCCAGCGTGGCGTTTTAGGACCGTACATCCTCCGTGTCTAGTAGTGGGTGATACAAGGGCTGATTACCGTTAACCCTATTAGAATTTTATATTTTACTAGTTGCACCCGGCAGAATGTGCAATTAGCACATTCTGACCCATAAAGATACCATAAATGAAGAAAAAAAAATTTAACTTTCTATTGAACCTCTCCTCATCTGCTTCAACAATATAAATTGTCAACCCGGTTTCTTTGATAATAACGTACGATGTGTCATCTAGTATACTCCCATATCGATGTGCCATACCCATCTATTGATAAGGTATGTATCCTCAAATTGATGGTTAAATCCAATTACCATCTGTGATGTCAGTTGTGGTGGTTTCATATCATATGTAAAGCAATAGCATGTGCAAATTTAATGCACTTGCGCGGGAATCCACCGTGTTAATTGCAACCACTGCATACCAATTAGTTTAATTATATTATGTTGCTAGCTTTTGCCCGTGACTTCGTTCGGCGGTAAAGTAACCAACTATCTCTCTCTTTGCAACAAATTCATATTATATAACATCATTAAATTCCCTCTCACGTACGTATTTATATATCATATCAAAAGATACATATGTATAGGTATGACCTACTTACTGGCATGTTAATTTTCATGTACAATTCGGGAATATCGCCTCTGTGGCCAGAAATAATTATGTGTGGAATTCAACCAGATACAATATGGGTGTGAGTTAAGAAACTCACTTAACAGGACAGAGCTCGAATTATAGTTTTCTTCCCAAAAACGGTTGTTATTATACTACCATCATACGTAAATTATAAGAAGCCAACTAAAACAAAAATATGGTAATATAGTTAGTTCACGTGGTAATATAAATATGGTAGGTATATAACACAAAACGAATTCGACTCTTTTTCGCGTACCCTCATGTGTTATCGATTGAAAATATTACGTTGCAATATATTTTATTAGTATGAAAACAAGATGGCAAACGAGCAAACACTCCACCATGTGATAAATGGATACGCTCGCCCATGGATATCCTCTATATAAGCCAACATCAACATCCCCACAGTATATAAGCTTATCTTTTCTACATCTCTCATTTTATCCTGTACAGCCATATTGATTTGTTTGTACAATCTTCTAATATATAAAAATTAATGTTTGTTTGTTCGTCTCCTATGCGTTCCTAAACTATTCATCCGATTTCGATGAAACTTTCGTGACTTGTTGTCCACGAGCTCGCAAAGGTTTCTGAAAAAAAAATTAGCTAGTAACAGCTAGTAAGATATAAATTAAAGAAGATATCTATAAATCTCGTAAACGGTTAAATACAAGTCAATTTCTAATAACCATGAAGTGTTTCCCATTTCTGAGCAAATATAATGATTATAAAAATTGTCCTGTCTGTTCAAACGTCGCTCTATGGAATGAAAATGTCTGCATCTGACGTCACAAATTGTCGTCTATTCAGTTGCGAAATTACAGGCGGCGACGCGAGTCGAACTAATTTTACCCAAATTACCGAAAATTATGCGAATATTTCATGGAATTCATGCTTCGCGGAGCTGCCTTAGATCATGACGGATTATTGTAAAAATGGTTGACAAACACAGACATTTACTTGGGAAGACATTTTCAGATTCAAATTATTTGCATTTTAAACCCTTTTTTTTAAATGTTATAAATTCAAAATGTGCTTTTTTATAATACTTATATTCTACTAAATATATTACTATACAGAATATGAACAAAAATTTACAAATAAATTTAGTATTATTTTCAATCCTATCCTGTCCCTCCCCATTTTCCCAACTCTTTCTCCTAATTCAATGAGAATTCAAGTAAATTCCAACCTCCAATTCTAATGAGCCCGATCAGCTGTGGGATACAGCATGGTTTTCCCTGTGTTCCTGTGAACAGAAGTTCATAAAATCAAAGAATGTCAAAAAAACACGATAGTTCTTAGTTCTAAGAATTGATAGTTGACACTTCCCCACAATTCCCCATCAATTTCTCATCTATCTATATATGCTTATATATATAATACGAGTATGCAACAGAGAGATGTCCTGACTGACTGACTGACTCATCAAGACCGAGCCGAAATCGCTGAAGCTAGAAACATGAAATTTATATAGTTTTTTTTTTGTAGAAAAAATACAGTCCACTTGATGGTAAGTGAATACCGTCGTCCATAGACATCCGTAATACATGCCAACATCAGTCCCGAGTGACAAACGTTGGCACGTCCCTGGATGCGCTGCCTACCTTTGCAGATTAAGGAATGGATTGGGAAAATGGGGAGGCAGAGGAGGGGGTGGGAATGGGCTCTGGCATATCTCACTCACTATCGAAATACGTACGTACATTGGGGAAATACGATAGAGTGGGAAATGCAGTACATTTCAAGGTAGTCTTCTGTGAGAGAGGAGTAACGTGGCCAGTAGAGTGCGCCCAGCGGCTGTGGGACTGCAGCATGCACTCTCCCCCTACTAAGTAGCTTCTATTTATGACTTGAACACACTTAGAAGGGATTTCTCGAAATTCAACACCCATATGGATGAAAGGGGTTGTCAAAGTTTTATATGGAGACAAAATATTTTGTGATCCTAATAACTTAACTTGATATAAATATTGTACAATACAAATATATATATATTTTTTTGTATATATATACTAGCGGGCGGACGAGCAAGCGGTCCCACGTGATGGTAAGTGTTACCGCCGCCCGTGGACACCTGCAACACCAGGGGGCATGCGGGCGCGCCGCCGACCTTGCAAAATCCTATTCACAGATTTCTTGAAGAACCCCATATCGTAGCTTAATGGAAAGACCTCTTGAAGCAGTTCGTTCCACAGCCTACGGGTTCACGGTATAAAGTAATTTCTGGACCGAACAGTGGGCGACACATCCGTATCGAGGAAATGCGGATGGACCGCACTTCTAATTAAACACGTTTTACAGTTTTTCAAAATTCTATAAGGAGGCTGCAATACAGTGTCAAATTTTGTATGGATTGAGAATTAAACCCACGCGAGCGAAGACGTGGGCAAAGGCTAGTTAGGTATAATTATCAGATGCGCTTCACTTAAAAAACTACGGGCGCAATAAAAGCTTGTATGAGATCGGCATTGATGAATGCCATGGATTAATTGGAGAGGCTTCGAATCCCATAATGACGTCACCGGATTTGCGGAGTCTGCTTTTGACTTTTTCAACTCGGGCCTTTTATATTTTTGAAGCTGAAAGGTTTTGGTTGAATAGTGATGGAAGTCGGTATTGAATCTACAAATACAAAAGACTATAATAATACAGTAGGTACACTATATATACCTACACTGCCTATGCCTACACTATAGGTAGCACGTACTACCGCCCGTGAGAGTGTCGATAATACGAACAGTACGTCGTTGGATGGAATCAAATGGGTCCAATTTATATTTCAGTGCGCCGGCCCAGAGATGTAAGCAGTACTCCATATTGTTTGTGGGTATGTTGGGGGTAATCTCTGGAACTACTGAACCGATTTCAAAATTCTTTCACAAATAGGAAGCTACATTATCCGTGTCTAATAAAGGCTACATTTTATATTGAAATTCTGAAAAAAAAAAATTTGAAATAATGTATAATTTTTAAACCGAAGCGAAGCGAGGGCGGTTCACTAGTATGTTATACAATTTCAACTCGCTATTTATATAACATTTGAGTAAAATATTACTCTATTTTACTCTATTTATCATGACCGAGATACGATACCTTCACCGTTGGATTAATTCCTCAAATATTCATTTTTGGTCGCAACAGTGGGACAATCTTCTGGCATAGCTCTTTAAATAGCTCCTGACTGGGTCCGTAGTTTGCTTAAAGATGGAAACTTTGTTGATGTCAATCTCCTATCGGAGGTTCCGTCTGAACTCTTGTACTGAACTCGTGTCTCTCCTTCTCGAAAGCATACTCAATCTGCAGTTTCACTGAAAAATTATTAAGTAATATTGATTATTAAATGTTATAAACACATGATAGCATCAAAAAAGGACACATTTCATAGATTTTTTTTTGTATATAAAATAGACTGACGAAAATTAAAAGGTATATCTTTTGTTATCGTGAAATTTGATGTTCGAGCCCGAAGTATCTTCTGTCAAAATCTATATTTCGATCGTTGTGTGGTGTCGTCAGAGTAGGGTTTCAATGTAACAAATGTCAAATGAAGTTCGTTCGTGCCGATATATCGAAGTGAAGGTTTTCGTGATAGGAATCACTCGAATATCGCCCAAAACATTGTTATTAGTGTTTTCGGAGTAGACCTCCAGTTCATTGTTTTGAAAAAATAAGGAAGTTTAATTTGAAGCAGTATTTTGATTTAATAGTATTGTTTCTCTATAAAAGTTTCGTTAAATTGTTTGTCGTGAGATTTGAACAGACTTTGTTTCTTGTTTTCTTGAAAAATCCAATACAAGTCTTCCGTATGAGAAAGGCGGACACGCGACTTGTTACACTTAAACTCAATTTTTTCAATACTCTGAATTCAAATTTGGATCAATGGCATACTGAAATGTTGGTTAGTATGCCAGCTTCAAAACTACATAAAATCTTTTTGATCGATCAAAGATTTTTTTTATGTTCAGCCCATCAAAATTTAAAATGCAGTGGGGCTCGATTCAAGTGTCCGGGAGTGTATCATATAATTAATGAAATTATAGTTTATAACGATACTTTTGTTATATAATTGTCAATCAATGTTTTCTTGTAGCGCTCCTATGGATTCATTCAATGTTGTGAGAGACAAGCTTGCTTGATTTTCCACGTTAGTCAGTTTAGCGCCAACATTGAATTTCTCAAAATTGATAATCCTGATTGAGTTTGAAATGACATATAATCGCCGTACAGGAATTGCTTCCACTGTTACAAAGCCCATTACTCACCTCAAGTGGTAAGTCTTTTGTCAACATATTTAGGATATCACTAACCAAAAGTTTAGGGTCAGTTGTCTCACATTGAACCAGGCAGACACACTGAACCATGAACCCAGAGCATCAGAAAATCTGCAAAAGAATGTAACACCGCTTAACCCACATTGGGTCGCTACGTTACTAAAAACTTGCACGTCACCATCAATGATCTCGTGGATAAGAAGCTTACATCAATTTATGAAAACCTCACAATATTTACACTCTAACAAGAAAAAGAATTGGAAGCCTACATAATCGATTGCGCTTTAAAATTCTATGGGTTTTTTTCTACCAAACGCTGTGTACGTACCCACTTTAGTAACGACACTGCCGTCGATTTGTCAGTTCTATACCATGCCAAACTCGGAAGCCGTTGGTTACTCTATAAAATCGGTAGGTATACATAAATGTACGTACATACCAGTTACCTACACAATATTGTGCATAATATATTTTGGTCTTTATTATAATTTAGGATGTTACATTTATTCAAATTCTTTACTACTTGGCAATATTTTATAGATTTGCACTTTATCTAAAAATGTTTTTGACCACTGGCAGTAGGCACAAAGGTCATTGTACGAAATTCTTCCTGTTACGCGACCGAGGTAGGTATACTACAATACTTTTGTCTTTTATCTTATACTTATTGTATAAAAATAAATTAAAAAATCACAATTTGGTGATTAAAAAACTGTTCGGTGTAAAGCCATAGGTTATCATGATTCTGAGTAAATAGTGTGTTTAATGCAGTACATCAACTATATCATCAGCCTATGTAGAGATACAGGCTGATAATGTTGTTGGTGTATGGCATTAAACACATTATTAGCCGTGGAGAGCCACTGGAGGCCTCTACCACAGCTAGCCGCTACACACGACCGCTCTTCACACCCACCACCGGTGAACTTTGTCACGTCGTTGGTACATCTGGTGTAGGCATCCCACACTGCAGGCCAAAATAGCAATAGAAGGTGAGCATTCCTCTTAGAAAGCTGAAATTCAATGGAAATAGCAACCTATCGTATCAAAATTCTTCCTACCTCCACGTATTACGCAACTGGCGAAATGTTAATTAACGGCGTGTGTTCAGACATGTTCGTTCTTACACGAGTCAAGCTCGCACAAACAAATGAATGTGTTGCGCAAACACCAGGGAGTTATGGGTTACATCAAAAGTAGGTCGTCAATTGTAAACTTTACCAGCAGATCGTATGGAACACTGCTCACACATACAAATGGCGAAACGTGTGCTCATTAGCGTTTGGCTCTTGTCGATCTATATACACAGGGACATTGGTAACAATACAAAGAAATGAATAGAACGAAAGAAAGGAATGAATGAAATAACACTACAATGGAAGAAACGAAATAAATGGAAATAAAATCTTAGGAATAACTAAAAGAATGAAAATAGACATTGGAATAGTTGACAGTATTTATGAGCGAGAGCGAGATGGCAGGTAAATGACAAGATTTTAAAACTGTTTCCACTGATTTTGGTCAAAAATACGTCCGGAGCCGTCTGAATAAATACCCCATGCATCAATGAAAACCTCAATAAATTCTAACCAATAAATTTCGAGATTACAGCGAAGAAACAGACAGAAAGACAAATGCATTACTTAATATACAAATATATATATTTAGAACTTTAGAAGTGACATTACCGTAACCAGCCATTTTATAGTTCTCGTGGACATTGTCGTGTGCATGAGGGATGTACGGTCTTGAAACGCCGCGCTGGGAGACGGATTGCAGAGTCCACTCTTGAGATGGTGTACTTCCTCGGCCTCTAATGGTAAAGACTTTGATGTCCCTTAGTAGCCTTTTACGACATCCACGGGAAGTGTCATTACGAGTGTCGAAGTGAGATCACGAATGATAAAGACGAGTATTTATCTAGAAGCCTTTCTTGCCTACTCTTCACAGCCACCTTTATAAAGTTTGACAAACATTAATTAATTATTAGATCCCAAATCTTTTCAGTGGCAAATCACAAAGTACATGCAACATTATCATCTTGAAAACCTTCGGATCCAGCTTTGTTTGCCAATAAATTACGAAGTTTGGACGAGGAAACTTGGAGAAATTCCATTAATTTCTCCGGTCTTGAGCCATTCAATATGTATATTCGTTATTTACATAGTCATCTGTATTACGCTAATGGAAAATGACTGGTCATTCGTATTTGGATTAATGCTGCCTTTTGTTTTTGACGAAGACTCTAGAACTCACGGTTCCTATTATTCAGCATCTTTTAATTGAGCATTGGAATGTTTGTTGCCATATTTTGGTTGGCTTAGGTGGCAACTCACCATCTGAAAATCTCACATATTGGTGGGTTTTCAACTTGTGCCGCCGAATCATAAACTAAAAATAATTACATGAACAAAAGCAAATTTATAGGTGGCTCAAATTTAGATTCTCTGTTGACAATAAAAAAATAGAAGTCACGCGAAACGTAAGCCCGTCGACACGTAAGAAACGTACTTTAAGATTATTTCTTCAGTTATTTAAATGTGCATTTTAAAAGACAGTGTGCATATAGAGGCCCATTTATAGCAGTGCATGATAAAATAGCAATGCTAATTAAGCAAACGAAAACAATCTATTAAGCAAAATTATATATACTATTTAAACCAAACAGAAACAAAACTATATTCAAAATATTGTTTAAATTAACACAGAAGTAAATTGTTGTACTTGTGTGAATTATGTCCAAAGTTTAGGACATTAAACGCTCGTTTAGTGGCCAACAGCAATGAGGAATGTGATACATTTAAATTTATGAGAAAACTGTATACGTGTTTCGTAGATTGGAGGAGATATATTCAATAGTAGCGAACTACAATAACAGCTTAAGTCCGTCCATTTTTGTACATACGAGTAGACCGCTCCCAGGCCCTCCACGTTTCTTATTTAAGTACTATTGGCAACTTACTTCAGCTCCTCGGTAAATACAGCCGGAGAGCATCCTTATGGTCATTTAATTATTAACAATTTAATTATTAACCATTTAATTATTAACCATTTAATTACTAACCATTTAATTATTAACCATTTAATTATTAACCGTTTAATTATAAAGCATTTAATTATAAACCATTTAATTATTAACCATTTAATTAATAACCATTTAATTATAAACCATTTAATTATTAACCACGGATGCCGAGACTGCTTTTTGATGTGTTTTTCAGTGCTGATCTGCATTTTTCCAATAAAGCTGTATATTTGTCAGATTTCCACATTTTTCATGCTTTAACTTTTTTACTTATTTTCATAACACTTTTTAGAACATAAATAAAGAGATTTCTCTTGCTGCGTAAAATGTGTACACAAGTGTTTAAAATTCAGAAAATCTCACAGAAGACTTCTTTGAAATATACTGCATTTGCAACTTTATCCTATTTCACCAATGTACGTAGCTTTTGTTCCGGTAGCTTTTGTCTTTTTAACCATACCATCCTATCCCTCCCCATTTTCCCAACCCCTTCTCCAAATCCATTCCTAAATCTCCGAATGTAGGCAGCGCATCCGGGGGCGTGTCATCGTTTCTCAGTCTGATCTGATGTCATCATGAATCGCGGATGTCTATGGGCGACGGTACCTATTTACCGTCGGATGGATTGTATGCTCGTTTGCCACCTTACTTCTATATATAAAAAAATTCTTAAAAACAATAACAATGACCAATAACTTGTACCGCATTCCAAAATAAACACCAAACTGAGTGCCGCTGAGATTTCTATCAAATTGAATTTATCACGGAACATGCCGTTGAAATAGTAAATAAACTAGGGTCGCTGATTCGATTCCCGCGTGGAGCACGTGAGGCGAATATAGTCGCGTTTGTAGTGTCATGGAAACGTGAGACTTCGGCTTTTAGAAAGGTCTTTATAAGGAGTGTTAGTAAGTGCCAGCGACTTCACTTGTGTTAAAGTATATTTAGCGTAAATAGATAGACAAAACACTTTACTATTTATATCTTCCGTTATTGTTTTAATTAATTGTTTTATTATGAATTGTTAGAATAAGACATATTTCATTTTTTATTCTAACTAGGCAACTCCTATTTTTTATACGAAGGCGGCAGAGGTTCATACAGTCCATCTGGTGGTAAGTGGTACTGTCGCCCATGGACATCCGCGGTACATGCCAATGTCAGACCCGAATGGCAAACGCTGGCAGGTACCCGGATGCGCATCCGGGTACCTGCCTTTTGAGATATGAGAATTGATTTGGAGAAAAGGTTGGGTAAATGAATAGTATAGAAGGGAATCGGCTGTTGAATTGCAGCGTGCACCCTCCCCCTCCTCCAATTTCACCAAGGAGGCTAACAGACGCATTCAGCTGGACTGGACAGCTTTTGCGGAAACGCGTCTGCTCTTTTCATTGCCTATACCCTAATGCTTGGAGACGAACGTTTTCAGAAAATGTCTAGGCAAGTCTTATTTTTATACGAAGGCGGCAGAGGTTCATACAGTCCATCTGGTGGTCCCACTGTGTTCCGCCATATGCCATTGTGGTTCATACAGTCTGCGTTCTGCCACTTATGACGTACGATGTTATGGAGAGAGCTATGCTCGGAGTTCCTTTGTGGAATAAAATCCGAAACGAAGCGATTCACCAAAGAACTAAAGTCACCGACATGTAGAACTACGGACTGTAGAATCGGCATGCTAATGCAGGTCATAATTGCCTCAGGACCAATAACCGAAAACGAGTTTTCGAATGTAGGCCACGAACCATGTGGTGCAGTGTGAGACGCCCCCCGCTTAGGTAGACCGACAACTTGAAGAATTTCGCCGGTGGCGCCGAAGATCGTGTATGGTGGCGAGCCTTGGGAGAGGCCTACATCTAACAGTGCAGCCTACATCTGCATGGTCTGCTATGGTAGATGAAACTTTCTATCTCCATGTTATATCAAATACAAAAACCTACAAATCACTGTAAAAATACGCTAAATTTTACATCATCATGTCTCGGGACATCATTCGTCACTAATACACTAAAAAACACCTTATCTCATGAAATCCACTTTCTTTTGCAATGTAAGTTATGCAATGCAATGTAATTTGCAATTTATTTCAAAGAAACACGAAAATGAATTGCAAGAAGCAATATGCGGAGTGGTTTAAGAGTATGCAACATCCCTAAGATGTGTTTTCCGTGTACATGTAGGCCACAATAGTATAATAATAATTTGTACTAGCTCCACGGCTGGCTATATAATTTCTCAGGGGATCCGACCCAAATTCCGAGGTCGAAATCCAGACTTTGTTGTAGAGCTAGGTGTGACATTTGTCGTTTGAGTGACTTATAGCTAAAGGAGAAAATTTTAAAATAAACTTCATTTTATGTTTATATAGTGCTTGCTTTATATAAATGTTACCTGTGTTTAATTGTTGAATAAAATGCTCAATCATTAATTTCTAATCCATACTTTTCCCGGGGGGGGGGGGGGGGGGCAAGTTGTCCACGTCCGTAGGTTTGATGCTAAAGCCGGCCGACACCACACGACACGTGAAGAAGTCTCTACCAGTCACAATTTCCACTCTCTGCTTCACATGAGGTACCTAACTACTCCAAACTTGGTTATCACGACAGGTTATGTGGAGCCGTCTAAAGTGGCCTGGATATGACACAGTATCGTGCTATGACGTTGACACAAATTGCAAGGAGGAATTCTATAACTATTGTTGAATTTTACTTTTCGATTGGGGACAATTACACTGTTTAATCGAGGCACGTTTTGAGGCAGTTTAGTCTATTCTCTTCGAAAACCTTTCGAACTTACGCCGGATAGAACCCGAAATCTATACGATAGATTAAACTAAAAGTTCTTAGAACTGGCTATTGTACAATATGAAAGAGAAAAGAAAATTCAAATTTTAAAAATTGAACTCTCCGCTTGTCAAACGCCGTTAATTTTTTAAAGCTGTCATTTGTTTTTTATTTCGGGCGGCAATTCGAAAATTAAGTGTTTGCGAAAAAATGTATTTAACAAAAGTACGTTTTCGTTCAATGATTTTTTATGACGTTCGTTGCGATCTAAACCAGAAACAAAGTTAAAAAAGACTTAAGTTAGTTTGCATTTAAAGATAACACCCCATCCAATGTCACTGTTTATAACTGGTTCAGTGAATTTCAACGTAGTTGTACTCACCACAGTAACGATGTTAGTCCTGCGACGGCGGTGACGGAGGAAAACATCAAAACTGCGGCTCATGGTCGAAGCAAACAAACAAACGACATATCAGCACATACGGGCATCATTAGGTATTGGTATGAGTCAAGTTGAAACTATTTTACACTATCACCTACGGGTAAGGGTAAGCTTTGTGCTAGATGGATTCTTCACAATTTGAGTAAAGCTCAAAAACACTGCCGCGTGGAATGATGTCTCCAAATGCTTAAAAAATTCGACAATGGTCATTGCTGTTTTTGATATACTAATAGGTGATTAAAAGCTGGATGTACTGCTACAAGCCTGAAACTAAGAGCCAATCTGTGCAGTGGGTCTTTCCTTTGCCGATGAAAGTGAAGAAAAGACAGAGTGGTGACAAGAAGATAATATCCTCCTTCTTTGACAGATCGGGCCACTTTGGTACTATAACTTTAGAAAATAAAAGAAGAGTAAATGTGGTGGTCTGGTATGTAAACAGCTGCTTTCCTTCCGTTTTGGAAAAAATCAAAGAACGACGCCCACGAAACAGAGGGATTGTTCTTCACGACAATGCTCCAGCTCACTCCGCCAGACAAATGAAGCAATGGTTCATCCGCCTGTCAGTCCGACATTGCGCCCTGTGAATTTTATCTATTCCCTAAAATTAAGGATAAACTCAGAGGAATACGTTTTATGAATGCAGAAGGGGCAGTAACGGTCTTCCAAAAGGCTATCCAAAGGTGCCAAACAGTGGTTTCATCACATGAAAAGTATAAATAATAAATCAACTTGCATCTTTATATCTGATTTTTTTTAGATTCTAAATACTCTGTGGTACCCACATTTTTTATATCGCAATTTTTTTTTTTGAAAGAAGAAAATTTTAAAATCACGTATTATAAAGTACAAGTGATAGAGAGCCCAAAACAACAATTGTTAGATTTTTTGTATGTCTGTCTGAATGAACACGCATCGCGCAAAAACCACGGGATGGATTTATATGTAACTTGGTATAGTTATAACTTAGGTCAAAATTTAAGGTATTTGTAATCCAGATAAATAAAAGAGTTCCCACGGGAATCACTCTGAAGTTCAAGCGAACGAAGTCGCGGGCACTGCTAATGCACCCAAAGGTTGCCTGGAAGAGATCACTTTGGCGATAAGGCCACCTGTTGTACTTTTCGTGTTACTTGTTAAAATTGTATTCTGCTAATCGTAGGTAGATATTGTGTTTTTCTTTTAAGTTTAATATCTTGTTTCTCTTTCTAACCTTGAGCTCAAGTGCACTGAGCGTTTGTATTACTACCAATTTTCATCGCACTCTTCAGTTTACACCATCCATTTTAATCTCAAAAATTCTATATAAATATTGCAGAATACCCAATACTAAAGCATGACCTACATACATGAATCTGAAACTGAAATGTTATGTGTTGCGTGAATTATTAGAGAGCTTAGTTGGTGGTTTACTAATCATTGTGTTTGAAGTTGGAAAGCAACTTCTAAGGACTTACACTTGTATACGAGTACTTATACATATCAGGGTTTTCCACTAATCTAAGACAAGGTTCTTCAAGAGAGATGTAAACATACCATAGACATACCATTCACTCTACCGCGACTCGCTACCACATACGATCATCGACTCTTCTGAACCAACCACCACCGGCGAACTTCAAGTCGTAGATCCACCTGCCCGGAAGGCGTCACGTACTACGCTTCCTAGTAAGTGGCCTTAATTCGAGCACTCGTCTACCCTAATGGTTATCGGTCCTATAGCAAATTGCTAAGTACTGATGTAGCATGCGAATTCTGTGAGCTGTATCGGTAGTATAATTAGATCAGAAAATCTCCTCGTCCCGTTATACTTCCTATTTCTCATCCTTCCCAACCCCTCTTTCAAATCTACTCCGAACTCTCCAGAGGTAAGCTGCGGATCCAAGGACGTACCTACCATCCAAGGATGTTGGCATGCATGACATATGGCGGATCATAATCCACCACGCGGGCCTTATGCAGGCTTAGATAGGGATCTAGATAGAATGCTTCTTGGTGATCTTTCATAAAAACTTTTAAATTTCTTCTAGACGGCTGCACATGCCACTGCCAATTGTCAGGCAGCCGTGTGAACAGTTACAAGCGACACCATACAACCTGGGTTTTACGTACCTATAGTTCATCTGTAGGTAATTCGGGAATGCGAAAAAAGAAACAAAATCGAATGGACTTTAATCACCTGGGTGATTTTCTTCGTATTACTTATGAGTCAACAGCGATCACCCAGATTATGTCAACTAGATTATATAGTGAATTAAATCGTTCTTTTGAGCTATTTAGTCACCTGATCACCTGGCGACACCAAGTGCCCGAGACGACTCAAAGTCCACAAAAACAAACTTTTCTACCTACAAACCAGACTTAATTCATGTCATACGTGTGTATGACACAGTTTGGCGAGAAGGGTAAATACATTTTGTTTATTTTAGTAACGTTGGATATGAAATTAGAATAAATAGAGATTTAGAGTAAAGAGCAGGTCGAATATACAGTTAGGGGTTAGTAGACATAGATATTGGCCTTGTGGTGACGGTCGACTTTATGACCCCAACTCCTCCCGTGGTTGTCGTACAACAGCGACTAAGGTATAAAATAGTGGTCATCTCCAAAAGAGTGAACTCGCTAACTCGCTTGGCCAGCGTGCAGTTTTAAGACCATACTACCCTCGACCACAGGAGTGGACTATAAAAGGATTGGTTTCGGTTACTAACTTCAGCTACCCAATAAACAGTCAGAATCTCTCATGAAGAGTTTCACTTTGCCACGATCCAATTTTCCTGTATCACAAGCGTGACTGCGCACAGCCATATTCAATTTCCCGGAGTTTACTTGCTATCTCCAAGTATTTTTAAAGTGTGTTTGCATTTTACAAGACGCGAGAACGTGCGACGCTTGGTGTAAGTACTTTACTCTAATATAGAACCGATGATATGACGTTAGCTTTTATAATCTATGCATACATATATCTATACCGTAGGAGAATATTATACATAGGTACTAGATATGTTATACAAGCACTCCAGGGCAGGCATAGGTCATTTTTTTTTCTCATTTTTAAGGAACTTTTATGCCTTGGCACATGTCAGTTCCATCGTGCCCTAAACTTACATTCTTAACATTAATGTAGGTACCAATATATCAGCCCTAGTGTGAGGGCTCACGAATCTGTACAAACTAAATGCTGCTCGTGAATTCGGTTCTCCTAGTTTGGGCATAGGTCTTATAGTGTGCTATGTACAGTACACCTCGAATTATTTAATTCATATGTATTTTGAAAATGGAAGTTTCAAATTTGACTTTTTAATGAACCCTTCATCTGCACACCCCTAGAATTTGTCAACCAGGTTTCTTTGATAAGAACGTATGACGTGTCATCTAGTTTATTCCCATATCCATTATATATACATAAATTATAATAAACTCGTAACAAAGTCGTGTCTATACATGACACATTTTTGAAAAAAAGTGATTACAATATAAAGTACGAATGATGTAGAGCCCAAAATAACAATTTTTAGAATTTTTGTCTGTCTGTCTCACACGTATCACTTAAAACATACTGGGCCGATTTTAATGAAACTTGGCACTGTTATAGTCTTATAGCTTATGTGCCGGGTTAACATTTAGAGTACATTTTATCCCGATCCGTTACAGAATTCCCACGGTAATCCCTCTAAAGTTCACGCGAACGAAGTTGCAAGCACCGCTAGTAAATGATGAAAATAACGCTACCATATGAGGTTCATCTAAAACCGACCCAACTCAGGCACACACCGATGGTATATAGATAAGCTATTTATTGTTCACCAATACATGTTGCAGAAAGACAAATTAAAGTAAATAAAACGAAACGTACCTATAACAGGTGCCCTTATCGCCAAAGCGATCTCTTCCAGGCAACTCTTTGGGTGGTAACGAGAAAACTGATAACAATATCAAAAACAGGTAGATGGTGCAATTTTACATAATATATAGGTACATAAATCAACATAATAAAACTATACATAATAACAGCCTGTCTCTCCACCGACTCGCGATCCCGCGGTTCCTTCCGCCGGTCTACCAGCGGGGGAACCCTTAGGCTCGTTCTTGCACATACTTTTTGCTCCTGACTCATATATGTCCGGTGACTCTGGAAAGGCCATTAAGGCCACAAGAATTTAGTCATTCCGAAAAAAAAAAAAAAAAGAATACTCTCCACTGCTGGATATATATAGGCTTCTCCCAAGCATCGTCACCACACACGGTCTATTGCTCTTCTCATCCAGCCACTATCGACGACTATACGTAGACCAAAAAAGTTATAATTTTGGAATACTGAACCCATTTGGCTCATTTACGATCTTATACTTATGTAAACTATTTTTATGTAAAATTTTATTTCAATCGCTATTTTCATAGTTGGTGTGTGATGTCGATCGGTTAAACTAAACCTCATCTCTTCCCGTGGCTGTCGTAAAAGGCTACTAAGGGATATCAAAGCCCTGAGGAACTACACCACCTCTAAAAGAGTGGACTCGCTAACTTCCTGATTTTATAATCCTGGTGTTTTGGTAATCTAAAAAACAATTGTTTTACATTCTACTGGTAAAGTAAGAATAAGCGAATACCAGCAACTCATTCATCAATTTCTATCACTTATCTCCTTTATCCACACCACAGCAGATAAGCATAATTAAAATACGTCCGAACAAAAGACTAAATAGAAGTTGTACAGACTAAAATTTAACTCTTTTATAATTCTATCATAATAATCACTGCAATTTCCGTCTAGACGCTAATTATTTGTCTGTATTCTGTGTAATTATCCCCAAATCTGGCTCTCGGCTCGCTTTGTTAGTTATTTAAACAAAGCAGCCGGATTACGTCGTGTTACTGCTGTGTTTAGTTAGGTAACGGGATATTGCAAACATACCCGTATACCCACGAGGTGGGTATTAGTGAAGCTTGTCGCTCTTGGCTACATTTATAAGATGTACGAGTAGTTGGATTATTATCCTGGACTTGGTAAATATTTGTTCAGTACCTGCGATTCTCTTAAGTACGTAGTTAGGTGGTGAATGTGGATATTATGATGATAATTTAAAAAAATATATTTTTATTATTATTTATTTAAGATACGTTAATTATTAACACTATTTATTTAGCGTACAATTTATTGATGTAGATTGTCGGCCCGCACCGGTCACAAAATCAAACTAAAATTATTGCCAAGATTTGATCCGTCACTATTAGCAACAAGTAGTTCCGAATGGGACATTCCAGATGGGACAGTCTATTCTGGATACAACTGCTTTTAGAATGCTGTTGTCGCTGTACTGCAACCTATGCATCAAAGAGGCAGTCATCTTCCTAGTAGTAGCATGAAAATCGTCAATGAATGTTTCTATAAACATACCGGATGCACTGCAGTAAAAATTCAAGGGACTCTAACTCAGGAATTTGAGTCGAGAAAGGTACATACATACCGCATGGTCATAAAATATTCCAAAAAAAAATTACTTGTAGAAAGTCGCCGGTATTGCCCGAATGAGAAGAACTGGGGCCTTACCACCATTCCTTATAGCAGTATTATTTTAACCTTACTTTTCAATTTCGTACCACGGCGTCCTTAATGTAAGCTTATTTTATTAATGATTTAATAGGAAGTTTTAGTGACGTTAACACAATTCGATAGCTTATACTGTAGTGCAAATCGGAACGTTGTATGAAAGAAATGACGTTATACAGTTCATATAGCGTTATCTCGTTTTGTTTTTTTAGCAGGGAATAGCCAAATAATTAAAATCATTCGTTCTTTCTCTGCACTAAGCATTAATACTTTGGTGGAGGTCATGGTACGAATATGAGTAATGTTGTTTTAAGCCTGAAACAAAATGTTCCTGCAACAATATTGTTTTGTAAAGGATGGTGGTAGGGCCCCTGAAGACCGTGTATGGTGACGGGCCTTGAAGAAACCTGGTGTGCCGATTCTCTAAGCACACATCGTTACAACCTTGAAACATCGGCGATTGTAGGTTCGTTGTCGACACTAGCGACTCAAGGATGTTGACGGCGCGAGACGGAACTAATAGGTACTTTTTGTATGAAATTGGTATTCTCTAATCTCTAACATCCGCAAAACAACGATGTCATGGATGTGATCTCCGTGAGCTCTCCGATGTCAACAACGATGAAATGTCGCTTCGAGAATCGACCTACTGTATCCAGTAGATACACACTGCTAATAGTAGCATGCTAATACCACTCCTTAGCTGTACAATATTAGGTTCTAAATATAGTAAATTGACAAAGTAAATAAAATTCCCTTTTCTTTAAGTTTCCTCGCTCCTCGCCTTCGCCTCAGTTACAAGGCATTTTTCTGAGAGTATCAGATTTAACAGCGGTTAACGTTGTAACGTTACACGTTGCTATATTCACGCTGTATATGTAATAATAAGCTATTTCCGCGCAAACGGGGTGTTAACGCCTTTGTGATGCGGTACAAAAATTACAGTAGTTCCCATTTGTCCTGTATAACCGTGACGTCATAGAACTGTAAAGATTTTTTTGTCCCAATTGTTACATAATACAACAAACGAATTAATAATTGTCCCACTGTATCCTTCTGTATCAGCATACTCCGCTCTGAAAACGTCACGCTGGCTCTTTAGACGCCTTAATTTTTTCTTTATTTATTCAAAAATCGTACAATCACTTATCAACAATGTCACAATCAGATACACAGAACAGACGACTTTTCACGAGTTTTCTTTAGTTTACGAAAAAACAAGAGATTACTGCGATAAGAATGAGTAAAAAAACCAATTACTACATGATTCTAGATGATAATTTAATGGAAGCCAATCCCAACATTTTTAACCAGCAACAAACTTTTTTATTTATTATTTTATCACAGAGGTACATTGAAAACGATAGCGGTACATATCGTTTTCAAGATTAATGCACATCTCAATAGTTTTAGACGTGGGGCCGGACCAGGCTGACGCCCGTCAAAAATGGCACGTTTTCAAATTTAAAATTAAATCCTCAACTTCAGTACCAAGTAACCCCAGCTCAGAATGGATGCGCTAATAACATCCCTCGCTCCGCTCGCCTCGTAAACGCTTTCCGGTGAAATATATATAAAAATTGAATGAATAAATGAAATTTTCACTATACTCGTACAAAAAGCAAGCTTTCAATAGATGTGCAAGTTTTAAAAGGTACGTAGAGAGTATTAATGAGATTTTTAGGACATGATAGCAGAGTACTTATAGAATTGATGTTTTTATAGTTGACCAGCGGCTCACCCTACTTTATCTAAGAGTAGCGACCCGCCCTCGCTTCGCTTCGGTTTATAAGTTTTCTTTTCAAAATTTCAAAATAAAATATAGCTTTTATTAGACACGGATAATGTAGCTTCCTATTTGTGAAAGAATTTTTGAAATCGGTTCAATAGTTCCAGAGATTACCCCCAGCATACCTACAAACACACAATTTTACCTCTTTATTATAGATATTATAGATGGCACAAGGATTCTCTTTGGAACCTAAATATAGCATGTGTCTATCTGTAGTTTTTCAGTACCTCTTACATATAAAGAAACAAAAAAACGAACTTATAGTCTCAGTTTGTTATTTTAGTATCTGATTTCAGACCAGGCTTGTGTCTGAAATCGAAGACTCTTTAGATCTAGTCTCGATTTGGGGTTCTCTGAACCTAGTGGATTTCAACCCAACTAAGACGCAAGTCTGTGCATTCTCCGCTAAAAAAAAACCCTTTGTCGTAGCACCTCGCTTTCAGAGCATGCCTCTTAAGATCTCGGAGAGTATCGGGATCCTTGGTGTCGACATCTCCAGCAAAGTCGAATTTAGGGGTCATCTGGAAAATAAGGCCAAAATGGCCTCCAAAAAGCTCGGTGTGCTGAACAGAGCGAAGCGGTACTTCACCCCTGGGCAACTCCTTATGCTTTACAAAGCTCAAGTGAGGCCCCATATGGAGTATTGCTCTCATCTCTGGGCCGGCGCACCGAAATACCAACTGGACCGATTTGACTCCATTCAACGACGTGCTGTTCGTATTGTCGACGATCCCACTCTCACGGGCGGTCTAGAACCCCTCAGCATTCGGAGAGACGTTGCGTCTCTCTGTGTGTTCTACCGCCTGTACAATGGGGAATGCTCTGAAGAACTGTTTAATATAATTCCCACCTCGGGTTTCTACAACCGCATTTCCTCGATACGGAGGTGTCGCGCACTGTTCGCTCCAAAAATTATTTTATACCGCGAACCCGTAGGCTGTGGAACGAACTGCCTCAAGAGGTCTTTCCATTAAGCTACGATATGGGGTTCTTCAAGAGAGCTGTGAATAGGATTTTGCAAGGTCGGCGGCGCGCCCGCGTGCCCCCTGGTGTTGCAGGTGTCCATGGGCGGCGGTAACACTTACCATCACGTGGGACCGCTTGCTCGTCCGCCCTCGTCTATAAAAAAAAAAAAAAAAAAGTATAAACACGACAACTAAAGAAGAAACCGAAAGAATTAAAAAGAAAATATTAGACGAAATATTAAAAAGAATTCGAAAATTCATTATAAATTTATGTAAAGTTTCAAGAGAGCGCTTTTCGAACAACTGATCTATTCGAACTTTTTTTTTAAATATTCAGTAAATCTACAGATTTCACAGAAATCAGCTTGTTAATATTTTGAGCTCTGTCGACAAACTTGTTCTTCAATGAAATGATAAAATATAATGTATCCCGGTTAATATGATTTCTCTACCTTGCACTCGATTCGCTGTTTTCAATTATTTAGATCGATATAAAAATCTATTCTTTGAACCCATAGCATTGATTCTTCGATTATTCGATCTCAGATCGCTACCCCTACTTTGATATAATATATCGGATGTATTCATATCATAAATATAAATGGATGCACCCGAAGAAACGGAACCAGTAATTCTTCCCTAAACAAACTTCGCTTTAAAGACGTCATATGGTAAATGTCGTGTTTCGTCAACACCGAAATATAAACTAACACGGGGCTCGTGCCGCGGAGCTACAGCGCCGTATCTTGCGATAGTAATATAGAAGGAACGCTGGTACAGAGTAGCCAGATAATTCAGAGACTTTTTCCTCCGGCTGTCGTCTTCACTGATATTGGGATGTATCACAAACATATCACACATGGACTATATTTAAAAATCCGTCCTTAAGCTCATGGAAACTCAGTGGTATTCTATGATATATTTTTGTTATTTGGTTTTATAATAAATAATAATAACTTACCGTGCTCATCTACCATCTTCAACCTATATAAAAAGCTTTTAACTCTTCTAATGCCCGAAAAACCATTATTTTAGCCATTTCATTCTCCACAAAACTCCATAAGTCAATATTTTCATAGAATTTCCTATCTGTTTCCAAGAACACGCACAAGAATAAATTATACAAAAAAACACAGACCACGAAGTAACCTTTAATAGATGTATCAAAACTAACCCATTACTGACCTAAGTTACCATAAAGCTGAAATCTGTAGACTGGCCATTATTAAATTGCACGAAATGACAATTGAAACTTTACTCGGGATTCGCTATTCATAAATAATAATAAAGACCATCTACTTGTCCGTCCGTCTCCAGATTCGGCGTATATTTTGGTTTGACTTAATCTCTGTTCCGCCACGTTACCCTGTCTCTCTGGCTGAGTACGTAACGTGCCACGCTCGGGAAGAGAGGCGTACTTATCTACAAACTGACAACAAATTCCAAGCGCATTTTACCTTCGCGAAATATTAAAGGTGTTTATATTAAAATCGTGTATACTACATGCTGAAAAGCGGCATATGATAACACTTTCCTCTCATTTCCACCTGTATGTCGACGCAACAAGATTTACTTCAATTATTTATTTAACCTCTGTTCTGTGATTCACCGTTTTAATCAAAGACTGAGTCAATTATATTACACATCCCTGAAGGTTTTCTTTTTTCTTTTAACAATTCGAAAACAAATTTAGTTAACAAAAACAATTAGATACTAATAATAATTATTATAAATACTATTACTAATTATAACTTAAAACTAACTCAAAATAAATATTAAAAATATAAATAGGTGTATAAAATCCTCCAAATATTGGATATATTGAATATGTCGTACAAATGTGGCTCCTGTGCCAAGGTATCCAGCATACTGGGGGCGTTACCTTGCTAGATGGCACCGATGATGCATTGCGTCAAATAATGACCAGCTCTAGGGTCGCTAGTGTTGGATTGAAAGATCTTTGAAAAACGGAAATGCCCTAGGACCCCACGGACACTAGGGTCCCGATGGAGGTGTCACGTACTGTTCGGTCCAAAAATCATTTTATACCGCGAACCCGTAGCGTGTAAAACGAACTGACTCAATTACGCTACGATATGGGGTTCTTCAAGAAAGCTGTGAATAGGATTTTGCAAGGTCAGCGGCGTACCCGTATACCTTCTGGTGCTGCAGGTTTCCATGGGCGGCAGTAACACTTACCGTCACGTCCGCTTGCTCGTCTGCCTACTTCCCTGTAAAAAAACTCATACAAATGACTGCATTGTCAATTGCGCCGACTATTGGTTACACTTTTGATATAGTAATTGGGGGAATAATTCAACATACATTACATATTCTATATTAATGTTATTATATATAAAATTTATTTTATTAAAATAGCTCATGACCTACGAGATGAATTATGGAACCGTTTTTTTAAATTTAATCGAAATTTTAATTTCCCAGCGTTACTAAAATAAACAAAATATATTTACTTATCTCGCCAAACTTCATATACATCCCGCGTCACAGTTTGAAGCGAGCCTCGACGCCCAACTCAGATAGACCTTTGAAACCACATTCAAGTAACCATTTTACTTCTACTTTAAATAGCGAAAGGGGGAAGGGGAAGTTCAAGGATAACTGGTGAAAGTGGAAGGAGACTAAATAACAGAAGTGTTTGCCAAATAGCTAATCTTAGTGATGCTAGGGTATAGGAGCGAATTTGGGGGAATTTTGACGAAGTATTTTGGCATAATTGGCTTTTGTACACAGTAGTCAATGAAGAGATCGCTTTAGCAAGAGGCCGCCTATTGTACTTTTCGTAATACTTAATTAAATTGTCTTTTTGCAACACGTGATGGTGTACAATAAAGAGTTTATCTATATATCTATCTATCTAAGTATAAAACTTTTATATTGAACAAGTAATACCGTTGATAAGTAACCTGAAGACCTTACGAAAACATCGTAAGAAGACCCTCGGGCATGGCACAAAAAATCTGGGGCATATCAACATGTAATAACATCAATCAATCCATACTGGATTATGATTTAAAACTGAGTGAAACTAATTTAATTTATAACTAATTAAAGCCTGCAGTGATCGAATGTAATTACTTAAAAAACAAATGTTCACATCCTCATTTCGCTAGTAGTTATAAACAGTCAATAAATGATAAACCAAAAATATTTTCACCAAACTCTCACACTTCATAAAGCATATTTTCCAAAGACTACATCGTAAAACCAAAATAGATAGGTCATAAACTCTGTTCGCATGGAAACTGGCGCGCGATAAAAAGACAGTGGGGAGCGTATCTCATTGTTTGTTGATATACGGTGACAGTATTGTGGAGGGGGTAAAAGGGTGTCTGTGGAGGTTATTGGGCGAAATATGATAAGGGAGAAGAGGAATATGATAGTCTTATAAATATTAAGTGACAGATAGGCAGGTTAAGTGGTTCCCCTCACGCTTGAGAAGACTACAAATCGAGATCGGCGTAACCACCAGCTTCCGTACCTACTCAAAGGCGGCAACATGGGTCACACAAAGCCGAGTAGGTTGCCGGGAACGGCCTACAGGTTAAAATGTGCACACGTTAAAATACCGCCGGCTTCGATGGAATTTGCACATGTCTCTGTTAATATTTCATCGTTTTTACAAAGCCGATGGCCTATGCTGGCGTGCTTCGGTAAGCGTAGAGGTTATCCGCAAGAAACCTGGCTACAAGAGCCCACCAGGATATGCCGCCGGGCTTATGGAGAGGCACCTTTATGATGTTGCCAGCGTTAGCCGTTTATGTTTCAACTCTCAAATACTCAGACTGAAGACTCAGACAAAACTACCGGGAGTTATTCTAACACGTTTCAACAGTGACAGTTGCCACAGTCCGTTTCTGCCCATATTCAACGCTATTCATGATTATTTCCCCATTCCTCTCCTTAGTCCCCATCCTTTCCAATCCCCGATTCCTAAATCCAAAATAAGCAGTGTATCTGTAGACCTGTTAACTTTTGAAACATATAACTGATACTGTCATGTATCGCAAATGTCTATGTGTGATAATAACCTTCCAGCTTAAAGCGGATTGTTTTCTTCGTTTACCACATTATTTCTGTAAAAAAAAACTGTCCCTTAAATGTAGTAGTTACACTATTCTCTATACTCTATACATCCGTCTCCTAACTAAATAAAGAGGTATTTTACTTATACGACCAAAATTGCAGAGATTCTTACGCGACGAAATATTTAGAGTTAAAAAGTGTCGACTCTAGTTTCTCTTGTTACATTGTGCGTCAACACTATACTCGTAAGTACTTTATGATGTTGAGTTAGTCGTCATTTGACCATTGTCGCAGTAGGTACCTCGCTTGTGCAGAATGTTATATTGCGCCAGTAAATATTTTATGAACTTACGTGTTTTATTTAGATTCTATTAGTGCAGATATAATCTGAATATAAGTCCATATTCTGTGTGACTTTGTATCTTGAATAACCTTCTTAATCCTAAATCAAAATACAGGATATTTATTTACAGCGCTAGTGAGGTTAAAATAATTCCTAACTGACTTTCTTAATCCTAATATGAAAATGCAGCACTGATAAGGTAATATCAAGCAGGCTACCATAATAAGAACTCCTACGTTCATCTCTCTAGTGTATAAACTAGTACATGTTACATCACATAAAGGTTACAGCTACGCCTGACTTACTCCAATCGGTAGCTAGCTAGATGACCACTTTGGTAACTGTTACATTTTTCGGGCTACATTCGCAAAAAGAACAAAGCGACCAAATTATCGTTAAGCAAAAATGAACCGAGCAATTTATTCGGATGTTTAAAATCGTTAAATAAATTATAAGGTGGGATCCCCTAACACTTCAGGGGTTGGGGCTAAAGACGTTTTAACCCAGATACACAATGGGGTGTTCTTAAAGAAAATTTCACCTTCGTACGCCGAAATTGCTTGTCATTTGTACAGAATGAAGTCGCTTATAGAAAATGGGCTTGCGGTGTTACTATCGGTTATTTAAACGACGATTGTTAAAAGTTACAGCCTACGGTTATTATTAACTGAAGAAAGTTTTGAACAATATTTTACGGCAATTGATATGGTAATAGTTACAAATGCATAAAGTTGGGAGATGAAGATGAATACCACCGCTTTAAAAGTAAAGGAATAAATTATAAAAAAAAAATATGGAGAACATATGGGTATAGTGGATTATAAGCAAAATCTCCTTTCAGGAGACCTGATAGTCCAGTACATACTTTTAGGACTTGTTTACTTAAAAAAATCTCATGTAAATTGAAGAAAATCAATCTGTGCATATTATTTAAAATCCAATCCAGCAATTAATATCTTATTGCTGTAATTAGTTTGTATACGAATGTGCAGTGCCTGCACGAACCTTCTAGATTTACAGGCACCTCGTAGGCAACATAATATGTATTGTTTTTAGTATATACCTAAATAAAAAATCGATGTTATAATAACTTCGAATAATGAATAATATAAGGTTTCCCTTCAGTTCTAAATCATTCTTTTCACAAATACACAAACATAAAAAGTCCCTTATGTCGTAGCACTTCGCTTTCAGCGCATGCGTCTTAAGATCTCGGAGAGTATCGGGATCGATGATGTCGACATTTCCAGCAAAGTCAAGTTTAGAGTTTATCTGGAAAATAAAGTCAAAAAAGCCTCCATAAAGCTCGGTGTGCTGAACAGATCGAAGCGGCACTTCATCCCTGGACAACTCCTGATGCTCTACAAAGCTCAGGTTAGGCCCCATATGGAGTACTGCTCACATCTCTGGGCCGGCACACCGAAATATCAATTGGACCCATTTGACTCCATCCAACGACGTGCTGTTCGAATTGTCGATGATTCCACTTTCACGGGCGGCTTAGAACCCCTCAATATTTGGAAAAACGTTGCATCTCCCTGTGTGTTATATCGCCTGTACAATAAGGAATGCTCTGAAGAATTATTCAATAACCTCTTGCAGTCCATGGGTGGCGGTAACGCTTGCTTGTCCGCCTACATCCCTATATATTTTTTTTTGTAAAATCTATAATATATGCTTATCGTAAAGCAATTGACATCTTTGAATAAAAAACACAGGAATCGGCATAATAGTCTTACTTCAAGATGTAACAGAACATGTCTTTTACCCGATTACACATACTATGCGCCGTGAGGTGGCAACTGGCCTATTTATATTGTGCCCATGTCATTAATTTTTGCGAATAGCCACGATTTTATGCAATATCGTAGGCACCTTTTTTCATAGTTATGACGTATCCCTGTTAAAATATACATGATAACAGGATAATTAACTGTAGGTACTCAAAATTGATACTATATATCAAGGCTTATTCAACTAGTTATGTGTCTATTGAGTTAGGTTGCATGTTCGTATATTTAATTGAGTACATGAATACGATTGCCAATAACGGTTACACAGATCGGTGAGTAGGAGACGACTGAAGGTAGGCTTGTCTTTTACTGCTGAATTAACATAACATTGTGTCTAGAAGTCGACACCGTGTCGACACTGTGTCCCTTACACTTTCTAGTTCGTGATTTTTGATCCTTAAAACACTGTAATTTCAAAAAATATTTTATTTATAATTTCTTCGAATATCCCATAATATTTATTCACTAAAACCTATGGTACCACCACGACTGTGAGAACCGATCACGTGTGCGAAGGAATTGCCCCAAACGTCACTACAAAGGAATTATTATGTTAAGATGCGCTTTTATCTGGACCTATGAATGGGCAAACCAAAAGATTTTCTTTGAGAACAACCCGCTAAGACATAACATAATAGGGAAAAGGAATTTCTTTGTTTGGTATTATCTAATTTTCTAATTCTGTTAAATTTGCACTTCCACGATATGTAGGTGTCGCGCACTAACGGTCCAAAAACAATTTTATACCACGAACTCGTTGGCTGTAGAACGAACTGCCCCAAGAGATCCTCCCATTACGCTACGACATGAGGTTCTTCAAAAAATCTGATAGAAATAGATTTCTGCAAGGCTCAACATAGCGATGGAAACGAAGTTCTAGTGAACATCATCATACACATCCCCGCCGAAAGTAATACACATCGACTATGATCGGCTAACTTCGGTTTTGTAGAGTGTCGTCTCTGTCGTAACTTCACACGACAAAGACGACGCTTCACAAAATATAGTATCTTTCTAAAGGCCGATGTATAATACTTTCAGCCCGGAAGTGTACAATAGATATAAATATGTAGTTCCTACTGTATTAACACGTGTATCGATCAGAATACAACGGTTGTACAAGGTTTAATTTAGGGATGTAATACAAGTGCCGAAAGTGAAATAATAAAAATATCACTAAAATTAAATCGAAGACTAAAAAAAATTGAATATATTTTGAACATTTTCCTACTGTTATCACAACACAGTTATCATTGTGTTAGTGATAAAACATTAAATTGCGAAGACCTCTGTATGAGTTCTTCTCGTTTGCAAACGGTACTGTCTTGTACCTACGTGTCAAATACCTTTTTGTATGAAGTTTTCAAATTTCACAATACATCCGCTTTCACAAAACACAAATTTCACAAAAAACAGATGACGAAGATGCAATACCTAGTTTACAAACAAAAAAAAATACTCTCAGACCAACTTATATGTATTGTTCTTTATTGACATAGCTGGGCATAAGACCGTTAATCCGTTAATCGTTAATTAACGAAGTTAACTTTTCGTGTAACGGATTAACTTTTAAGTTAATTTTTAAAAATGTTAACGGACTCTTTAACTTCCGTTAACTTTCTATGAGTCCGTTAAATCGTTAAAGTTCGCCGCGAAAAACATGTTCTTACTTGTTCGGTCGTGTGCGCATAGGCGGTAGTTAGTTAATAGGCGTAGTTCAAGCGATGGTGGCGGAAGTAGCAATGGAGAAGAAGATGATGATTTTTTTATTTCTGTCACGCAATCTAAAGAGAAGACTAGCGGACACCGATCTTTAAAAAATAAAGCCCAAAGTCTAGTGAAAATGTGGCTGGACATGAAATCAAAAGACTCATTCAACGATGCGGCATTTTAACGGAGAAAAATGCCGGAGAACAGATATTAATAAATCTATTTATTAAATATAATACCGCTATATCTTCCAGTGCTGCAGTTGAGCGAATTTTTCCATGGGTAAAGATATTTTGACCCCAAAACGATCATCGCTGTCAGATGACAATTTCAAGTGTTAATGTTCATGAAGGGAAATATGCATCTCATGTCAGACAGTGATGAATAATGAATGTTACAGGTTTTTATTTTCAGCAAGATTGTCAATTTTGATCACCCTTATAATAATTATATCCCATTAATTATTTAATCAACCTGAATATTATGTCAGATACCATTATGCTTCGCTATCTGACTTGAGATTCATATTTCTCTTGTTGGTTTTAATAAATAAATAAATAATAAACAAGCAAAGATTTATATCCTGTTTTTTTTTCTGTATCTTTTATGTGATCCATGTCCTACCTAAACATCTCATTTCACATATAGGTACAACAACATAAGTTGTAATATTACTATTAACGAGTTAACGATTAACTTTAACTTCCGTTAAATCATCCGTAAGATAACGCTTTAACGATTAACGAAGTTAACTTTTTTATTAACGGACTAACGAATAACGAAGTTAACTATTTGATTAACGATGCCCAGCTATGTTTATTGAATAATATAATCACGGATGTTTTTAAGTAATACGAAATTTGCATCATAGATAAAAATGTTGTAATGTGGTTTGTAGTAACCGTCTTGATACATTTCGCAATAAAATCTATGAGATGCGGATTCTAATGCGAAACCCGCAAACATATATTTTGCGAATCTTTCGCGTGTTGCGATATCGAGACAATCACATCTCTAGTTTAATTTATAGGCAGGCCACGTTTGCGAATTATAATATGTATTCGCACGTAATCGAATTCAATTACTGAGTGTAATTTAACAGTGATTTGGTAATTTACTTTCAGCTTTCAATCGCAGCGATAAAATCACTGTTATTGTATACGTTTGCCCTATTTCGATGTAGTACGCAGCGTTTGAAAATAGGTTAAATTTCGAAACCGCTGTCTGCAATACCGTCGACTATTGTCAACGACGTATTAAACATACTAAACCAAATACTATTTTATTGAGGTTCATACAGAGACGTCATTTTTACGCTCAACATGTTACGTAAACCTCTGCAAGATTTCCTTAAAGGAGTCTTCAAAAGAAAAGATTCAGGGTGTCTCTCTTCGTGTATTTTATGGTTTTTGCAATTAATTTAAACAACAAACAATTACCTTATGTAAATGTAAACAGCCAAGTGTAACCGCATGAAAATTCTCATATAAATTATTCGTATCGCATCACAACACGCGTTTTAAAATATTAAATTAACTAACAAACGCGCGCGAACTTGAACAAAATGGCGAACGCTACGGAAGCGGAAGCACGGTATAGAAAGAGGAACAGTACACAAACATTGACACTATTTGTAAATTGCCTACAACCACAATAATTAATTAAGAAAACACTAAGAAGAATTTGGGTATCACAAACGAAATCCCGTATTTTTTTTAAGGTTTCCGGGAAATCACTTATTTTATTTCATTCTATTCGTCATGGCCCGTCATGGCCCGTTTAAACATTGCTTGTCTGCTTGTATGAAATGAACGCCATTGATTCATTGTACCGTGTAAAAGTAAAGGTTTAATTTCCTTTAATATATCAGAAACATTATAATATCTATGAAATCGTAGATACACTCGTAAGATATTTATCCAAACCGCAAAGATCATGAAAGTGCCACAGAGTTAATAAACGAAAAATAGTCAGAGGAACTGATTTTCAATATTTTCAAGCACTTGTAACTTACCAATCTGTATACGTTGTCACGCACATGGGTGGTTCTACTTTTCGATGCAGATAAACAAATTAATATTTTGTAAAATTAATATTAATTAAAATTTTAGATTTTCTCCTAAACTGTGTAAACTATTATTTAGACACAAGTAACGCAAATAGATTATAATAGATTATTTTACTTTTTTCTTTATGATAACTTAGTGGACATGCATGGATGGCAACAGAGTTGTTTTGCAAACAAAAAGAATATGTCCCGAGCACATCGTGACATGGTAATCAAACGAAACCTCTTTTATTTGCTTTGAAAGTATAAGGTTTTTAAATAAAATAAAATATAACAAATATTACTCTTGTATTAAGATGTTATATAATTGAGATTTGTAAAGATTATATTTAAATTTCTATAATTTTCTAAACTTCTGTGCCGGCTAACATATACTTTAGAAGATACATTCTGTTACTATAGTAAATTATGAAACAATTAACAGATGACATTAAACATTTGGCTTGGGTTAGTTGGCAATCCTCTCCGCGTAGAGACGATAGTGGTCACACTTGACCATTAACCGTAAAACGCAAAGCGTGTTTTTATTATGCGTATATTCCATTACTGCCATTTATTGGTAAATATTTATTAAAGGTAGAATATCTATTATCTCGTATATTTTTGACTAATATTCTATATTTTAGAGATCTGCTTAAACTATAGTGTTTACAACTGTCACTGCTCACTTTTGTTACTATATGGCAAAGAGTTGTAATAAATGTAAAAAAAAAATTCATTTGTTAATTTACGTTTAAAAGTTTTAATTGAAACATCAAGTAATTTATCTACGGCGATTGGTGAACGCAAAAAGAATGAATTTCCAAAGAGCACTGCGTTTCGTTATTATGAAAACATCGACCTTCTAACCTTCGGTCGATGTATGAAAACATCACAATCATGCTCCGGTGATAACAGTGCCAAATTTTTTAGAAGCATGCTTATTAATTGGACAATTCTATTAACCTACGATTATAAAATGAAGTTAGTAGTTTACAGTAATTATTTTGAATGGTAATAGGCTCTGAAACACGTACATACATTATGAGTTATGACAAATCACGCACACTCAAATTAGATATTTTTCGTGCGCGCATCTTCTATGCGTTGTCATTTTAAATACCCTATACATTAAGAGTTACACTTGTAGGCTTCTCCGTCGCGTCTGTAATTTTCTGTCTCTGTGTGCGTGAGTCGAATTATCTATGTTTTCACTAAGTTAAACTACTGAGTTACCATTTGATTGCGAGGGAAGCGCGCACACAATTAATTATGCCGACGGTATTATAACTCATGCTTCATTAAAGTGAAACACAAGCCTAACTGAAGCCAACGTCACAATGGATGTATGCAAAATGGGGATTTTTAACGAGGGTTATTTTTAATGTTTACTTTGAAGTAATCTAAAGAAGAGAAATGAGTTTACCCCCAGTAGATATGTATAAACTCTTTATTCATGTAGAAAAACTAGTTCCAAAGTTTAAGTATTAATGATATTATTATTTAAGGTATGCTTGGGTGCTATAATTTAGCACACTCAAAAACAACATGCTCTCCAACTGGATACATTAACTTGTGATTCAGATTTATTTATTTCGTGGATCATGGCTACAGAATACCTAAGTGAAATCAATATATAATTATGTTTGGCTATCAATAGGGCATTTTAAGCATATTGTTGAAAAGCAATGTACTGGATACATGTGCTTATTTTATGCAAGATACAGTTAAAAATGGATGTATCAATGCACACTGAGGTCCAGAATGTAGAATAGAATTTTATTTATAGAAAAATGAATTGACAGTTTGGGTTACGGAGTTGGATAAGCTCTCTCGCTCTTAATGCTTGCTCTTAAGCATAGAGGTACCTCTTCCCGCCCGCACAACATAAATATGTGTTCAGAAATGGACGGGTGCGGCGTGCGATTTAAGGCATGCTTGTTTTGAGCATGCTCTTTTCTAGCAATGTCCCTATACATATTCTATACCCACCCACGCAGTTGGGTAGCAACTGCTCCTTAATAGCATGCTTTCATGCCACTAATGAGCATGCGTATTAAACCGCACCTTAAAGCTAATATCATAGTAATAATAAATTAAACCCGGAACAGTACACGCATTATGTCGAATAATGTTGTAGTTCCTCAAAGTACTCCCGCTTTTAAATTAATTGATTCGTTCATTCATTTCGTTCGTTTCATTTATTTCTTTCCATTCTGTTCATTTAATTAATTTTACTCATTGATTAATCCACATTATGGCTCTAGCATATCTCACTCACTGTCCAAAAGACCCAAAAAATATCTGTGATAGAGAGGTAACTCTCTATGTTTTAATCTAAGAAAGAATGGAGATGGTTCTCTAGCCTTCTCTTGTTAAATAAACATTGAAGTGGGATATTCACTTCATTTGTCATCATTTGTGTGTAAGTGAAATGAAAACTTATGTGTCGCACGTTTGTCAGAGTGATGCAACAATGCACCGCAGTTACGTCATTATTAACGACATGGGGAAGCGACGAGGAACATACATGTAACCCTGCATGTAGCTGAGCAAACGTTATAAACGTATGTAAGGGGGTTTAACATACCTACAGCAAGATATAAAGTCATACAAAAATAGTTTGAAATATTTTAATATGTCAATCAGTACACAAAAACTATCTAACTGAAAAATTAACGCGTCTCATGTCTTTTTATATCTTTAAAAATAAATTATTTGTAATTAATTCACTAGTATATGCATAACACGCTCACATATACTCACGCGAACTTATTTACTAACAGAAGTCTACTCCGAAATCACGAAAACCGAAGTTTCGGCCGATATTTCGGCAGATTCCTACCACGATACGTTCACTACGATATACCGGCCGTAGCAAAGTTCATTTGAAATTTGAAACTAGGTATCTACCTACGCCGATCGCGTGAGACAAAGATCGAAATATCGATGACCCCATCGAGTATACGTGAAACAAACTATTGTACCTACTCCGATTGCGTGAGACAACGATCGAAATATCGATGACCCCGTCGAGTATACGTGAAACGAACAACGTCAACTTTACAGGAGAAAGAAACACTCAAATAACGAGAAAGCAGTATGAAATAATTATTTTAAATGTAAATTATTTTTATCCGTGTCTAATATAGGTTATATTTTATTTTGAAATTTTGAAAAAAAAAAACTTCTTAACCGAAGCCAAGCGCGGGCGGGTCGTTAGTGTTAAATAAAGTAACATACGTTTTAAAGATAACAAAATAATACCTATATTAAGACAAAAAAATAACTTTATACCTTATCGTGTCATCAATGACTAGAAATTGAGGTCACTACTAAATTACAGCTCAGTTTTATTATATAAAAAGATGGTAAGTGGTCACCGCCGCCCATGGACATTTGCAACACCAGGGGGCTTGCGGGTGCGCGCCGACCTTGCAGAATCCTTTTTACAGCTCTCTTGAAGAGCCCCATATCGAAGCGTAATGGAAAATCCTCGGCTGGTGGTTCATTTCACAATTTTCGTGTTAAGCGTCTATAAGATCGCACTGTACGCAGCGACTCTATGTCACTTACATTAGAAGTTTTGAATTTTCCGCCAAAATGCAAATTCCGAAATTTCCGAATTCCGAAATTGTTTACATATGAGTTAGAATATGCCTTTAGGATGCTGGACTGGAAATCGGTGGGGCCATTGATGTAGATACCTGGATTTTGACAAGTTATACCTAGGTAATGGGTATCAAACGTCAGATTTCACCATAACAATATCTCACCTTATAAATAATCGGAAATATCCAATATATAGAACTCCGAACGAAGGAATGTCAGAGTACAGGAACGTCTGAACTTGAGTCGGCCCCAAAAATTCGGAAACATAAAATCAGAATATACCCCCAGGTGCGTTCAGAGGTTAAAGACCTAAGTGAGCTGGTGTGGGTAGTGTTCTTAACATCATTCAGGAAAAATAACTTCATTCCCTACATAAAATGTAGTAAGATGCTCGTCATTATTTCATCCCGTATGCTCTCATATCTAACCCGCTGTCAGTGACAGGCTGTAGGTTAATTACCACTGTTATTATTACATGCGCACATTGATAACAGTCGATGCGAACATTACATAACTACAACTACGCCGATATGTGCTCACAGATACATTTATAGCATGGGTGTGCATCTCATACTTGTCATAGCAGGTACCTAATACAGTACCTAACAAAGGAAATCTTAACTTTTTAGCCCTATTATATTTTTTGCCGTTTTCATTTTTTCTTCATTCTTAGACCATACACACTTGCACATATATACATACACTTACTTGAGTCTTACGTGATAGTTAATTGTATAAATAAACCTATCGCCTACAATACATTACCTATTTTGCATGGTATCAATGGCGGATTAAATGTAGAGTTTCGGAAGCCCTAAGCATAGAGGCTGTGTAGGCCATGTTGTTTGGATCATCAATCGCGCATTAGGTATTTCAAAGAACTAAACGTTCGCGCAAAGAAACGCCAGCAGAGGAGAAGAGACCCCTGGAGAACAGGGGCCCAAAGCACGTGCATACAATGCTTTTATGTTAATCCGCCACTACCATGGTATACATGGTAAAATTCGTTTTTTGGCCGTAAGCATAATTTACATGGATAATAAATTCACACTCCTGTTTTGCTGTGGATTTTTGTAAAGTCAGTCAGGGCAAGTGCCTCTACCATCAAAATCTCAGAAACTAAGTATTTAGTTAAACGACCATGTCCCATCAAATCCGACACCAAGTAAAGTTTCAAATGAAAACTGTAGATGGCGCTACTCATCGTGGCTAAACATAAGCCGTCGTTTTCTTTTCAGTGTCATTAGTAGGTACTAAACTTCGCATATGAGTGCCATCCGGGAATTTGTAAAAATCTGTTATTTGATTTTTTCTGCGATAAAACTAAGGCAAGATTATTCTACAGTCGTTATGCTTCACGTTTCTTTACTTATTTTTCTAAAATTAAGCGAAATATTATTAAGTATTTTGGCGATTTAAAAATCATAACTTATAAATTTTCCAGAGGAAAGTGAGTCTTACCTTGATGTGGCAAGTGGGTTACTATGAGGCACTTACCTCAAATCAGACATTACCAACATTTTTTTACATATAATAATTCTTTATTAGGTCATATATTTGACGCATGTTTTGGTATGCGTCCACCCTAATTCATATTTGATACTTATTTAGAGAATGGTGCCGTGTTGCTTTCAACAATAGGACTCTTTTCAAAATAGTTCTATTATATTTTGCTGGGTACAATACAAAAACAATACTTAACTGAAACAAGCTTATAAACTAAGTGTGTTTTGTAAAATACGGGCTGAAGCTTTGATTTTAAAGATTATAAGGTGTAAACCACTACTACATTAATCCGTATACGTCCCACCTGCTGAGACATGGGTCTCCTCCACCATTAAGAGGGAGGGCCATACTCCACCACGCGGTCCCAGTGCGGATTGGTGGAGATGTAAGGCTAGTATAAGGAGATGTAGCTAAGTAGTCACTTTACTGTCAAAAATTATCAAGCCTCTAACTTGGCTTAACGGCTGCTGTCAATGAAAATAAACCGGGACCAACGTTTTTACGTGTCTTCCGAAATACAGAGACGCTTGAGATAAATACCACTAGAAATGATCAACCATCCAGGTGCCGTCCTGAGCATAAGGTGTAAACGCATTCATGAAACCGGTCAATTTTTTGTTGACGACTTTCGGTCATTTGCGATAAAATCTATCCATACAAACTCAATCGGCTGATCGGCAGTTCACAAGTTTTTCAAAAGTCGGTAAACAAAATTTTTACTTTCCATGAGTCCTTAGTCTCCCTTAGTCTCTAAAACAAGTACAATTTCACCCTTTATCTATACCTGAAGAGAGTTTAGGTATCTATGAGCTTCGAATCTTGTACGCAACCCAAGTGTTATGTATGATATGTATATCTAATATCCAATTGTATGTTATGTGTAATGCAATCCTGAAAAAGAGCTTAAGTTATGTTTATGTTATGTTAGTGTTATGTTAATCTAAAAAAAGGTCATAAAGTACGGTAACTGAATTAATTAAAAAACCTCCTTATTATGGGAAAGTGCGGTACCTACCCACTAGACAGTGGAGTAATTTATTTAAAATAAGCAAATATCTTATTAAAAATGGTCCAAATACCACAATTTACAGATTTATTTGTGGCCAAAGAAACAAATTATCTGATAATGTCTAATTTGATGGTTGAAAAGTTATAAAAATAAAAATATCTGCAATTAAATTCATCTACGCGAAAAGTAGGATGCGCTTGCCCCGACTGACCTTACATACATGGAACAAATAAATATAGAAAAGATCTTTCTTTAGGATCTTCTTTATTGTAGTGCTTGCTGCGTGGCACTAATTTTTCTCTTAAAAAAAAAATTAGTGTCAGGCAGCAAGCACTACGCAGTAGGTACGGAAGATTAGTACGCAGTAATAATCTTCGCTCATTACATCTTCTCTAATATATAAAATTTAATGTTTGTTTGTTCGTCTTCTATGCGTTCCTAAACCATTCATCCGATTTCGATGAAACTTGGTGAGTTATTGTGCGCGCGCCCGCGGAGGTTTCTAACAAAAAAAAAATCTAACGCATTGCAACGCATCCCGGGCACAGCTAGTAAGTATTAATAGCTAGTGTATTTTTCGCTACACTTATCGATTATGGTTACATTTTTCAAAACCAAAAATGACATCGCAAACGTCGCTCCACTACTGGCTAATAATAAAATAATAGTAGGTACTGGGTATGATTTCGGAATAATTCCCGAGACTGGTTGTATTGTATGAATGTAGCTACAGCCATCTATCAGTTATGAAAGGCACTAACTTCTTCTGTTTTCTGGTTGTGATTCCTCATTTCCTCAATATCACAATGTTGTTGTTAGTCCTGACAGTATTCACTAGATGGCTCTGTTACCAATTTTGTAGCATTTTTTGCGATTCGTCGAATTCTGGCCTGTTCCATTGCATCTTTTTTTAATCGCAGATTTTCTTTCCAATTGCAGGAAAACACGTGCCCGAGAACAAAACAATTTAGTATACGAGTACCTATACGCATGACGCGGGCTCGATGACACGATCGTCGTGTTAATAATAATTTTAACCTCGTTTATTACCTGCACTTTGGAATAGCCTTATGTAATCTGCCTGTAAATTGCAATTGTTGTTTACTTAGCAACAACAGAATAGTTTTACTTATCTATACGAAAAAAATATTTTGAAACATTTCTGCATATATTCTAATTTCATGCGGGTGCTACCAAGAATTATATCTAAACTTGTTTTGTAACCTCATTACCGCATATCTATTGTTGTTACATAATTGTATGTTTTTATGTTTGTGATTATAAATAGGCAGGCAGTTTTTATTATATACTAGCTGTGCCCGCGACTTCGTACACGTTTAATTTTAGTTTTTAAACTCTAAATTGGGATATATTTTCTTCCTGTCAGCCGATTTCGATGAAACAAAGCCTATTGAAGCGCCAAAGCTTAATTAACCTGTCGAAACTCCATGAAAATCCCTTCAGTAGTTTTGGAGATTAGCGTGTTCGAACAGACAAACATACAGACAGGCAGACAAAATTTGTTATAATCGTCTTTTCGTATTCTGATATTCTGCCTTCATCGCCCCCAATCAGTTTTTTGTAAATATATTCAGTGTACAGACACTGGTTCTACAGTTTTATTATATATATGTATAGATAGATAGGCTGGATAAAGACCTCTTCCTAAGTCCATCGCCAAACACGTTCTTTTTTCTCTTCGAGTAAAAATTTTAAATGGATAACGCGTCCTGGAATTCCTTCGCACATTGAGAGTTGGTCTCCCAAATATAACAAGTTCGACTTATTGAGTAACCGTTACCGGATTTTTAACTTTAATTTAAACGGATGACCGTTCAAATTAAAGTTAAAAGAAAGAACACAATGACAAGTGCACATTTTTTTTTTGTTATAGACTAGAGGGCGGACGAGCAAGCGGTCCCACGTGATGGTAAGTGTTACCGCCGCCCATGGACATTTGCTACACCAGGGGGCATGCGGGCGCGCCGCCGACCTTGCAAAATCCTATTCACAGCTCTCTTGAAGAACCCGATATCGTAGCTTAATGGAAAGACCTCTTGAGGCAGTTCGTTCCACAGCCTACGGGTATACACACGGGTTTCCACATTGTACCAGTGTCATATTTTCTTCATAATTAACAATTTTAAAATCAAAACAATTCTAAATACATCTCGTCAATGTCCAGTCCGGATGAAGTAAGTCAGGATTCGCTCCTTAAAGTGATAGTTGGTTTACTGAGGACAGATGAATTATTATTGGACTCTTTGGAAGCACCAGAAATATGCAATCTTCAACTCTTAATGCGCTTTGAAGTTTAATAAACTATCGGTATTAAACCACAAAATTATCTATATCTTCTATTACATATATAAAAATTGATGTTTGTTTGTTTGTTTGTCTTCTATGCGCTCCTAAACCGTTCGTCCGATTTCGATGAAATTTTGGTGAGCTGCTGTGCTCGCGCCCGCGGGGGTTTCTGAATTAGTACTTGATGACCACGCGAACGAAGTCGCGGGCAACAGCTAGTAATAAATAAAATAATCTAACAAATACTCGACTTACACTTCTCGAGTTTCTCCCAAAAAGTCGCTAATTTATTTTGTTTATGGTTATTATGACAACTTTCGTACGAATAATTGTCAAAATCTGGTGCCAGTTGTGTGTATACACAACTAGTGTTGCAAGATCCGTTCCTCCAAATATCGTGACTTAAATAGAAAAAAAGCGGGACTGAGACAAAAAAATCGGGACGTAGAAAAAATGCAAAACAATGGTTACAATCCTTTAATTCAAAATCACAGACTTTAATGAGATCAATCAAACCTTAAGATTTACTACTTTTTATGTACTTACTAGGTACTCATACTATCAAGATAAACAATTATTAAATTTATGTTATGTATTATTATTTGCAAAAGGAAGTAGAAATGTAAGAAATCAACGATATTAGATTATTTAACGTTACACAAATTTAGATTATCTTTTTTAAAACACATATTTTGGGCTTGATTTTGCCGCTTGTAACTCCCCCGCCTCAACCCCCGCGCGTCGCACAGTCGCTCAATCCGCACATTATCCGCCGCCCGCTCGCCTCATGCGCTTCTTCCTTCGCTGGTCGATTCTTTTATTTTTTTAAAGTACCTATCGCGCCAAATTGGTTACTTAGATGAAAAAGCGGGATTTTAGGGGTCATGAGAGGGCTGAAAAACGGGACGTCCCACCGAAAGCGGGACATCTGGCAACACTACATACAACCGTGCCATGACATGTCATACTGAGCTATGTCATTTCCCCACATCAGCAGGAAGATGGGCCTAAATACATTAATTCTCAGAAAAATCACAATTTCACATGAACAAAGTCGCCGCAAGAGCTCATTATAAAAATACTACTATTTATATTAGGATTTTTGTATTGCGTACGAGCATGTAAACAAATCCAATGAATGGAGTAGCTATGATTCATTTGACGTAAATGGGAATAATAAAAATTAGCATGTCTTTTAACACCTTCCTCATAAACTATGAATCCTCTATTTTTGCTGGCATAAAGCTAAGGTTGTATAACTAATAATAAAACACGCCGATAGCAACGTTACTTCGGAAAGGTGGAATTCCGCTATTTTCCGTGCCATTTAAAAAAGTGTTTAATCAAAAATTGACGAGCTTTAAGAGCCCTATCCACCTCTATCCAGGGCGCTAGTCTTTTATACATATACATATAGAGGTATAATATACATACATAATTTTATAAGTAATGTGCACGACCGTGCTTGGCATGTATCGCGGATGTCTATGGACGAAAGACTATGGACGACAGACTATGTCTATGGACGATCCACTTACCATCAGGTGGACTGTATGCAGGTCTGCCGCCTTTTTCTATTAAAAAAAAAACTCAGAGCTTCACTTCACCTTTGAGGTTAGAATACAATTCTGTTCAATGCATTACATATAATATATTGTTTAATATACATAAAGGACATTGTTTGCGCAAGGACAAGGGGGACATTGTTGGCAGCACGGCTACAATTCCTTAGAAATTTTAAGACTGAAGGACACTGCAGACACACCCAAGAATTTATTTGGATGAAACTTGGATGAACCAAAATCACACCCGCAAACGTGTTTGGGTTGATAAAGACGGCGAAGGTGACTTAAACAATAAAATTGGAAAGGGGAGCAAACTCATTAGTAGGTTTCTATTTAGTTTTTTTATCTGATATGTAATGGTATTTATTTGACACAATAGTACATCACTGTCTAGGCCCGAAATAAAGCAATTGACGGACGAGTAATATTGGAAGGATGAGGTGAAGCCGAGTCCTTTTTAAATAAACGAGGCCGTTAATTGCTATTTCGGCCGAGACTTGTATAGTACTTTTCTCTAATTTGCAAGGAAACAATAAACAAATTAATTCAAGAAACAGAAGTTTCATTCCTGCCAATTCGACTGCGCGCGGTCTTTGTTCTTTTTTTAAACTTTTGAAAAGAAATTCACATTCAGCCTTTATGATAATAAATATCGTGTACCTAAAAAAACCTAATTTATGTTAGTGTGCACTAAAAATAACCTCGCTACTGTCCAGCAATATCTATTATTGTCGTATTGGAAATTGCTGGCGTGCGTACAGAAAAGAGCAGATTGACGTATTCTTTTTTTAAAATAATGAAGCCATTTCCGAGCAAGTAGGAGAAAAGTATTGTTAATTATATATTTTTTTTTCAGTTTGTCATGGAAGCTGCGCGAAGTATGGCTTTTTACCCGAAGCGGAGTGGGTATTTCGTGCCGTGAAGTGTAAGAATGAAGATTACCGGAAATGAACGCCGAAGGCTTCACAGAGTGGTTCACTAGATTGCTGCACAGTCTTGAAGAGCCATCCGTCATAGTGATGGATACTGCAAGCTACCACTTCCAGCAAATCATGCACCCACACAAGGTAGCAGAAAGAGCCAAATACACGGAGTGGCTTGAGTTCAAGCCGGAGCTTTTACAAAAGGTAGGTACTTATGAATTTTTCTCTATAGTTAAGTAATTTAATACATTTTATATAAAATAGTACAATGTTGTTTTTACAGGTGCATCGACATCGGCCAGAAAAGGATTATTATGCGCCTGCCCAGAGCGGTGAGTGGAAGAGAGCGAAACATTCGCTTGCACCGCTCCCATGATTTATGGCCCTGTGCAGCAAGTGAAATCAAGTGATTACTATATAGTGTAGTATAGATAGTGTATAGGAACGTCAGTTTGACTTAAGGTAACTTTCGTCCTAGTGACGTAATGTCAAGTCAAGAAACCGAATACGTTCAATTGCTAAGTGGTTAAAATGACCCTGTGTTAAATAAAACATTAAGTGCTAAAAAGTCCTAACTTCTATCAAAGCAGTCAGTTTTAACTGTTGAGTGACAGTCAAACTGATGGTGTGGGGACCATAGATTGATTTCTTCTTTATTTAATTGATTCAATACATTTTTTTTTAAATAGTTGTAAAAAATAACCACTCAGACAGCGACAATGTCCCACACTCCACCTAGTAAAAGGGGAGCGAACGATCATCGAGGGCTGATGGTAAACTACCAACGCCCACCTCACGCTCAGGACATTGCGCCACGTCTCGTCATCGTGGTTTCCGGGAGACTCACATGAAGTGAAGGTCTGGAGAAGAGATTACTATAGAAATGATCCTATGAAGTAAAGTCTTATCAATAGTTTTAACACCGGCTCAACTCATTATTTGGTCGAAAATCTTAATAGCGCGATGTAGTCTGCCGGTACAGTGACATCTAACGAAATGTTTTGGAACTTCTTGCTTTCTTAACAGAGCATCAAATCACATGGGGTTTCGTGCGCACGCGTAGACCGCTAGTCCAGGGCGTGACGTCATTGCAATGGCAGTCGCTATGATGAGATGTCAATATTAGAAAACTCAAAGTAATAATAAAGCATTGTGATTAACTGATTGCCAGAGATCGGAATTAGGTAGTGGGATTTATGTACTTGCAATGATATCATAGAGTAAAAGATTAATATGGATATTCCTCAAATCCCGGGATTTCAGTTTAAAACTTATTCAAAATCCGATGATCAGATTAGATAGAATTGTAGGTTAATGTTTGTAAATATAATAACTGAAACTTAATGTTAACGTGTGTAAATCATTAATATATTAAGTAGGTACTATTGAATATTTTTGTTTTATTTATCTTATCTCTGAGATATCGATACAACCCTAAAAACCATCACAGTACCTTAAGATAGTAAATAAATATACTATTGGCAATAAATTACGGTTCCCGGGATTATTATTCAGAAAATCCCAGAATTGTCCATGTTCATATCAACATTTCGTTGCAAGTACATAAATCACACTACCTAATTCCGACCTCTGCTAATTACTGATTATGGATTATTACAATCATACAGTCAATCAAATCCTTACGTTAATTTTTATTCAATCTAAATAAGTTACATGAAACGCGATATTATGAACGGTTGGTATTCAAAATATTGATTTTGTGACTCGCAATATCTACTTGTAATGTGCAGACCACCGGTGTTTATAGTTTTGCCTAGACTCTAGGCCCTAGAGTTATCGTCTCTGTGGGCCAGGCCAAGGCCCTGAGATGGAAGAGGCTGCTCGTTTAGTTCGACTTGAAAAAAATGTGAAACACGACTAATTATTTAAATTAACTTGTAGTACTTTTCATTGTATTACATCCATGATTTTCAATTCCTCAAGTAGCCCCAACTCATACCTGAAATCCTAAAAAACAGACGTGATCTGAGTTATTCGTAATTATGTGTTCTTATTGCGATTTTTACGATTTTACAAATGCGATTTTTACGCACTGATTGCATTTCTTTTTTTCATTTAATTTACGGTCAATAAAGAAAATTTATATATTTTTTATATATATATAGTCATGGTTATTGTAGTTATCGTATTCCTCAACCCTTTCTCCCAATCCATTCTTTAATCCGCAAAAGTACGCAGCGCATCCGGGGGCGTGCCAACGTTTGTCATTCCGGACTAAAGTTGGCATGTATCGTGGATATTCGTGGGCTACAGTATCCACTTACCATTGGGTGTACTGTATACCCTACGGTATGTACTGTGTACTGTATAAAAATATAAACGTTTTTTTCCACTAACAATTACTATGAATGAAATATCTGAAAAGAAATTGATTATTACTATTGCAAAACACCGTGAAAGAGATAAATGTGTATTTTTAAAATTGAGTTATAAATTTGACATGTTTGTTTGTTTATCTGAAGCTTCGTGTCTCTTTAACTGATTGTCAGATTTTACAAGATTAATTATTAGTCAGATTAATCTAAGACCGCCGACTGTGATGTTGCGTTATGGTCGTTAAGCATCCAGCTGAAATCATCCAGCAATTCTGCTATGATGACTATGTCATCGGCGAAACGAAGCTGCGAGATGTACTCACCGGTCACATCGATTTCACGTCCTTTCTAGTCCAGAATCCTAAATGCATCTTCCAGCGCGTTTGTGAACAGTTTCGGAGATATTACATCTTCCTGTCTCACTCCTCGACGGAGCTTAATCGGCCTGGTCTGCTGGTCTTGCATTCGGGCCGTTATGTTCGCAATCGACTTGGCACCACTGTACAGATTCTAGAACAACCCAGGTCTCGATAGAGTCGAAGGCTTCCTCGTAGTCGACAAAGGCTGTTAATACTCTTCAATCTTCTGTATAATCTGCGGCAGTGTGTGCATGTGGTCTACGGTGCTGTAGCCTCTTCGAAAACCAGCCTGCTCTGGCGGCTGGAACTCTGGAACGCTCGCCATTGCTCTGGTGCTATGAAGATGATTGACAATGTTTTTAAACTCATTAACAGAAGTCGGAATTAGGTAGTGTGATTTATGTACTTGCAACGAAATGTTAATATAAACATGGATAATCCCGGGAACAGTAATTTATTGCCAGTAGTATATTTATTTACTATCTTAAAGTATCGTGATGGTTTTTAGGGTTGTATCGATATCTCAGAGATAATATAAATAAAACAAAATTATTCAATAGTACTTAATATATTAATGATTTACACACGTTAATATTCAGTTTCACTTTTTATATTTACAAACATTAACCTACAATTATATCTAATCTAAATATAGGATTTTTAATACGTTTTAAACTGACATCCCGGGATTTGAGGAATATCCATATTCTTCTTTTGCTCTATGATATCATTGCAAGTATATCACACTACCTAATTCCGTCCTCTGCTCATTAGAGCCAACTTGTTCCAATGCAATGAACATATTAACCCTTTCTTTTATTGGGATTACTTTACACTCAAGTAATAATCTGTCTTAATCGAACTTAAATCGTTTTTTCGTTTATACGCATCTGTCTTATTTTGTCAAGGTGAGTCCGAAATGAGAGACCATAACTAGTCAGTCCGTACAAAACTATAGAGTCTACTAATGCAGAGTAAATCATGTACATTGTGACTCTATTTACTACATATTGCACGTAGATAGCTTGTTTACTTTAAATCCTCGGATTGCGCGTAATGTTTAACACGTACATCTGCTTCCAGTAATCGGTGGGTGCTATGCCCGCTGTAGTTTGCTCATCTCGTAGACTTCAATTTACTCTTTCAGGCATATTTTGGAAGTAACAAATTTTGGTGATGGGTGTGATATTTAAATTTGCTTATCTAAAAAGCTATGAAATATCTGGTTGAAATAAGACAATTGTACTTTAGAATAGTGAGTTGGGATTTATCAATATCTCCAAATATATATGATAGTGTTTCAGGGAATTGACACTATAAAATAAACAATATTGAGTTTCTCTGTAACAAAAGAACCGTTTATTATTTCTTTCACATATAATTATTTACCATAATGGTGGGTTTAGCACAGTATTCTATAGTAAAAATCCTACCCGTAACAAAAGAAACGACATTAAAGTCTATTCTTCAAATGTCAATCCCTTTCGTTTCAGACAACAGACAAATTCACAATATTAAATTATCCAAATCAACAACGCCATCGTCATCTACCCATACATAGACCATCATAGATTATAAATCATAGATTACTCTACATCGATATACAAGATCGATAACCTTGTATATCGATGGCGCCCGGAATGAGCGGCAAATTAAAATCGAAGAAATAGATTTTCTTTACATACATCTAAAATATATTCACAAATCTGATTGAGTTTCTCGTCGTCAAAAGTTTTTAACAAGTCTAAACGCTAACAATGGTCGCCTTAATACAATTGAATCCTGCGATGTTACTCCTTCAGACATTTTGAGAACTAACTAAGCTAAGACTTGATGATGTGTGTCACATTTAAATCCTTTTTTATCACATACACTGCGCAATGTTCGTCGAAAGGAACTTTACTTTTAAAACGACACATGTCATTAGTGTTTTGTTTTAAATCGATCATCAAATACCCGTGCGCTTCTATGAAATAAGTTTTGTGTGATGTAGAACACACTAAGATTTCCATGATGGCTGCCCTTAGTAAAAATGTCAACGATCCGTCCGTCTGATACTCTCATACGATCGTCAATTATGATGAGTACCTGAGGATTTTTCCTATCAAACATGTTCAGGTCTGGCTATAGGTATCGCTGTTTAAATTGTACAGAGGTTGGATTTAATCGTAACACCACATTATTTGCGTAAATTGAACGTTATAAATTTACAATATTTCAGGAAATTGTTTACAAAATTAGATTTTCCACATCCGCTAGGACCTGCTATTATTGCAGGTATGAATAACAATGAATGAATAAAACTATTTTTTTTTAATTACGTGGAACACTTAAAGCTGCACATTGAGGAATGGATGGCTAAATAAAATATTATGAATTTATTAAAATTCACAATATTTTATTTAGCCATCCCCACATTAGTGGGGTGAGCTTTTCGCAGAGCCACCAAACATAGCAAAATCGACCCCACGGAAGTGAGCCAGAACCCACGAGTCCTTAATAGAAACCGCCGCGAATGAAAACCGCGAAATGAACCGCAACCGCGAATAAAAGCCGCGATTGAATTCAATTGATTACACATTACTGTGAATTTTAATGTGGGATGAGCTTTTTGTAGAGCCACCAAAAATCGAAAAATTGAGCCCTCGGAAGTGAACCAGAACCCACTACTCTTTCCACAACTTTCCAACGTTAATAAAATAAATAGAGTTAAGAAAATGGGACTCTTTCCACGAGCATCTGGATGAAAGGAGTGGAAGATGTGTGGCAACAGACCTTGGGAGAGACCTTTATCCAGTAGTAAAGAAACATACGCTGATGGTAAATGTAATTGACCTGTACAAACAAATAGAGTGGCCGATGGATTTGCTCTCACGATCTCACGGTAACAAATCTCTAGGTCATGGGGATGTACAGTCGGCAAGAGGTAAACCTACACCAATTGTCACTAGACGCTAGTAATAAGTGAGCGTCCAAGCAAAAAAGGCCCCCGATCTCGCCTTCTAGTTTCCGATATATGTATTTCCTTTTTTTCTGAATTTGGGTTAAAAAATACATTTCTTGATTTGAATTGTACTTATATAACTTTTTAAACTTACGCGTTTTGCACACATTTTATATTGTTCAGACGGAACTCATAATATAAAATTTAACCTATACTAATAAATATAATAAAGAGTTAAAATTGTGTGTTTGTATGTTGGGGGTAATCTCTGGAACTAAAGAACCGATTTCAAAAATTCTTTCACAAATTGGAAGCTACATTATCCGTATCTAATATAGGCTATATTTTATTATGAAATTTTGAAAAAAAAAAAAAACCATAAGCCGAAGCGAAGCGAGGCCGCCCTTGCTTAGCTTCGGTTTATGGTTTTTTTTTTATAAGTCGCTAGTTGTAAATTGAAATAATAATTATACTATTTCATGTACCTACAAATTCATATTACAGGCACGTAGGTATGTTTATAGACACGTACGACTTTTCTAACTCACATGTGTTAGTGTCCTTATCTCACATGCCGTTTTCTTTACGTTACGTGGTCAATCATCCATTCTAGTTTCCGAGTCTGCCCACAACTTCAGTACCGCCCATCTGGATCCATTTTGCTTGGACGCCCACATATGAAACAGAGTCAATTGTCTTTGGGTACATTTGCGTGTCACTGACTATACCTATACCTATAATAGTATTACATAAACAGTGGTGATGAACCGTTCCTTTAAAAACTCAAGGTTGACTTGAGTCACAAAATGAGCATAAACTATAGACTTGTGCTCTTTAACTGTTTAATTATAATTAATTTATAAATTGATGTACCTAATTATTGTTTTTACGAGTTAAAGGATTTTAATACTTATTATCAAATAAATAAGTAACATGACTGTGTCCGTGAAGTGTTTGAACTGACCAATTGAGATTTAGGACTTAATGTTTATTTTTCCAAAAGTGTGGAGTATAATATATTTTAACCTCGACGGCTAACGGGCTGTAATTCATATATTGATTTAAGTACAAAATAATATGTCGACTTTAATATTAAGGTGAAATTAGCTCTTGTCCACTGTTTCGTCCACTTTGAACTCAACCTCATTTCGACCGAAAATGAGTTTTTGATCTCTTTGTACTAACAATCTCACTGTTTTGTACGCAAAGACTCCAGAATAAGAAGTAAAAGATATAATGGATAGGAGTTTGATTTAGTTCATTATCCCTTATTCTATTACTCCCTACTCGACGGGATAGGAATGTATAGGAATATAAGGGCTGGGAAAGGATGGAAAATGGTCTTTGGCAATCTCATTTAAATACATTAATAACTGATTGATTGATTGATCGAGGGGTAATTCGTTAATGGGTATCTCAGCCAGTTGAGTATTCCTCCCCTTCCCACACTATTACCTTCTACTAGCAGATGACTTCTGACATCCCGGATATTACCAAGCGACTAACAAATGTTATCTGAATAGTTTTATTATTAGTTAGTCAAAAACATTAAATTGACACGTACGTCTGCATCGAAATATGTAGTGGGTTTTGCCATTTTTTACCACAAATCAACACATAATGACCTCTATTGTACTCTTTCGTCGGGAACTGAGTAACGAAGATTCTGGGAGATGGATAAATCACAAAATGCTTATTAATAACTAAATAGCAAGAATGAGTCATCACAATGAACGAAATGACCGTTCCTATTTACTCGATGACATAATATTCTACCAGTTTATGAAGTTTGCAGTACCTACTTGGATACTACAAACGCAGCGTTTAGAATCCGACCTATCCCCATAATAAAAAGGACTGATGTATATAATCACGTACAGTTAATCTCAATCACACACGTTAAACGTTACCTAACTAGTTAAATGATATTCATTGTAAGCATCGTACGTGAGAAACCTCCCATTGAAATTGATAGAATCGTTGTTTGCCATAGTAGTGTTGCGTTAAAGTTTGTATTAGCAAGCCGCGTAAAATGTGGAAGGCCATACCAGTCGCATTCTTGAGCATCGTACTAGCGGCTCCTACTGACAACATAAACAATCTAAGTTACGCTCCGGTAAACGAATTCGCGTTTAAACTACTAGACAACGCGTACGCATTCCAAGAAAATTTCGGATCGCATAACTTCGCATTATCGCCTCTTTCAGTATGGAGCATCTTCTCTCTGCTAGCTGAAGGCTCAACGGGAGAAACATTTCAAGAGCTAATGAGAGAATTGAAACTGCCAAGGGACCTGAAAGCAACGCAAACGCTTCATCATGCCGTCAAAACAATTTTAAAAAGTAATACTGCTGATGTAACTTTGAAAAGTCAAACAGCTATGTTCTCCGATTACACTCTGGAAATTCATCCTGAATTTTGTAAAACGGCCCTCGTGTATAACACTGATATCTACTCAGTAGACTCAAGTAACACAACAAAGCTGGCAAATGATATAAATTATTATGTGTGCATAGCAACAGAAGGAAGAATAAGAAACGCGGTGAAACCAGAACTGTTAGAAAATTTGAGAATGATTTTAGTGGACGCTCTCTTCTTCAAAGCCAATTGGACGCATTCCTTCGAACCAGAGGATACAAAAGAAGAAGCGTTTTACAACTCTCAAGGGAAGACTATAGGAAGAGTGAACATGATGTATCACAAAGCACCACACAATATTGGAACATCAGAGAAAATTGGAGCACAAATCTTAGAAATGACATACGGAAAGGCTGAAGAGTTCTCAATGCTGATTTTACTACCATATGAAGGTGTAACAGTGAAGAAAGTGTTGAATAATCTGGCTTCAAGCCCTTTAGATTGGATAACGGAGTATAAAATTGACGGTGATTTAGTAAATATCGACGTTTATATACCACGATTTAAAATATCGTCCCAGCTGGACCTAATTCCCCCTCTTCAGTACTCCGGTATCATTTCAATATTCGAGAGTTCTAAAGCTCAGCTACCTGGAGTTTCAGACAGTCCATTGTTTGTTTCCAAAACTATTCAAAATGTAGAAATGGAGGTAACCGAAGAAGGTACTGTAGCTGCTTCATCAACAGTAGTAGGTTTGGAAGATAGGATATTAGGGCAAAGATTTGAGGCGAATAAAGAGTTTGTTTTCTTAATTATTGAAAGAAGATCTAACGTAATTCTGTTCGGTGGTGTGTATAGTGAACCTTCCGCAGTATAGGTAAGATTAATAAATTTCAATTTGTTTGCAATCAATTGTATATTATATAAGGCGTTGAACAAGAAACAAGATGAGTTCCTTAAACTTTAATAATTATTGGCAATAATAATTGTGTTACGAAATGATTTTGTATTGATATGTTAACTTGCTCATAGACTCAATAAATCGTTTGCTAGGAGGCTTGTAAATTTATTACAATGCTTGAAATATAAGCCAAGGTTTGATTTAAGTTGAGATTTTTTCCTTGAGCGGTTTTAATTTATTGGAGTCCATTGAACATAGACTAGTCAGTTAACGATAAACCCATATTTATTGACATAATCATTTATTATAACAATAAAAAAAATGTACACAAATTATATTATTATGTAACTACAGTACCTGTCTGAATTCTTTGTGTAGGTACCCCTATTAATGTGATCGAAACAGTTTGTATGTGTTTTTTTCCACTGGCCGTATAAAATTACTGATATAGCTTTGCATATGCAGTCAATGGATATTGAAAGTCACACACAAGGAATAAATTACAAGTAACTTAATATTATGAATTTTAATAAGTGCCTGATGTTTCGTTTACTCTATAGGGAAGGAAAACAGACTATTTATTTTATCTGTATTTGTGTTAAAACAAACCATATTGTACCTAATAGTTTCATTTGTTTATAAATCACGTTTTAATAGTTCTGAATTTTCCTAATGGTGCCCTTTTTATAATGAAGGTCATCGATATGTGTATTAATAATTATTTATTATTAAAGTTAAAGCCATTTTATGACGTTGTTTTTGTGGTAATTGCTATATTTATCGAAGCAAATTAAACTGCAGCCGCAAAGGTTGTGATAACAAGAAAGCCCGCTTGCCATCAAACGTGACGTCATGTGAACAAACGGACGTTATTGTGGGTATGGAAGTATTTATTTAAACTTTAATGCACAAAGAAACATTGCACAGAAGGCGGAATTAATGCCTAAAGGTATTCTCTGCCAGCCAACTTGTGGTTAAACAGAAGTACGAAGGGCGGTGCATCGTATAATCAATAAGAAATCTAGCAAACGATACATATAATACAATACACATAATAACTACGTATATAATCGTAATTGTTGACTTTGTTTAAGATTTTCTAACTTAAAACGTTCTTTCAAGATTATTTTTAAATAGATTTTTTTTTTAACCACCACCTCTAAAAGAGTGGACTCGCCTACCCGCTTGGCCAGCGTGCCATTTTGCCATAGATACATCCCTCATGCATGACCTGTGTCCAATAGTAGACGATGAAAGGGCTGCTGGATACGTTTATGTAAACTTGAAATAGGTATATTTAAAAATAAACACATTACACGAGTCGATTTTTATACACTTGTGATATCATTTTGATACAAAAAAGTGGTCATGAATTTTTAACAAATATTCATTAAAAGTTTTTTTTTTTTGCTAACGATATCATACTATGCGGATTTCACAAGTTTTTACACGAAAGAGTATGTAATTAAAAACTTAATAGTTAATTAGAGTAATTGTCAAAAAACAGGTTGTAAGCTCGTAACCACAATTTTTTAATCTATACCTACTGATATAATAAAGAGGAAAAATTGTGTGTTTGTATGTTGGGGGTAATCTCTGGAACTACTGATTCGATTTCAAAAATTCTTTCACAAATAGGAAGTTACATTATCCGTGTCTAATATAGGCTACATTTTATTTTTAAATTTTGAAAAAAAAATTATAAATATAAATTATAAATGAGGGCGGGTCGCTAGTCATGAATAAAGCAGATCCGCTGCTTATCTTTGAGTATTACCAGGGCCGCCTTTAAGCATGGGCTCTCTGGGCCAGGGCCTAGAGCCCCGAGGTTCAGGAGGCCCCATGAATCTGGGATGAAAAAAATTTTTCATTATGTACATCACTAGATTCATTACTTAGGACTGGATGTATAACTGTCCCACTCTCAATAGATCAAAAATATTGAATGGAATGGGAGGAAATTGGCTTTGATCATTCTCATTCCTCAAACACGTGTACTATACACTATACCTACAGCTCATACATAGACTGCGTGACTATTAACAAGTAAACGTTTGCGGATTTCTTTTACGTTAATCGAAGTCTATTACAGCAGTAATAATGTCAACATGCAGTTGTATTTACCTTTTTATATTGATAAATATGTTACTCAGTACATGTGCCAAGCCTCCATCAATTTAGTAGGTATCTACTATCAGTTCTCACCCACAGACAGACAGGGGGAATTACCCTGGACGACGATGTTGCTTCGACTATCAGCCAGTAAGGTAAGCGCCCACCTGAGGGTAAGTGGCTTACCATCACCTATGTCACTCGCAAACCAATGAGATATGCATCTCCAGAAGGCCGAAAATGTCCTCTCGATCTTCGGCAGGTACAACAGGCGATAAATTCTCATAAAAGATCTTGAGTCTCATAAATTAACATTTTAGGAATTGAAGAATGGTATGGGAAAATGGGGAGGGATAGGATAGGATGGGATGGGAATGGGCTGTGGCATACCTCACTCACCAAATAACCTGCGTACCTACATTGTGAAAATAGGATAAAGTGGGAAATGCGGTACATTTTCAGGTAGTCTTCATTATACTTAGAATTTAACGATAAACAAAAAGAATAAGCAATGGTTGTTGTTGCTTTCTTCAAAACTCAAATCTTCTAATTTGATTTTAAATTAAGAAAATTTTTACCATTTAAGCACTTTTGCCTTTTTTCTAAAGACGTCAGAACTGTAACGTCTAAACGTAACGTGCCTTCGATATTAGGCCAAGAACACACTATGAATAATCGCGTGCGTCTTTTCACAATACAATGTTTGAGTTGCGCAAAATACACTGTATAAAGTTCGCATTGCGTTCGTTCACATAGAAATGTGTTTGTCATATTGTAACCCGAAAAAATTGGCCGTGTAAATCTGCCTTAAAAAGTAAATAAAATTAAAATTTAAAAATTTGAATTTTAGAGGCCATTTGCCTCCAGTACTTACTACAAAAAGGAAGTTTCTTGAGCTGTTTAACAAGACGAGATATCGTTACGATCATGAATACAGTCTTAAGTTACAGTAATATGGATATGATATTTTATTGGAATAATGGTAGGTACTTAGCAGCGGTGAAAAGTTTTAACATACAATTTAGTAAAAATCAGGGACAATGAATGAAACCACAACACAGCAGCTGAGCCTTCACCGATACCTGAAGCCATGGATTCCATCCATAAAAACCTTGAATTAATTAACCGCATAAATGTATAAAGCTATAAGCAATGATAATATGATAATTACGATAGAATACGGTTAACAATAATATTTTATATCGGAGAATTAATTAATATTATTATTAAATTTATTATGTTTGTATATTTTATTCATTCCAATTTTTATTTTATATATTGTTGTTTTCTTGTACCTACCATACCATCACTAGGTACATATACAGTTACAATAAAGAAAAAAAATACATTTGAATTTGGTATCCGACATTCTCACGTGAAAAATAAATGTATTTTTTCATTTTGGCGCCAATCATTAAATATTGTACCTACTAATATTAAAATGAAGTCGGGTGATAACTAAAACCGTATGTTGCTGTAATTGCATTACAAAGAGTAGACATGGACTCAAATGCAATTTTAAAAAATCTCAATCGGCTTGGTATTAGGCGAATGTTTGTGTACCGGGCTAGGTACATTGAAACGTCTTCTGTTTGTAACAGAAAAACAGTGAGCTTCTAAATCATAAATCTAAATCTAAATCATATGTACATCAATGCAGAAAAAGGTCTGGCCGTCCATGCGCTATTGGTAGGTACTAAAATGACAATTAAAACTGTGAAGGAGAGAATGAGAAGAAATCCCATCCAGAAGCAAAAGATGTTATCTAGAGAGATGAATATAGCACCCAGAACCGTGTTACGTATTTTAAAAGATGATTTAGGAGTTGCTGCTTGCAAAAGACGTACCTATTGGTCATTTATTAACAGTAATTTAAAGAAAAATAGGGTTGACAAATCAAAACAACTTCTTCGGCTGTACGCAATGGGAGCTCAGCGTGGTGATTAAGCAATAAGACTGCCATCTATAAAATAACTCAAATTCAAAACTCGCAACGCACAAAGCCTCGGACAAACCCTAGTTCAAAGATCTACAGATAGAACAGATGTAATGTAAGTCACGTTCGCTTTTGTATCGTTTCTGCATACCTCCGTTTGTCCTGGTTATTGTGACAAAAGGTTGGCAAATTACCATTATGTGTCACGAGAACAATAGGTGACCCCGTTGGAATAATGGTTAATTTGTCAGATTCAAGATTCAAAAAAGGAATAAAAAACCCGTCGAACATAGTCGATAGTTCCGTGTCTTCTTGCTATTGGTGCTTTTGCTGCGTTGCAAAATGTCCCACTTTCCCGGTTGGACGAAGATTCGTTTAAATACAAATCTATCTGTTTTTATGTAGATATTATTTTTTTTTTTTTTGAGAACTATAAACTGTGAGATCGTATATTCCATTCCAATCCAATGTGTCTAAATTGTAAACAAACAGGGCGGCCTGGTATAACTGACACGGCCTTAAATTAAATGGTGAGGTGATAATAATTATTTACATGACCATAATTTGATTCATTGAGTTGAGATATTTAATTGATTTGGTTTTGTTTTTGGCAAATTGGATTGGAATAGACTGTACGTAAACTACAATCCGTACCAATAAACTCGTCATAACTTATAGATACTATACGGATTTATTCAAACAACCCCATACTAAAAAGGAAAAAGTACTCTTAGACGTCAAAGACAAGTGTTAATCATTAATAGACGTACACAAAACACATCGAGCTTATAATACAAAAATCCCTTCCCATACTAGAAAAGACCTACCACAGCGCCGTACGTATACTAAATGTCCATTTGACGTGCGTATTCTCTGGCGCAAAAACAATCTCAATTGCGCGGGAATTACTTCAATTACTTACAATTTAGCAAACGAATTCTCAATCTATGCATACCATACCACATCATCAGCCTGTCTCTCCACTGCTGGATATAGGCCTCTCATAAAGCTCGCCCCCAGACAACATTTTTGGGTTTTCTCACGCAACCACCACCGGTGAACTTATTCAAGTCGTCCGCGTCACCTGGCCGGAACGCGTCCCGCACTGCGCTTCCCAGAGCGGCTTCCATTTGAGAACTCGTCTACCATATCGGTTGTCGGTATTGCAACAAATATGCTCCTTGTCACTTCAATATACTGATTCTATGTCGGTGACTTTCTTTGGCTAATCTCTTCATTTCTGATCTTATCCTGCAAAGATACTCCGAGCATAGTTTTCTCCATAGCTCGTTGAGCGACTTTGAGCTATGGATCAGGTCCACCGTCATAGACCACGCTTCATTACATTAATTATATCTGCAATTTTAAATGATTATATTCATTAAAATAAGAAACAGTCACCAATAACATGATTGAAAGTAATAACAGACATTGATATAAAGCAAGTACTTAATTTTAACCTTATCAAAGCGACAATGATAACCTTGTTAGATAAAACATCATAGCATCAGCCTCTGTTTTTTCACTTCTAGAGGGTTGCGGGCCGTAAACTATGAACAATACAAGATACGAGTATGAGATAACCGCGTTTCAATGGCCATAAGAAAAATAAACAACGCTCCATTTACTAATACTAATTATATTTTTTTTACAGTTGATCGTTTATTATAAATCATTGATAATTTAATAAAAGGCTTTAATTTAATAAATAATAAACATAAGCGCTTAAGCTCTCCTGAGCAACTGCAACCTCCCGTGAATGTGGTCGCGCGCGACCCCCTGAAGGTCTCGCCCCCAGGTTGAGAAACGATGCGTAGCCTTATCAAGGCTTCATATTTTCATAAAAAAGATCATATTTTTATACAAAACATGCATATTTGCTAAATACAAATCACAATAAAATGCAAAGAAATACGTATCATGTCATGTTCATTATCTCAGAATTATGAGAAGAATCTATGGTATAATCTTTTGGATGGCACTCTTCTGGAAGAGCTAAATCCAAATTTGATATGATTTTATGTGAATAAGGTTCCTTACATTGCATGCAAATAATTAATAACTTTTTTTTTATATATACTAGTGGGCGGACTAGCAAGCGGTCCCACGTGATGGCAAGTGTTACCGCCGCCCATGGACACCTGCAACACCAGGAGGAATGCGGGCGCGCGTCCGTATCGAGGAAATGCGGATGGACCGCACTTCTGTGACGGGAGGTGCGGTTGTAGAAACCCGAGGTAGGAATTATATTAAACAATTCTTCAGAGCATTCCCCATTGTACAGGCGGTAGAACACACAGAGAGACGCTGAGGGCTGCTGCTTTAGACTGCTGAGGGATTCTAAACCGCCCGTGAGACTGGGATCGTCGACAATACGAACAGCACCAGAGATGTGCCAGAGATGAGAGCAATACTCCATATGGGACCTCACTTGAGCTTTGTAAACCATAAGGAGTTGCCCAGGGGTGAAGTACCGCTTCGCTCTGTTCAGCACACCGAGGTTTTTGGGGGCCATTTTGGCCTTATTTTCGTAATGACCCATATATTGGACTTTTCTGGAGATGTCGACACCAAGGATTCCGATACTCTCCGAGATCTTAAAAGGTATGCTCTGAAAACGAGGTGCTACGACAAAAGGGGTTTTTTTAGCGATGAATGCACAGACTTGCGTCTTACTGGGGTTGAAATCCACTAGGTTCAGAGAACCCCAAATCGAGACTAGATCTAAATAGTTTTCGATTTCAGACACAAGCCTGGCGCGACTCTCTTCCACTTCGACCCGAGGGATGTTGGTGCGGCTCCTGTATAAGGCGTCTCCAGTACTGTCATCTGCATAGCAACGTATGTCACCAATTTGCAACAGGTCGTTGATATGCAGAAGGAACAGAGTTGGGGACAGCACGGAGCCTTGCGGGACGCCAGCGTTAATAGACATGGTGTCGGAGCAGCTACCATCGATAACGACTCTGATGCTCCGTCCAGTCAGGAAACTGGCAACCCATTCGCATAATCCCTCGGTTATCCCGAAAGATGGTAAATTGGAAAGCAGCGATGGCTTTGAGAACCTCATATCGTGTATTTTTGGGATATTTTAATCTAAAATTAGCACTTTATTCATAACAGACAATCCAATGTCAAAATCCTTAAAGTTAAAATTAAGTTAAAATATATACGCGTATTAAATGCTATAGCATATCAGCGGTCGCAAAGTTTGTCTCTTTCACGCCGCTTAGTAATGACAAGGACAGAGTATGACTTGTGCAAATGTCACATACGTAAACCGGTTGCAATTAATTGTCCTTGACTTCATGTTGACTGCAATAATTGACTAGGTACTGGATTTTTAGACTTGACAATAGACTAAAGAAACATTTTAGTCTACTACTCAGTCTAAAAATTATCAATTTTTTAATTTTGGTTTCTTGGTCTCAAATCTCGAATAACCGTTAATGGTAGGTACATTTTCTATGAAAAAATGTCTGTTTATTTAAATCCATAACACTAAGTTATTATTAATTAGTAGTTGAATTAGGAGTCTAAAACATACTAAAAAATGAATTGACGGATGAGTTGTCAGACCAGTTGCCCAATTAATTGGTCGAGTCATCTACCGGGTGCATGCATAAATGTTGCCCCTTATATTTATACTTGTACCTACAACGTATTTCCCCATCAGAAAAGTGCGTCAAAAGGCCAGTGGTCCTAAAACATTGGATTAACATTAATTAATAATATTTTTGTTATTATTCTAATTAGCAACGTGAAAAAAAAGTACAGATTGTAACCAACCATTTATCGAGTTCAGTCCCCTTTTACTGATTGACTGACTGTCTGACAACCAATAACTTCTCTAACATGTGATTTCGACAAATTTACTTGACGAAAGTCAAAGAAAAATATATCAAAGGTAGACCAAATGTAGACGTAAGAAAAGCTTCAAAAATATTTTACATCAAATTCTAATTGTCTATTCTAACAGATTTTAACTTAGAACAGGCAATAAGCATCTTGCAGTGAACCAGTGACTTGGCTTGAAAGAAGTAGCAGTAAAGGCTCGCATAACATTGCAAAAATCCTTCTGAATCATAGACTCCAAGCGAACCGCACAGCCGGCTGACTTGCCAGCCGTATTTATGCCTCGATGTTATGCGTTACGACGCGGCCCGCCTCCATAAGCGTTGACTGGGTTAACGGATGCAATTCGAGAATTATTTGCATTGCGATGACGTGAATAATTGAATATCAACAGCTAACTGACTTAAATCATTGCGTTGAGCTGCGGCACGCGTGTCTGTAATGTGCGTTGTCGCAGTTTTTTAAGTGCGACGCGGCTGTAATGTGTGTGAGTCTTAAAATGTAGCGAGGGACACCATCCGGCCAGGTGGACTAACAGCTTGAAGAAAATTGCAGGTAGAGGCTGTATAAGAGTTGAATTGAATACCGTGTGTGGTGGCGGTCCTAATGAGAGGAGAGATACAGGCGGATGGTAGTTGTGGTTGTATATTGTAATCATTGAAGTAATCGTAGTCAGGCTTCTCTTCAATTACAAAAAAATGTAAATCAATTATCTAAAACAGACGCACCGGAATAATGACATAATTGTTTTTAACAATCAAATAAGAGGACAATCAAATCGCTTGCAATCTTTAGATCTTCAAGTGAATCCGATTTAAAAAAATACGCACATTGTTTTGTGGACCTTGATAGAAACGATGTGAATTTGTTTTAAACAATACACCGATAGTATAAAGTCAGACTGATGTGGGAGTGATTTGGCCTTACATTGAATTTGAGCCGGGTTTTTTTATATAAATCTCAAATACACATAATAAGAACGTTCATTGTACATAATTATGTTCATACATATATACCTATTCCTTTATTTGGAAAGGATAGTGTACTTAGCTCCAGAATGTAGACAATTTTATTAATGTCAATATTCCTGAAAGCTAGTTTACCGAGATGTTCACTGCCGATCTCTAAGTAGAGCCCTAATAACAAATGAGGACGCCATCCAAAATATTGGATACGCCAACCAATAATATCCAAAATTAATATTGTTAATATCCAAAATATTAACAACCAATATATTTTTTCCTTTTTTTATTTTATGTACGAAGGCGGCAGACGAGCATACAGTCCACCTGATGGTAAGTGGATACTGTCGCCCATAGACATCCGCGGTACATGCCAACATTAGTACAAAATGACAAACGTTGGCACGCCCCCGCATGCGCTGCCTACCTTTGGAGATATATGAATGGATTTGGCTATATGAAGGGAAATATATATATATGAAGGCTTGGGAAAATGGGGACGGATGTGATGGGAATGGGCTCTGGCACATCTCACTCACTACCGAAACACGTACGTAGATTAGGGAAATAAGATAAAGTGGGAAATGCAGTACATTTCAAAGTAGTGAGAGTGGGGTAACGTGGCCAATCGAGCGCGCCCAGCGGCTGTTGGCGTGCACTCTCCCCCTAACACCTGACTAAAAGTAACTGATAAATAAACCTTTGTGGAGGCTTTATAATCAGCGTTGTAGAGATGTAGACTGAAGTCACGGTACGGTCATCTAATATAAGGCTTATCAGCTGCGGCCGTGTTTCAGTTTTAAATAGGGAAAATTTAATTTAAAATTTAGCCAGTATTTAAAGAAAATCGATAACAATCTCAGATGCCACAGACAAAAAGCAAAACGTGAAGACACAAAACCGCAAGCGAAGTACTGGAAGAAGTATTTGCAAATATATCATCACTTCTCAGTAATTAGATTTATGGTTTTTGATTTCTCGTGATACTGAACATCGATCGAGTCACGATTTCATGAAGAGTCATGAATAGTTTTACATCAACCATTCAAAGGTTTTCCCGTTGAAGCATCAGCCGACGCAATATCAGATGAGTTAACGACGGTACACGATGCATTCTTGATCTTTCTAAATCTTCTACTTTTTTGCCTAATCATTTTTGCGATAAAGTTCAAACAGATGGCTCATTTGGAATATGACGCTAATATGGCGACGTCCTGATGGTAAGTGACTTACTATCTAGCAAATCCGAAAGATTGAACAACCGTTAAGGAACCACTAGGTTTTTTGTTCAATCAAAAGCATAGATTAGACATTCGCAATTCTGTCAAATCATCACCAGATTGATTTAATAGTTGTAAAACTTTCCATTGTTACGAATATGTCATTGAATTTAAAAAAAAACGCGTACAGGACTTTTCAGACTTTCGTACGTATTTCCGTATGTGTGGTGTCTTCAAAGTCGTTTAAGCTTTAAACATTTAAGGATTTTAGAGACTTTAGGTATATTATAGTCAGTCCTCACCCACTATCGCTGTCATGTCAATCATGTCATTCTTTGATAATAAGGAAAGACTAATATAAAACTAAGATTAAATCAATTCTATTAGTCGTATTTTAAAATAGACAATCATTAACATAAACTGTTCATTTTATATTTATTCATAATTACTTGCAATAACTGCGAGTAAAGTCCATTGGTAAAACCATAATGTTCAAACCTTTAACCTTCAATTATCACAGATTACGTGTTCGTATAATAGTCATAATCATTGTGTACGTGAACTTCCACGTATGCTTAAAAAGTAACTCCCGTCATAATTGTTGTCAACCACACGAAGGAAAAATTAAAAAAAAAAACAATTATAACAATTTGTATATAAACACCTACACAAGGTGGTCACTAAGAAAAGTTGATACCATCTCAATATTAAATTTACTAAAGTTTGAAAAGCGCTTTCGGTAAAACCAACAATAAACACGAAGATATCGAAGTGAACACGATACTGGTCAGTTTATACCTAGACTCGGGACAGAAACAAATTGAGGATTAGTAATCCTTTAATTTTGAAATACTTGAATATACAGAATACTTGAAATATTGAATATAAATTATATTTGAATATAGAGGACTCGTAATAAAAAATCAAAATAAACCTGATATCAACAGGATAAGTGAAGTGTTGACAAGAAAAAACAAATGCAAACACCGAATCAAAATCCAGAGACTTTATTGTGGTGCGCGACGTTATCAAGGGCAGACGAATTACGCCATGAAGTTTATTATATTTACGTCAATATTACTCGCTGTTTGTGCGGCACAACTTAACAGCAGAGCCAGAAGTTTTAGCACAGAACTGCTGCGGCACGTGGAAACCGAAACTAATGGACATGCAATTATATCACCTTTTGGGATCTGGTCACTGATGACCGGAGTGACCCTCGGCGCAACGGGCAACAGTCTAAAGCAACTAATAACAGCCATGAGGCTACCGAAATCGAAACTCAGGGAATTCGCGCCTGCCTTCCAAAATCTGACGACGACTGTGTTTCAACCAACAACCAGTGATGTGACAGTGATTAATAAGAATTTCTTATTTTTGGACAAAAGGTTTAAAATTAATGTAGAGTTCTCGTATCTTTTAAGTACTTACTTAGGGGTTGCAGTAGATAATTTAGATTTTGAAAACCCAAATCTAGCTGCCCAGAGTGCGAACAAAATGATTCAAAGTGCCGGTGTCAATCTCCAATATGTGCTGGCACCAGAAGACTTCCAGAATTCTAAAATGATATTAACTAACGTGATCACATTTAAGGGTGCTTGGAAAACAGCCTTTGATAAATCAGCAACAACTATTGAACCGTTTTATAATGAATTTAACCAAGTTATTGGGAATGTTAACATGATGTATCAGAATATGCCAGCATTAATTTCATACGTAGAGAATTTAAGCGCTGACTTGCTGGAATTACCTTACGGAAGCGACGGAAAGTTTTCTTTTCTAATCATCTTGCCGAAGTCTAAAACTAAGGTTCAAGAAGTTTACAGGAGACTGGGAAGATCAGATTTATTTGAAATTTTAAACAAGTTACAAAAAGATAAGGAAGAAAACGGTTTGTTGGATGTGGAGTTAAGAATACCTCGGTTCAAGATCACTACAATTTTGCTTTTAAACAACGCATTAAGACAAATGGGTGTGACTGATATTTTTGAGCCTACCGTAGCGCATTTTGAAAATATTACGCCCGAGAAAATTTTTATATCATCTGTAATACACAAAGCGGAGATTGAAGTTACTGAGACAGGGACAGTCGCCTCCGCATCCACGTCAGCTAATTTTGCCGACAGAATATTAACACCTACGTTTACAGCTAACAAACCATTCCTCTATTTCATCGTGGAAAAGCAAACCCAATCGATTCTCTTTGGGGGGACATATTCGCAACCCAGTGTTTATTGAAGTTATTTGTTTTTAATCCTGTGATTTGTAATGAATGTGATTTTAGTTTAAATTCGAATTATGTGACATTGGAATCGAATTATTTTCTAGTGGAATTTTCCGATCTAAAAGACCATTTCGATTTCCCAATGTTCCATCTGTTCAGAACATTTTATTATATCAGAATATAATAATGAAGAAAACTTGTATTTTCTATTGTACTCAAAAGTTTCCGGACAAAATGTTCAATTTGTTTTAATTTCGTGAGAAATCTGGACTGATTTTTTATTACTTTTGCCTTATTTTTTAATTACTGTAATTTGAATAAATAGTTACGTATCCTATACCTTATACTAATAAATATACTAATACTCATAAATATAATACATCTTTTAATAAAAAAGTGAAATATTGTAAGATAAATAATAAGGTTATTATTAGTTTTTTTTTTTTTCATTTTCTTTCGTAGATTTTACTTTTATTTGCTGCACTAGTAAAAATTATGAAAAAAATAAGATAGCGTTTTCGAAATGTCAAAATAGTCAAGAAATTGCTTTTACTTATTTTTAATACTATGAAGTCATTTTTTTTTCATTTTTCAGCCATATTGATGGATAACAAAATATTTCAATTTACACTGAAATTCTAAAACCTACAATATGAAAGGTACTTAATTTTACATCGTGTTTAATGGACCTACCTACGCACATGATTATATACTGAGCATGTGCTTTCTGTTTTTATCTATATCCGTCAAATTTATATCAAATAATAAGTTCTAAGACAACGTAAAGACTAAATTGATAGTATTCTAAAATATGGATGGATTAGGTAACAACCGATTAGCACGACTCCTCAAAAATCATATTTCCTAAACAACCGATATTCCTAAAAAATCGAATACAATATTTGTGAAATTATTTTAGCTTTAAATTACACTAATTAAGCTTTGGCAATATTCAAATTTAAACAACAGTAAAAACAACACCATCTGATTTCCCTCCATTAGTGTCTTATTTCCACAACAGAACAAAGCGTGTTGTCTAACTTGCTAGGCTGTTTGGTATCACATATTCGGGACACACACAATATGCTCCTTGTTCCTTACCTTTCCCAATCTTTCTTCCGCGGCAGTACCAACATGCCGGCAGAATGGAATCCGACCTCTTTTCTATACAAAGGGGATTGTTACCTAAAAGCATACACAAATGGGGATAGAAAATAGTCCATATACTACTAAATTTGTTTGAACTAGAAAAGTGTGTGACTATTACTATACTTACTTACTTGTTATATTCAAATATCACATTCAAAAAGGTAACATTCCCGGGAACTTTACGATGCGCACCTTTGGTCTGCCAGCTACTAGTCTAAAACCTTGTCTAGTCTAGCAAACTGTCTGAAAAGTCTGTTTGAAGGCGTTACTCACATGAAATATCAAGTCCTGATATTTGTTATTGATATCCTGATTAAAAAATAATTGTTTTGTTCACCATATTTTGCTGCTCGCTTCGTGTTTTTGATGCTCATTTAAATACATACAAGCCTTGCACGAACAGTTAGTCCAAATATCACATTCAAAATGGTAAAATATTTACAGGAATTTAGACAGGATAGACTCTAAACCTAATTTAGAGAATACCTGATCTGGCACGTATGAGAGTTTCATCATTGTTCGATTAATTGTCTACCGTCAAGGAAGGACAGTCTACTACTATAAGAACGTGAAGCAAGAAAACAGAGTATTTAAATAAATACCCCAACGATTAGCTGTAGTACCTATAGTATTTAGCGTTGACGTAAAACCAATAGTAGGGATGATATCAGTCAGTATTATTATGATATCAATAAAGAGTTACAAATAAAAAGATATATTTAGGTCTAGTATAATTATACTAGACCTAATGGTTTTACGATCAATACAATCGGATCAGGTCATCGACCTCTCTCTCCGATCCATCCCATCCCATTCCATTCCAACAAAACCTCTTAAGTCCAGTTTCTTTGGTCCGGACGGATGAGATTATCGAAATTATTTACGTCAACGTAAAGTCAATACGTGTAGATACTTCTAATGTCCAATCAAACATTACCTATGTGTTAAAGAAAAAAACAAAATGATGCGTCGTTAATTAGAGACATCGCAGAAACAGAAGTATATTACCAAACACTTATCAGAGGGAGAGTGCACGCTGCAATCCAACAGCCGCTGGGCGCGCTCGACTGGCCACGTTACCCATCTCTCACAGAAATGTACTGCATTTTCCACTTTATCGTATTTCCCCAATGTACGTACGTGTTTCGGTAGTGAGTGAGATGTGCCAGAGCCCATTCCCATCCTATCCTATCCCTGCCCATTTTCCCAACCCTTTCTGCAAATCCATTCCTATATCTCCAAAGGTAGGCAGCGATAAATGGCGTGCCAACATTTATCATTTTGGACAAATGTTGGCATGTATCGCGGATGTCTATGGGCGACAGTATCCACTTACCATCAGGTGGACTGTATGCTCGTCTGCCGCCTTCGTACATAAAAAAAAAAAAAAAAACGTCTGATTGGAAATCAGTAATATTCCCTTTTTTCGATGACGTAAATAACTTTGATGTCGTCGCTCGGGCTATCCTGCCTAACATAACAACATAAAGAAAGAACAACTTAAATTCTATCACTTTACGACTTTGTGACTCAACATCTAGGCGATAAGGTATAAATTCCAATAAACTTTGATTTATGAGGAAGATAAACTGGTCAGAAACCTACTTTAATATACAGTTTGCATTATAATTGCTTAGTACATTGCTTGACACCGACGAGGACACACGGCTTCCGCGATGAAGTCCCTCCTATTATTTGTATCGCTTTTGTTCGCGAACAGTTTGTGTGCTATTGAATTCAGTGACCGTGCTAGGAACTTTAGTATAGAGCTCCTATATCACACTCAGGCACAAACTAACGGACACGTGGTTATATCTCCTTTTGGTGTGTGGACCTTGATGACTGGAGTCGCCCTCGGCGCCAGAGGGAACAGCTACAAACAATTGAGTGGTGCATTCAGACTGCCAAAAAGCAAGAAATATCTCATTGATGCTTACAAGAAATTGACTGCATCAGTCATAGATCCGACAACTAAAGGAGTGAGTCTAACTAGCAGAAATTTCATGTTCATGGACAACGATTTCAGTATTAAACCGGAATTCCAAAGAGAGATCACGAGCGAATTCGGGGCGAAGATAAAGAAATTGAACTTCAAAGATAGCCTATCAGCTTCGCGTATTGCAAATGACTACATTCAAAACGCTGGTGGAAATGTCACTAATGTTTTAACGTCTAGCGATTTTACGGAGTCCAGGATGATATTAACCAATGTAATTACTTTCAAAGGCGTCTGGGCAACGCCCTTTAACAAATCTGATACAGAAGTGGAGCCATTCTATAACGAGAATAAAGAAATTGTCGGAAATGTTAATATGATGTATCAAAAGGCTCAAGTTCCTTTCTCGCTCATACAAAATTTAAAATCGTTTGTGCTCGAATTGCCTTATGGTACCGACGGGAAATATTCAATGATCATCATCTTGCCGCATCCGAAAATTAAGGTCAATGATGTATATAAAAATCTAGAACTCGTAGATCTAAAGGAGATAACGGAGAAACTGTACACGGACGTTAATAAATTCGGTTTAGAGGATGTAGATGTGAAGATACCTAGATTTAAGATCAGTACCAACGTTATTTTGAACAAGCCGTTGAACGATATGGGAGTTTATGACATTTTTGAGCCTACTGTGGCACGTTTCGAAAACATTGCATCAGAGCCTATTTTCGTATCAGCAATAGTTCATAAAGCAGATATAGAAGTTACGGAGACCGGTACAGTTGCAACTGCATCGACATCAGCGAACTTTGCTGATAGAATTTCAACTCCAGCTTTCACGGCTAATAGACCTTTCATCTATTTCATTGTTGAGAAGTCAACTACAAGTATAATCTTTGGTGGCATTTACTCGAAGCCTAGTGTTTATTAAGTTATAGGGTACCTATTATTTTTATGTGCATTAGTTAAAAGGTCTGTTGTTTGCATTCAGATTAAAACTTGTTTCGTTATATAATATGTTGTATATTTGTGTGGCAGCTATAACGAGTTTTATTGTGGGCGAACATAAAATGAATCCTTGAAATTAAACAGTATTGTTTGTAATACTTTGCCATTATGTAGTTTACTATTGTTATATCTAGTTAAATCTAGATAGGTATGTAAGCACACACGTGCCTTTGTTTTCGAGTATTTGAATGTACTTACTTAATATTATTTTATTTATTTTTTTGAATAAATGCTAGGAAATAAACAATTGAATAAATATTTGGAATATTATTATTAGATTTATGTTATTTTAAAACGCCTAAACCACAAACTTAGTCATCTATGTGTCCCTTCTAAATGGTTTAAATTCACGGATCTTAATTTTTTTAACGTCACTATTTTCTAAATGTGTATCTATTATAGAGAACTATGCATAAATCCATAACTTGAGTTACCTACTTGAAAATAACTTTTAACAACAATAAATGTAATTATATATTAACTAATATATTTGTCTAGAAAAATAATTAGTTAATTATCTTAATTTTTTTTTTTATTTTTGTCCAAAACCTCCAAATCTCCAATCCTATATCTCCAAATGTATCCGGGGGCGTGTCAACGTTTGTCATTTTGGACTAATGTTGGCATGTATTGCGGATGTCTATAGGCGACAGTAGCCACTTACCATCAGGTGGACTGTATGCTTTCGTACATAACAAAAAACAAATATAATAGTTAGGTGATGTCTTATAATAGTCCTGTACCTGTAATTGTTACTTCTAAAAATATTTCAGATTTATATTTTTAAAACAGTAACAACAAATGTCTGTAAACTGGTAATGGTGGCTATTTTATGAATTAGTATAAAAAATCGTCATTACCGTAACCGTCTCTCGTCAATATTATGTCAGCACTCAGCACATCAAGGTAGGAAGTATCACGTACTTAGTTCAGTTACACAGGTTACAGCTACTGATATTAGTATACCCTTAATAGTAAACAATACGATTACACCTGATTCCTCTGTAACTTCTTCTAAATGCAATTCAATAAAATATTCTAACCATTTCATCATAAACTAATTTTTAACATTAAACAATTTTCAGTATTTATAAAATATATTATTTTTATTGCAATAAGGAAACGTAATCAGTACAAAAACTTCTCGACATCGAACTAAATAAAAATACTTGCAGAATTATTCAGATATGTAGGTAGTCGGTAGTTAGATGCGATAGGGAATTAAAAGTAGGTATATTAAACCCGTCCTAAACTCAGATCCACTGATAGAAAAGTAATATGTATGCAGACTAACGAGGTTCCTATTAACACGATTCGATCCAATATACAGAATAATCTCTTCATTCGGCCATAGGAATGTACCTAGTTAAAAGTGAAACCATTCTCGAAATTCAAAAATAAAATAACTACTAAATAATATTATAAAAGTATAATTACAGACAATATAATAACAATTAAAAATTAAATATTATTTCAGTTTATATAATTCGCATTTTAAATCACCTTTGTTATGTTTTAGAGAAATATTTAAAAATTCAGAATAGAACAATTTATTACCCACCTACTACGCTCATAAAAATATTGATGCAATTATCTAAGAAACTTATTGATTATTGAATCAAAGTGTTAATTTTATGCCCTACAATTCCAATAAAATAAATATTAAGGAATCTCTAAGTAATATATTATAATAAGTTTTTGATAAATCTATTTTCCAATTTGAATTTCCATGTCATTTAAGTAGTTTTAATAATCCACTAACGTATTTGGAATGGAACTTAATTATCTTTCTGAAATTCCTAACATTACTTACGCAGATACAATGCCAGAGGAAAATGAGGCATAATTTCCTTTATATAGTCTGCTAAACAAAATGTGGCATAACGGTGTATTTTAAACTCTGTGCAATACACAGTAACATTTTTTTAATAGTAAGTTGTTTTTTTTCATGCTGGGTACCCTGCCACAAGATCCTAATCTTTATATTATATACATTATATTAGGGTCCTTACCTATGAAATTTCCGTTTTATATGGAAAAAATCAATTTTTTTTCTATGAAAATTATATATATAATTAATCGAAGTATTGTCCATTATTTTCAATGCACTTTTGCCATTTCAATAGAAGTTGATTGATGCCTCTGCTATAGAACTCCTGGGGACGGGAATCGATAAATTCTCTGAAAGCGTTTTTCACTGTCGCATCGGAGTCGAATTTTTTCTCCTTTTTCAGTTGAAGATCCTGTAACTTTAAGACCGTCTGTCGTGCGGTGTGTCAGCGAGCGTTATCATGGAGCAGTGGACTAGAGCGATTGACCACACTCGATTGTTTGATAGCGAGCCTGTCCATCGTTTTTTGCAGTTCTTCACGGTACACATCTGCATTAATTTTTGTGTCAGATCTCTAGAAATGTAGTGGATAATAACGGCACAGGTTTTTTTTTGGGCATGGCTAAATTCTTGTGGCCCTAATGGCCTTTCAAAAGTCACCGGACATGTATGGTTTAGGGCGAGCGCAGAAGGCAGATGGGGCCGGCACAGGACCACCATACAGTCACCATGAGCTTCTTTTGACACAGTTTACGTTTGGGACATTGTTTAGTTGTGTCATGGGTTCAACCGTTGTGAGCAACGTTTACGATTATCATACAGGATCCTCATCATTTCTCACACAAGTGATAATACAATTCAGAATCCCTTCATTTTTGTGCCGGATTTAAAAAAAAAATAATTAAGGTATTATACATTTCATATGTCTCAAGAGGTGAAACTCAGTCAGTCTGCTATTTACGCACTTTGACACTAGATAGGTATAATTACCTACACCGTTTACATACAATGACAACGTGACGCATACTAGTTAAGTTTGTGACTGAACAGTTATTTTTGGATGATTCACAATGAGTTCGCGAGTGCGTATGTTTTGGGTAAGGTTGTCAATCGCACTATACCGTATTAAGAAACTAGCTATAGGTAGCCGCGACCTCGTTCGCGTATTGTTATATGTAATGGTATTGTTAGTCGTCTTTTAAAGGTCACGGAAAGGGGTGGAGTGATTTAGAGTAATAAAGCTGGCCGGCACCAAACGGAAGTTAAGTCGAGCCCCTCTAAAAGAGTGGACTCGCCAACCTGCTTAGCCAGCGCGGCGTTTTAAAGCCCTACATTCCATAAGAAAACGACAATGTGCATGACGAAGCCCGCGTGCAGCAGTGAATAATAATAAGGCTGGCGGCGATGACGACACTTAGAACGGGGTTTAACTAAAAATCTGGCTAATTTGAGCCAGTCGAGAATGGATACTATCACTGTGTTTGTAAGATTCTAGTGGATAGTATACTAATTTTCTTAGTCCATACTCGTACATACATAAGTTTTTATATATTTTTCAGAAAAATAATGAGTCAGGTTGTAATGGAAGATAAATAATTAATTACCATTTTTCGAGAACAATCATATACATAATTGAATTGAATTGTAGAAGAGATTGACTTATATAAATATATTAATTATTACTGTATATTATGACCTCCTTTTCTAATATAGTAATTTATGTGAATGTATATATATATGACTTTATGTTTTTTTTATGGACGAGGGCAACAGACGAGCATACAGCCCACCTAATGGTAAGTGGATACTGTAGCCTATAGAAATCAGTGACCCATGCCAACATTAGTTCAAGATGACAAACGTTGGCACGCTCCCGGATGCGGGGGCCTGCCTACCTTTGGAGATATAGGAATGGATTCGGAGAAAGGCTTGGTAAAATGGGGAGGGATAGGATGGGGAAGGTAGTCTTCTGTGAGAGAGGGGTAACGTGGCCAGTCGAGTGCGCCCAGCGGCTGTTGGATTACAGCGTATACTCTCCCCCTCATATTAATTTACAATGTATTATTTGTACTCAAACTTTGTAACACAATAATTATGTGACATATTTGTACGATTACGGCAGATCTAATACCTACGTTCACAAATAACCGGATTTGATTTGATTAATAATTCAATACCTCACACATATTATATAAGTAGAAATGAATTACCTACTTAATTCTAATGTTTAACAATACGAATATCCTTTTTTTATATCCAGCTTATTTGTACTGCTAATAAATATACTTTCATAATTAACCCTAAATCATAAATCATAATAATAGACTAGCTTACTAAATCATTTCGAACATTTGATTTTGTAGAACATAGATAATAGATAGTATCGGCCGCCTATAGAATAGCATTGTATCATCTCTTCCCTAGGGTGTCATATAAGGCGACTAAACAAAGCGGCTACCACAAGCGCCGACTCGCCACCTTGGCCATACGACCCTCATGCACACGACAATGTGTATAAGGAGTAGTGGACACTGTAAGGGCTAGTTGCATTGAATTTGCATTGCATATAATAGTATACTTAAATTAAAGGCTTTATAAATGTGGGTCGTAGAATTTCAACAATATAAAACAGGTCAGTAGGTCGATTTCCGTGTAGTGATTAAGATTAGGTAGTCGATAGAATAGTTATTACGACAGATGCTCTGGTAATTTAACCGTTTTTTGGTAATCTATCGAACTAATGCGTTATGTAATGGAATCGCCGCGCGCTGAATGTAGTCATTACCTAATTTGTATACTGTCCAAGTTGTATGAGGGCAAGCGTTTAATACCTATTCATATAATAGATGTAGAGTTTTTTACTAAATCGCAAATACCCTATCAAGCTGTATACCTTTTTATATATAGTATATATGTATGTATTATATTAGGTGCGATGAATTAATAAGGCCGACTTTTGTGCATTTCGTTTGTAACAATGTCTCTTACTGCCTTATTTTGTTTATATAGTCTGCAATAAAGAGTTTATTCAATCTATCTATCAAGCTCTGAACTTCAATTTTTCTCTTTTGCTACGATGACCTTATCTATTAGGCTATGTAGTAAGTATCTACTTGAGTTGTCAACAAACATTCAGAGAATCCCAACTACAGCGCGCGAACATCTCAAACGAGAAACAATTGTTTTCAGAGGAAAAAGCACGTTTTCAGAGGGTGAGAGTCATGGTACAATCTTTTTGGAGTGGGAGGGTGCACGGTGCAATGCCACAGCTGCTGGGCACGCTCGACTGACCAAGTTACCCACCCCCCACTCACAGACCACTACCGTAAAATGTACCTACTGCAGTTCTCACTTTATCCTATTTTCCGAATGTAAGTACCTACGTGTTTCGATAGTGAGATGCCGAGCTCATTCCCATCCAATCCCTTCCCATCCGTCATCATTGTCCTAACCTTTTCTCCAATTCCATTCTCAAATCTCCAAAGGTAGGCTACGCAACGCATCCAACGGCGTGCCAACGTTCGTTATATTGGACTGATGTCGTGACGTATTGGGGATACCTACTGCAGGGCGACAGTATCCACTTAGGTACCACCACGTGGACTATATTCTCGTATATCGCCTTCTTTCTGTACCGTTACCTTTACATATTTGCTGGTAAATTCCCTACTAATTCCCATGTCTACATGCATTACATTACACGCAAAAGAAAGAGACAATATTTTTTCTACAATAAGCTAAAAAACATTGTAAAACTACACTGGATCGCAAAAATTCCTGGTCGCTAATAAAAACCGTCCATATATTATATATCTAGATCGCTCGAATAAATAATATGTAGTAAGGAGGTTACTAATGCTTGTTCTAAATCTCTAAAGAGGTTTCATTTGTACAGGTTAAAGATTTTTAAAAAATATTCTGCATATTGAAAAATTTCATATTTTAAAATTAGGAAAAGAATATTTTTTCTGCTTTTGTTTCAAACGGAGCTGTCATTATAAAGGGTTCCTTGGATTGATCAGAGTATTCAATGCAATATCATGTCGTTATCACCTGAAGAATGTACACGGATTATTATCATGGTACAAGAAGGAAGAAGTCAGCGTAGCACTGCTAGAACAGTAGGAGTATCTTTATCAACGGTCCAAAGAGTACTCCAGCGATTTCAAGAGACCGGCATGAACATCAGGAGACCAGGAAATGGCAGGCCAAGGTGCACAACTACACGAGAAGACCGATTCATCGTGAGCACTATGCTAAGAAATCGACATCTCACGGCTGTTCAGGTCCGAAACAGTCTTCAAGAAATTCACCACAACAATGTGAGCTCTAATACGATTCTGCGACGTCTTCGTGAAGCTGATATAAAGCCTTATAGACCAGCAAACGGCCCCAAACTGCTCAGAGAACATCGAGTTGCCAGGTTACGGTTTGCTCGAGAACACATCCGATGGACAGATGAAGATTGGTCCAAGGTTATGTTTTCCGATGAGTCCAGATTTTGTTTATTTACGCACGACGGGAGACGAAGAGTATTTAGACGGCCAGGAGAACGGTATCATCAAGCGTGAATTGAAGAAATGGTTGAGGTTGAGGTGAAGAATGGTGGAGGATCAATAATGGTTTGAGCTGGGATATCTTCAGAGGATCGCACGGAGTTACTAATCATAGAAAACGGTTCTCTGACTGCTGTCAGATACGTAAGAGAGATTTTAAATAAGCATGCTGGTCCATTCTTAGTGAATATGGGTGCAATTTCCATTCTTATGCACGATAATGCGCGACCACATACTGCTCATTTGGTCAATATGTATATTCAAAACGTCGGTATTACCTGCATGGAGTGGCCAGCTCGCAGCCCAGACTTAAATCCCATAGAACATGCATGGGACGAGCTCGGGAGATGCGTGAGACAACGCTCTCCTGCTCCCATTACCTTACACGAGTTAAAGAATGCGCTAGTGGAAGAATGGGCAAACATAGACCAAAATCGTATTAAAAATTTGGTTTACAGCATGCCACATCGTCTTATTGAAGTGATACGGGCTCGTGGAGGAAATACAAAATATTAAATTGACAAAAAAACTTTTATTTTTTAAGATTTACTGCGAAGTATATTTTTGTTGTCATAAGTTAGAAGCGAAATTTTCTTATTTTTTAGTATTTAATTAAAGTTATACAGTGTACAGAACGTGTTACACATTTTTTTATATATATTAATCAGTCATCTACAATATACTATAGTTTCGCAAATTAGTCTTATGTATTTATGAAACTATCACGCCATTTATTAGCGACCCGGAATTTTTGCCATCCAGTTTATTATGATTTTCAATATGTGTGACGAATTAATGTCTGCATTAAAAATAATCAGTAAAGCCTAAGAAAAGTTTCATTTTATTACTTTTCAAAAGGACATTGCTAAACTATGACTTGAGACTGTTCAAAGAAATGCATTTGAGCTGTGTTCTGAAACTCGACGAATTTTGCTGTTCTAAAATTTTCTGTTTTACTCTAAATGCGATAATGAGACTAATGTGATGACTTATATATACTTCTGATGCAATATAAAAAGAAAAGGTTATAATGTAAATAATAAGTTTATAAGTAGGTACCTCTGTGTAGAAATCATTTGCATTTCACAAAATTGTATAAAGATTCCGAAAACATATGTTGCGTAAAGGAAGGCAAATAAATAGATATTGCGAGTTGCTACGGATACGATTTTATCCAATTTTGTGAAATGCAAATGATTTGTGGTGTAATTATGTGCACGACAGAATAAATAAGGGCGTAGCACAAGTGCAGTGTAAATTATGTAAATATTATGTAAATCGAGTGTACATGACATGTACGTACTGGCATCGCACGGCTCGGGGAAGAAAGGGGGTTGTCTCACAAGGGTTGCGCAACTAGCGAGGTGAGGACGAAGGAATTCTCACATTACACTAATACAACTAATAGACTCCTCATTGTGGAAATACCTAACAAGTTCATACAAGCAAGCTCGCTGCCGACTGCCGCTTCCTCTCTGCCTCCCTGTGGTTCAATGTGAATTAGAGCAGCGTTTTTATTTCCGTATTTCACCCCTACACCCCCCCGTTGGAAGGCAACGTGCGGCCTGCAACATTGGCCCTGCGGTATAACATCGATCGCGAGCACCGCCTTATATATTATATATATCGTAGCCAACAAATTACTTATAAACTTTTCTTAGAAAAAAATACTTTGCATATTGTACTAAATAAGTTGTTGGAAGTAAGTATAGTATTTAAGATAAAATGTTTAAAAATAAGATACAAAAATAAATTTAAAAATAATATACATATTATATTCGTTCTTGGTAAGATTTAAAACGAGCAATCTGATTGATTTTTTAGTAGTCCGGTTGAATACTACGACCGTACTTCTGAGAACAAAAGTATCACTAATCTAGTCAACCGGACCTCTGGGAATGTATGGACTTTTTGGTGGAAACCCGAGAAGTAAAGTTTTTGTTTGATTACTTTTCGGATTTTTTTATTGGAATCAGGGATAAGTCCTATAGAACTATCAGAGCCAATTAACATGTCATATCCCTGATTCGATTAAAAAATCTGACCTATAAGTTGTGTTTAGTGGAATTTGTGGTTTCATAGTGATTAGTGATAGTTAATTAAACTTCAAAGTGCCTAGTGTTAGTGCATATGTTTGTGATAATTAAATACAAGCTTGAGACTGTTAGACTGCATTTTGCGTGTTCTTTCATGGAGTCCAACTCCGTCTTCAGTAAATGTACAATTTTACTGAGCAACTCCTATTGTGTCGACCGATGACTAAGACGGTGTCCAAATAAATTATATATAAAAAAAATATATAGATGTCAGATTGACACTTGACACCTGTATTTATTTTCTTTGTATAATTTTTTTTATCCTTATTTATTGTTAGATTTTGCATTTATGTTTTAAACAAAATTATACTTTTAACAAGGGTTTTGTCACTGATCTAATATTTTTAAAACCATAGCGTCTGTAGGGATATTACCTAGATATAGGATAAAGTGTACCAATACACTAACCTACGGGAAACAATAGCTGTTTTCTTTAATTTATTATAGGTTATAGAGACTAATACTAAAAAAGATGTTTCTAAGAAAATACATAATTACACGTTATCCTCGTAGAAATTGCTGGCTACTGAATGCGCAGAAAAATACGATAGCTAAAAGATTCCAACAAATAAATTGTTATTGTGGTAAGTTTTATTAAAACTATAGTTAACCGGCGCGGCGCCGTCGCCAAATGAGTTTTGCTTTCACCTTAATAATTATTTTTTGTAGGATTTATTGACTCAAAATTAAAATGTTCTATTATAAATGTCTTCCACAATTAGTCCACAAACAATTAGCCTATTGATAAATCTATACAGTACCTACTATAATAATAGTTAAAGTACTGTAGTATGCCTATAATACTGTACCTCTACTGTATGTATAGGTATTGTACTCGATTTATTTAGAATCTTGATCTATCTACTACAGCTATCTTCATCGGATTTTGAATCTGCAGATACATTTATTAAAAAATGATTGTTCCTCAGAAAGTTAAAGAAAAATATTATCCAAATTATATAGGGATTCTGAGGTATTCTTAAGTAGGTATAATTTTACTCATTTACTATAAGGTGAAATAATTGTTATTGACAGAACGATTCATATCACAATATCACCACAAGAAAGATAACTGAAAAGAAACTGATGATAACTAGAACAAATAATTTCTATGGAAGGAGAACACTTAAATATACAATTCCGAGAATTGTGAATTTAATTCCACTAGAGATAAAAGAAGAAATATGTAGTAAAAATATTAAAGATATATTTAAAAAATAACTTCTAACTGGGAACAACCTCCTGTATAAATTAAAGTATGTAGAATTAAACCACAGTGGGTCAAACAAGAATCAACTTTACCTAACTACCCGAAAGCAAATGTGAAGTGCTGTGATAAACTCATACAGTTTTATAACACGAAGAAACTGTTCTTTATGTACACTTCATTTGAAAATGTTAAATAAATTAATTAAACCAAAGGCCATATTTGTTATAACTACTTTGCAAAGGAAATGAGAAATTATTGTTGTACATGAGTTGTTGTAATTGTAATTGTTGTAATTATAATGAATTGTTACAATAAATATTACCATAAGTACAGAGGCAGTCTTATTCCTAGAAGGAATCTCTTCCAGTCAAACTTAGAAAAACTGAGAGGTGTCATATCACTAAAAAGGAGGCTACAACATAAAATAAGAAATAGAAGATAGATTTGTGCATAGATATATATTATTGAATTTAATTTTCAGGCATTCCGAGTCAAATAGTGAATAGATTCTCAATAAACCACACCTTTTACTGGAACAATGGATGTTTATTTACACAACCACATAAGAGTTATTCTAAAGGATTACTGGATGATGATGTTCACACAGAAAAAGGTATTTATAGTTTCATCAAAATTTAAACTAAAAGTTAATAGGAAATTCAGATTCATATAAATATTTCCTATCTAATAAAGTTGTTAATTTTTTGGACCAAATGCTACAAATGAAGTATAATTTAATCCCAGTATAGTCAAATCTACTTTAACCATATTAAACTTCTATGTGATTAAAATAGATTCTGCTTCAATATGTTTTTATTTATTAACATAAGGGGCAGACAAGCAGACAGTCCATCTGGTGGTATTTGGATACTGTCGCCGTATGAACACAATATGGGAAAAGGATAATGTGGCAAATGCAGTATATTTGTTTGCTTACATGCAGCTTTGATTAAAGTGGAAATTGTCAATCAATTTGAAAATCAACTGGACAAGTACCAAAATGCTGCAATAGGCTAAAATTAGATAAAACACTGGTCAATACAAAAGCAGTCCATAACATTCTCAGTAACACAGTTGTAGACATATGGAATAAGTTGCCGCAAGGAATCTTTGAGTCACCAACTATGAACAGTTTCAAAACCACTTGGCAAAAGGTTCTTGGAGAAGAGATATGTCAAAACCTGTAACACCAGCTGAAACAAGATATACCAAAAACAACCAGTAATGCTTCTCACCTATTCAATGATAATAATAGTAAAATATACATAGAATGTGTCTTCTATTTTATCCTACATCTAATTTAGGACCAGGCCTAGGTCCACCTGAGACTAGAGCTTTAGATAAATATATTTGGAAGTTTTCTATTTGATTATCTCTTAATTAATTTCATATTCAAATTCTTAGATTTAACTTTTGATTTTTACAGAGTTAAAGGAAATATCTGAACTATTTCCACAACCACGAGTGACACTGAACGAGTTACAAACAAAAACTCCAGATAAAATATTTGACATACATTACAAGCAAAATGTTGTCACTCCTAAAGGTGCAAGGAAAAAGATACAGAATAAGGATTGGACATGCACTTATGCATTTGTTTGGCCGGAGAAAATGAAATTTGAAAGGTATTATTTAATAAGGCTCCACACATATTTCTATAGAATAAAGGTGGTAGACAAGCAGACACTTTACCTGGTGGTGAGTGGATAATGTCGCCCTGTGACATCCACAATACATGCCAACATCAGTCCAAAATGACAAATGTTGGCACTTCTGCAAATGCACTGCCTACCTTTGGATATTCAGGAATGGATTTGGAGAATGGATTGGGAAAATGGGGATGGGATGGGAATGGCTTCTGGCATATTTTACTACTGAAACATCTATGTATTATACATCGGGGGAATAGGATAAACTGGTAAATTTTACAGTAGTGCTCTGTGAGGCTTTGCGAACTTGGTCAGTCAAGTGCGCCCAGCGGCGTGTACCTATCCCTTCTCAAAATGTATTATTAAGGCTCCACATATTAGATAAGATAAGAGCTCTTACATATCTCACTCACTTCCGAAACTTTTGTTTTCAGTCTTCTTTAAGAATTCATCAATTTATTAGAGAACTGTATATATTCTCAAAATTTTTAGTAAATTGTAGATGTAACAATTAGAGTACATTTCACGACCTTTTTCTTATTTTTTTTTATTCATAATATGTGTAAAAACCATACTGATAACTCTTGATCTATCACAGATAATACGCGGTATTTTATTAATGAATTGCTAATCTATGAATTGTTTAAGGGAAATTTTACTTTAATGTATCAAGCACCAAATATATATATATATATACGCTTTGATATTTAAATGTCAAATTGCACTTGACTGGTCAATTAAATGGGTATGTTATCATTATTATTGTTATTGAGCGCCCAATATTTTCTATGTTGATAGCTGATACTGCCATCAACCTGAAGTAGAACATTTTTTAAAGAAAACAGTCGCATGAATATCTTTGTCAAAGGATAGCAAGTTATCTAACTCACACTTGACCAATTTTATAATTGTTGATGTTGGCCAATTCCTTAATGTATAATACTGCAGTTTCAACGAAATATAGCCAGTGGTTTTTGCATGATGCACAAACAAAGAGACAAAGTTCTAAAATCTATTGTTTTTGGCTTAGTATCTCCACTATATTTGGTAGCAATTATTTTTTTCAAAAAATATCGTATGCACAGTTTTGGCCTCATTATTATTTTATTATATGTACCTATAGATTATATGCATCCTATCATTTTTAGCATAGCAATATCGAAACGACATGCAGCGGAAAAAGCAGCGACTCAAGCTCTAAATTGGCTGTTTAAAATTAAACGAATAAACAGCAATGGCTCTCCTATATATGACAAGAATGTGTTGGCGGAAATTGGTAGTAAATTGAATGAGCCGATCTGTGCTGCAATTAGTGAAAATTCAGTGCAAAGGATTGCCAGAATATGGAATGATTATGAAAGTGGAATAAGTAGGTATAATATAATACAAAACAAGTCTTTATTATTTTTACATAAGAAGAAATTATCGGCCTACCTAATATTGTTTAATTCGTACTTTTGCCAGCGACACATTGAAACTTTGATTAAACAAATCGAAACTGTTTTTAAACAAAATTTACTAAATATATTCCTTGTTTCAGAGGACATTTACGAAGCAACTTTCCAGGAAGCAGCTAAAAGGATGATACCAACACATGCAGTTTTAACCAAAGACTCCACTATTGATGAGGACGGTAAATTATTTTTGCTAGTTATTTTCAATGGGTTTAATTATTTATTAATATTAACAAATCTTACAGAAATAAGGCGGCAGACGAGCATAAAGTCCACCCAAGTTTCGGAGGAGGGTGGGGGAGTGCATGCTGCAATCTAACAGAGCCTTGTCTCTCACAGAAGACTACCTTGAAATGTACTGCATTTCCTAGTTTATTCTATTCCCCCATTGCACGTACGTGTTTCGGTATTGAGTGAGTTATGCCAGAGCCCATTCCCATCCCATCCTCTTCCTCCCCATTTTCCCAATCCATTCCTTAATCTGCAAAGGTAGGCAGCGCATCCGGGGGCGTGCCAACGTTTGTTATTGTGGACTGATGTTGGCATGTATCACGGATGTCTATGGACGACAGTATCCACTTACCGTCGGTTGGACTGTATGCTCGTATGCCGCCTTTTTCTATAAAAAAAAATCGCTCTCCTCTCAAAATTTGATAACAGTTAGCTGTTAGAGTGAATAACATTTGATAACAGTCGATTGTGGGGTGCAGCGTCGTTGGTCCCCTTAATAAATTCTACTAAGTGACCTTTAATTTAAGATTAACTTTTTGCAGGATTAATCTCATTTTTCAATGGATTCATACATGACAAATTTTATTTATAGATGGATATTCAGAAGATAGTGGTGATTTAGAAGACAATTTTACGGATATCTCAGGTATGTATATAAAATACGTTAAAAGCAAAAGATTTCCAAAAAAAAGAAACAGAATATATTGCAGGTGTTGAACAAATGGTAGAACTGTGGTTGCATTGTTACTGCTACTAGTGAGATTCTTTGATTGGCGTTCGGAAAACACATTTTAATAAAGAATTGAGACTTACAACTTATAAATTTGTTAATTACAACAAGTTTTACAAGATAGTAAAATCTGAATCGAACATGACAACTAGCGCCATCTTCAGTTTTTTTCACAAACTTTTTTACTTCATATACGGCAACGGTGCAATTAGCACATTCTGCCAATGTCAAGTTGTCTCTATAATAAAACAATTTCAAAGTAGTCTAAAACGCATCCTGCCATTGTCCAGTTCCGTCGAAGTAAGTCGAGAGTCGCTCAGTAAAGCGATAGTAGGTTTGCTGAGGGCAGAAGAGGACTCTTTGGAAGCGCACGAGAAATGCAGTCCCACGCTTTTATTTGATTATCACAAACACCATGCAAAAAAAAACACTGAAGTTTAATACGCTATCATTATTAAACCAGAAACCGTCTAATACACAATTTTTACAATTATCAAATAAATACTCAACTTCGTGAAAATTAAAATGATTGGCTGAAATTAATCTCGCGGAGTAATACAAATCGCGAGAGGATCGCGCCGTGTATTTCGCAGGGAAGGGCGGTTCATCCCCACTTCCTTGACAAAGAGTTGCTGCCATAGGTTTAAATGACAGGATATGGCCTTTCATACACTTACCGAAATGTTTTGTTAGAGAATAAATGAACGCCATCTGTGGAATTTTACAAGTACCACTATGTAAAATACTTGAGCTGACGTACTTTACGTTATGGTTACAACCTGCCCCACCGTTGTTTTGCCTAGCCGTTTGCTTGTTTGCCTAGGTTTTGATTGTTTTTTTCTATACAAATTTTTACATCTCGTATCACTGCTTCGGGGGTTGAATTTCATGAAATCCCTCCTTAGTGAGTGTTTACGTCATAAAAGGAAATTTCATGTTTCTAGCTTCAGCTACTTCGGCTCGGCAATGATGAATCAGTCAGTCAGGACATATTTCTTTACATATATAGATAAATACACTACTTTGGATTTGTACATAGCATACTCATAGGCTAACTCGACATGCTAACATTGGTTAACATACAACTTTATTAACAGAGTTAAAACTGCCAGTACACCCTGTATTCGGCACGACAATAAAACCGCCCACACAAGCGACTTTAGACCGACGAAACCGCACATTAAGGCAGACGTTTCAACTGTACGACGAAGAAAAATCTCCGCTGCCGATTGATCAATACTCGTAAGTACTTTATGTATTCTTTTTTACGTAGCTTGTAGTTGTGTCCCACTGTTTTGCCAGAACGCTCTAGTAATTGGCAAAGCATTTAATAGGACTTATGCAATACTTTCATCGATCAACCAAAATACATAGATGGATAAATCCTTGTGACAATTTTTTTTTTCTTTTTTTTTTTATATACTAGTGGGCGGACGAGCAAGTGGTCCCACGTGATGGTAAGTGTTACCGCCGCCCATGGACACCTGCAACACCAGGGGGTATGCGGGCGCGCCGCCGATCTTTGTAAAATCCTATTCACAGCTCTCTTGAAGAACCCCATATCGTAGCTTAATGGAAAGACCTCTTGAGGCAGTTCATGAGGGATGTCAGCGGTATAAATATAATATTACTCTCACAAGAAATGCCTATGTTTTTTTCCAACTTCTAATACATTCCTATATCTTCAACATTTGTCATTCTGGACTGATGTTGGCATGCATTCCGGATGTCTATGGACGACAGTATCCACCTACCACCAGGTGGACTGTATGTTCGTCTGACACCGTATTTCCATAAAGAAAAAAAAGAAAAAGTTGCCGGCGCCTCGGATACATTACGGTATTGATTTTTCAATACAGTGTCATGTATTGTTTACCAGTTCATTTTATATTATAAAAAGTACCAATGACAGGCGCCATCGTGCCAGTCCGGAAGGTAGTAAAACGCTATTTTCTGCACATTTTAGAAAAAAAAGGTCTAAATTAATATTCAACGGAGTGAACTTTTTCCGAAATTTGTAGGAATTATCTCTCCAATAGGTAGATTTCTCCCAAATGTCCCTACAATATTACGCAAAATACAAACATAATAATTTGTAATAAAATGTGTTACTTATTATAGTTTAATATTTTAACGACGCTACACTTGTTTTAAAAAAATCGTCCTAATACAAAACTCATTTAAAATTCTTTTTGTGATACAAAAACATAATAACCTCTGAAACGGTACCACTAAACCAAACAGCAAAGTAGGTACTAGGGGGGAGTGAATAAATATGCAACCATGTATTACTACTCGGTACATAAAGTCTCCAAGAACCATGCCAGCGGAAACTGGCGATACATACAGAAAAAAAACGTCTGGCCTTGGATATAAATGTTAATTATAATTTTTCCTTTACATTTTAATCACTATTATTTTATTTAATTCCTTTAAATATGTCTCGTCTAAATTTCTCCTTGAGTAATTCTTCGTCAATCAGTAGTCAGCCAACATTGCTGCCCTCCAAAGAAGAAAACGTATTATAACATTTTTAACGAAATCATGAGTAACAAATGGAATATAAAAAAAAACATATTAAAACTGAAATAATGAAAATTTTACCAATTTTATTTTGTATTTAGCTCGAATGCCATCAAAATGCGCTTGTGCCATTTTTTAAGTAGGGCAGATAGGCTTATGCACACATACACAGAACAATACGATTAAACACAACCTTAAAAACCGCGACCTTCAAACTCCCAGTGTCCCGAATTCGTTACCTTGTAACGTTTCCACCGCCCTACATTATCTAGCCCGTGGCCTCCTGTCCTCAATCGGCGCGGTACTCTGTACTCGGTGACCTTGCGTCCCGGTTCCGCGGGAATTGACCTCAAAACGGGACCTTGAGTGACCTTGAACTTGGAATCGACGGCAATATTATCCGTCATAATCGTCATTTGACATTTCTCACTCTCAGTACAATAAAGACTGAAAATTATAACTTTTTAGCATGTATAGCAAAAAAACTAGAAAATTGGATAATTTTTATGATCTTTATGACTTTTTATATATAAGCCGTCAACTCGGACGATGTAAGGAAGGCACTACCTCTTCTCCAACCGCTTATATAATTAATAATTATGTGTGTTTTTATAATTATGAATAATCTGTATTTATATTGTCTTTAAAAAAAATAGATTTTTTGTCTAAATTGTAGTTATCACACGCTCATCGGCCAATTGATCAATTGCCAATGAGCAATGCATCAGTTGAAATAGTAAATCCTAATCACTATTAATTTATGTTTAGTGATATTTTTATGCTTATTGTTTTTATAGTTTTTTTAAGTATATGTATATTTTACTCTCACAAGACTAAATTTTTTTTTTATTGTTTTAGTCAACAAGCTTGTTGAGAACAAATAATTCAATATAAACTTATTTTATTCGTTTTAGTGCATGGCTTGCATAAGAGCTTGTTTTTAAAAGAAACCGTTTTTTTTATATTATTTTATTTCGAAATTCAGATAACTTTTTACATAGGAAAAAATTCAACTCCGATGCGACAGTGAAAAACGTCTTCAGAGAATTCATCGATTCCCGTCCCCAAGAGTTCTATAGCAGAGGCATCAATCAAATTCCATTAAAATGGCAAAATTGTAACAGGCCGATGTCTGTACATTATAGATATTGAAAAAAAAACTAATATGGGGGGTCTTTATTAGAACAACAGAAGCCAAAACAACAATTTTTAGAAATTTTGTCTGTCTATCTGTCTGTCTGTATGTTTGTACACGCATCACGCAAAAACTACTGCATGGAATTGAATGCAGTTTTCACCGATGTATTATATCGGTATTTTAAGGTCTAACTTAAAATATAGGCTCCATTTTACCGCAGAAAAATATCTTATTCCGATTGTTTTAAATTTAATAAACCGAAGCGAAGTGAAGGCGGGTCGCTAGTATACAATAAAATCAAAGTAATTAAATAGGTATATAATTTTCATACCAAAAAAATGTTTCATGGGTAAGGACGTAATATAAACTCAATGGTACCGACTTCGCTAAGCTCTCGAGCTGAGCTACGACTGAGATTCGAGGATAGATATTCCCAGGCTATGAACAGCTCTTACAGCAACAATATTACGTATCACCTAAAAGCAAAAGTGCTCTCCCTCAACTTTCCCGCGCAAAACCCGGCGAGGCCATCGAAAGTTCGCGCTAAAAATCCGCTTTGGAGAGCGGCACCGCGACCCCAATACAGTTGGAAAGACCCCTAGTAACCTCGTTTCGTTAAAGTGAAATTGGATTGTCAAAATATCCGAGCGCATCGGCACTGACGCGTGATGCGTTCGCCTCTCGCTTTCGTTGTTTCACTTTTAAGCGCCATTTTGTTTTGGTATTTTTATTGAAAAATATTTATACCTACGTTATTTTGTGACGTTATTTGAGCAAACAATTATCTTAGTTTAATTCGTAGATAGATCATTAGGGTAAACCGTAGATTAGGGTAAATCTTTCCAAAAATTCCAATGGGTAATATGGTAATATATTTTGTTGGATAGGGCTCGTCAAAATCTAGAACTTTTCTCATGGAAACCTACCGACATCTACATTGAAATTGACGAGTATCATCGTATTTTAAAATTACTTTGACGCCCTTTCTTGGAGCTATCCCTCGTAATTGGTAATAAGAGTTTAAAGAAATTTGACAGTCTGGGATCCCTCTTGCTTACTTCTTACTACTTGTGGCTTTACAATCCTTGGCCTCCTCGTACATAATACATATCAAATTATCCTTCGATGTTATCTGTATTTTTTTATACTAAAATATTTATTTTTATATTTCTTTATAATGCTTTATAATGGCTCTTTATTAGTACATATAAAAGCTTATAAAAGCAAAAACCTTCATCACAATTATTCATGACAACGAGTGCGGGTATGTGGCCAACGAGTCACATTACTAACAGTACATTAGAGATAAACGATATCCTTATCCTGAGATAAAATGTTTATCCTGAGTAACAGTACATTACTGTCCAGGCCCGAAATAAAGCAATTGACGACCGAGTAATATTGGAAGGACGAGGCGAAGCCGAGTCCTTACGAGGTCCATTTTAAATAAACGAGCCCGTTAATTGCTATTTCGGCCGAGACTTGTATAGTACTTTTCTCTAATTTGCGAGGAAACAATAAAGAACTTGAAAAGAAAGCCTTTATAATAATAAATATCGTGTACCTAAAAAAACCTAATTTATGTTAGTGTGCACTAAAAATAACCTCGCTACTGTCCAGCAATCTCTATTATTGTCGTGTTGAAAATTGCTGGCGTGCGTACAGAAAAGAGCCGATTGACTTTCCGCCATTTCCGGGCAAGTAGGAGAAAATAATAATTATGATGGCACGATTAATCCTTCTTCTAATCACTAATTGAATACTGAACACTAAAATAGCCACTTGGACAGTCTCTAAGGAGATCACCAATTTATTAATCGTACAATAAACAATATTTACTTCACCACTATTCCCCACCAATACAACCCACTATTTGTAGCCGAATACCATGAGGTTTACGCGATTTCTTGATATTCTATTCGTGGGACTTCTCAGTCAGTGAGGTTTTACCATTTAGGCAGACGAGCATACAGTCCACCTGATGGTATATGGATACTATCGTCCATAGACATCCGCGATACATGCCAACATGCGTCCAGAATGACAAACGTTGTCACGCCCTCGGATGCGCTGTCCACCTTTGCAGATTAACGAATGGATTTTGAGAAAGGGTTGGGGAAATGGGAAGTTATAGAACGGGATGGGAATGGGCTTTGGCATATCTCACTCACTACCGAAACACGTACGTATATTGGGGAAATACGATAAAGTATGAAATGCAGTAGATTTCAATGTAGTCTTGAAATGTAAGGTTCAGGTGTGGGAGAGGGGTAACGTGGCCAGTCGAGTGCGCCTAGCGGTTGTGGGAATGCAGCGAGCACTCTCCCCCTAAAAGCCCTACGAAGAACCCTACTTCATCCGGACTTAGGACCGACAGTGCTGTAGGGGTCACCTACAATCCACTCGGAGTTATCCTTAGGTTCCCTCTAGGTTTTTTTTTACTAAGTTCTCGTAAAACATCGTGAGATATTTACTCGTCATTAGCTATAAAATCGACTTCTAAAACGAAAATGGTGCGGTATTGGAAAATCCAAAGGTCCATGACACACGATATTCTCGTTTGAGGCCACTTGTGTTTTTGTAGGAATTGGCAAAAACCCATTCATGAGGAAACAAAACTGTTTTATCTACGTGTCGAAGGTCTCGTGCGCTTTCAGATATTTGTGATTGTATTCGTATTATCGGAAACAGATATTTGTACGACAGTAGGTACAGTACAGTATCTGTACAGTACGACAATGGTCGATAATGGTTAAGACAATGGTAGATCGTAACAAAATACATTGTCACTAATTTTGGATTTGTTGGTGCGTTCGGACTACATCCATACATTTTTTTCTCGATGTCCTGTGTTTATCTCTAATCTTAAGTTAGAGTTTACTTGTCACATTCAGATGTCTTGGCAGATTGGTTTTAGAAAAAAAAATGTTTTGGCAAAGTTGTAGTCAAAAACGTCTATGATCCACATACAACAACATAATTTATATACATTTATCGTTGAACTGCCTTTGAAATTGACCGAGATATAGAATTGACCAGAGTATTTTTGTACCAAATTTCATTTTAATCCGTTATTCTTAACGGATTAAAATGAAATTTTACGCATTTCTATGCGTACTGCAGTTTGTCCAGAAACTTATACAGGTATATAAAGTTATATATGTATATGTATATATCGTTATATCTCATTTAATATATATACATATAGATATATAAATTATTCAATGTCTTGTGTTGACTAAAACACCTATAAAATATCCATAATATGGCAATTTTCCTTATTATTTAAATATACTAGATATTGCATCAGAAATATACCTACTAGAAACCACGTGACTCGCATCACATTCTAAATGAGAGTACACGTACACACCAACAAAACCGCAAAAATCTAAAGTAAAACGTCACCGGCGTCGTGCCTTCTCATTCCACGCAAACGTAAACATTTACGTCACGCACGCGAAACGAAAACGAGAGTTAGAATGAAAGAAATCGAAAATGACACTCGGTTCGCTCTCAACGTGATGTCACGTGCCGACGTCACCGTGACGTCGCGTGACGTCGATCATTCTTTCACTCTCGCTTTCTTGTGACGCTCCGACATTTTGCGACTTTCCCAACAGTTTATTGACTTGGAAACTTTAGTGCGCAATTAAGTAATTATTTTAAAGGAAGATACGGGAATTTCTATCAATACGCTGTGATAAACTGTTAGAAAGTCTCGTTGAACTTTCTGGTATATCAAGCTACTTTTTCCTCAATTCAACTATTTCCATGGATTTTGGTAATTTGAAAGTCCAGTAAAATCAGTTAAGGCCGTTTCCATATATTATATGGATTGTAAATTTTCCTGCTAGGCGGTAGATTTCAGAGAAATACTATTAATAGGAATTCAATAGAAAAAAATCATGGCATCTGTTAGAGAAAGTGTAGTTCCTCAGGACTTGTGGTAACTACTGTGTTATCGGTTAATCGCCTTTTAATCGGTTAATCGACACCCACGGGAACAGATTAACGCCCTAAGCCGAGGTCTGTTCCTTCCGCCGGTCTACCCGCTGGGGAGCCCGTAGGCTCGTTGCTGCACACTTTTTTTCTCCCGGCTGATCGCCTTTTGCGCTCGCCCTAAAACAAACATGTCCGGTGACTCTTGAAAGGCCATTAGGGCCACAAGAATTTAGCTATTCCGGAAAAAAAAAACAAGTGGTGCTATCATAAATTCAGTTGACACCACACGGCCCAAGACTATAGGTATTCACGAAATCTTTTCTCTGCGTTACAATTTTCGTCCTTAGTTGTAATTAATAATTGCCATAATTTAAAAATTGTTTAATTAGTCATCACAACATAAAATACTGTTATAGATTGTATGACGGGTATTTGACAGCAGTAACATGCGACATGTCATGCAGTTTATAATTTACGTTAATTACCCGCATGTAGGGAAGCAGAATATGGTACGTAATCTCGGACAAATTTCCCACACATAAATTTTCCCATTACATTCATATGAGGGTAGGTATTTTTCGAGGTTGTGTATTTTATCGGAATAATTTGTGAAAGTAGGTTATATATTTATTCTTCAGAAATTCCATCTATAATATGTTCTCTTTTATTGTTAATTTATCGTTATAAGCTGATGTCGGGTAGTCATTTTATAAGGAACCCCCGACCAAATTGTTTGTTAGGATTATAAACGTTTTTTTTAATCATTTTCTCATTTTAGCAATCGATTATTAACATTAAAATGATATTGATCACAAATACAGTTTGTGTGTGTTTTTTTTATGTACGAAGCCGGCATACAGTCCACCTGATGGTAAATGGATACTGTCGCCCATAGACATCCGTGATACATGCCAACATTAGTCCAAAATGACAAACGTTGGCACGCCGAAACACGTACCTACACTACCGAACACCTAATGTACGTGCGTACATTAGGGAAATAAGATAAGGAAATGCAGTACATTTCAAGGTAGTCTTCTGTGAGAGAGGGGTAACGTGGTCAATCGAGCACGCCTCGCGCCTGTTGGATTGCAGCGTGCACTCTCCGCCCTTAAATATTGTATATTGAATCAATGTTAAAAAAAAGAAATGTTAGAGCCTGATTCTCGACTCTTGAAACAACGAAATATTTAAGTTAGAAAATCATCAATAAATCTTCCGACAATAAAGTCGCATATCAAAATCTACTTTTTCAACTGGCGCGTGCTATCGCCGTTTCATATTGTGCCTTTATATTGTGGCGTTTTGATTTTTTTTTTAAATAAAGCGAAATTTTATGCAATTTTTTTTGTATTTTCAATTTTACAGAGAACAAATAACTTCAACCATACAAAATTCCCGCGTAACAGTTATAGTGGGAGCGGCAGGGTGCGGTAAATCGACGCGTGCGCCTGCCGCCATCTTGCGGAATTTTGGCGCGAAAACCACTATGATCATAACGGAGCCCCGTAGGGTTGCTGCTATTGGTTTAGCACAGAGGGTTGCCAGTGAACTTGGAGAACAGGTATATGCTACATATTATGTTCTTTTAACCTATCAAGCGATTTTGACTCCATTGATTATAACTTTTTGTTGGAGCAGACCTGGTAGTGGATTCTATCGCCCGTAGATAGAGATATCATTAATTCTATGCCTACGAGCATCATTAATTCTAATTTTTTTTTTAATTAGCCTATATTTGTATCCCGCTCGATTTCATTAACTATGATTATTTATCATTACTTCTAGACTTAATTAACGATGGATGTCATTAATTTTAGCTTTACTTAACCTTATGTGTATTTATCATTACTTCTAGGCTTAATTAACTATGGGTATCATTAATTTTAGGTTCACTTAACTATGAGTATTTATCATTACTTGTAGGCTTAATTAACTATGGGTATCATTAATTTTAGGTTCACTTAACTATGAGTATTTATCATTACTTGTAGGCTTAATTAACTATGGGTATCATTAATTCTAGGTTTACTTAACTATGATTATTTATCTTTACTTCTAGGCTTAATTAACTATGAGTATCATTAATTCTAGATCTAATTAATTGTGGATATCATTAATTTTAGGCTTAGTTAACTGTGGATATCATTAATTCTATATGTTTTGTTCACTTGAGTATCATTAATTCAAGGTTTCATTGGCTGTGATTATCATTAATTCCAAGCTTAAGTAATAGTAAAATTAATTCTATGTTTTATTAAATGTCGTTATTATTAGTTTTACGTTTCGTTAGCTGTGGTATCACTAACTCTATGTTTCATTATTTGTGTGTATCATAAATTTCATTTATTATAAACTATGGTATCAGTTTCATTACCTATGAATATCATTAGTTTTATGTTTCACTAACTGTGATATCATTAGGTCTACCTAGCATTTAATTATCATTAAATTCTAGGTGGGTGATTCTATAGGCTTCCAAGTGAGATTGCACGCGAAACCACCACGACCTCCAAGTGGCGCTATTCTTTACTGCACTTCTGGGGTTCTCTTGAGAAGATTACAGCTGAATCCAGGTTGGAATTACTTCTATATAGAGAAGGGTGATTCTATAGATAATTGTTAGAATGAGATCGTTCTTAGGTAAATCTAAAATTGACTTAAATAAAGTTTCCGTCGACAAACCGTACTCATAGTTCGGCAGAAATATGACGTATTGATACGTCTCACCCTGGTTTCGTATAGCTGGTACGAACATTGCCTATGCTAGCTATGCTAACTTCCCACAAGATAAAGAATTTTCATAATTAAAAAAGATACATTTTCCGAAAAATAGATTTGGGTCTAATTTGTACAAATTACACGTCGTTGGATAGGGCTCATAAGAGCTACAACTTTTCTATAGACACTATTTCTAAAACTTACGGGGAATAGCGGAATTTACCTTTCAATTGACGCTGCCTACGGTCGTTTTTGTTTTTTCTTCATTCTTTTATGTGTCCTTTATGTCTATGCAGTTTATGTGTCCTTTTACTGCGTGCTGTGTCTGAATATAGTTATTTTTTATACACTTCATTGTATACAAAAAGGCGAGCTCAATGCCTTGAGGTGTTCGCTACCAGCCAAACTTTGGGTTAATCAGAGAGGTTCAATTTTAAGGTGCGTGAAAAACTCAAATTAGAAGTTGTGATAAAATTCAATACAAAATACACACATATACTCTATTATTATATATACATACGTGCATTTTATATTTTACATTGTAATTGGGTCTAATGTAACCCGTGTTACATTAAATTGTCATTGTAATGTAACCAAGTTACAATCTATTGTAAACCCAAGCCGAAAAGTCGAGTAGAAATAAAAGGTATCCAAAAATCAATTTCGTGTATTCAGACCCGAATCACAATATACTCGTAAAATGTGTACAAATCGCGAAAGTTTAAGTAGTTATAATACATACATACAAACCTGCACACGTATACATTATACATGTCTATTCTAGAAAAAGTGACGTGTATTTCTATAAAAAAAAATTCTTCAGGTCTCGAAGGTTGTACCCACGTAATAATAGATGAAGCCCACGAAAGGGACGTGAATACTGACGTCACTCTACTACTGCTGAAGAGGGCTTTGGATATCAATCCCGAGCTGAAGATTATTGTAATGAGCGCTACGTTGGATATCGGAGTATTCACCGAGTGAGTCCGCGAATATTTTTTTTAAACAAAGGTCTATTCAACCATTTTTTATTTAACTTGGAAACCAGATACCTCGATCTTTTAAAGTTAAAAATTAAAATACATTTTTGTACATACTCATGTCTTACTGTTAGTTTACCTTAAATGGCTTACGGAGATGGCCTAGTGCTACTTATTCAGGGTAATATTTGCAACTGTCCAATAAAGGCCCAATATTTTCATTAAATTTCTTTATTCTCATAGGAACATGTTCATGACATACAGTGAACATGTTCTTATGAGAACAAAGATTCTTAAACCGTATTAATTTAAAATCAAGCTAGTTGGGAGTTTTAGATAAAAAATTGAATAACGCTTGTTTATTCTCTGTTTGTTTTTAATTTCCGAGTATTGTGTTAATTATAAGTATAAACATCTTCAGCTTCTTCGACTCGTGTCCAGTAATAGAAGTTCCGGGTCGAAGTTTCCCCGTAGAAGTGTCTTATTTGGACGACATACGAAAAAAGTTTCGAATTAATCTACTAAATACTATGAAAAATTGTACCAAAGAGGACGGAAAACCACATGTTAATTGTCAGGAAGTAAGTACGATTTTTATTCATATGTAAAATCAATTTTTTTTTTGTAACAATGATATACCTAATAAAGGGGTATCACATTTAAAATTACGATTTAGCCATAATACTAAGACCAATGAGTAATTTAAATTTGACCTAAGTTGCTAAGTAGAGTAAAACCTAGAACGTGTCCAATAACGCTTTACTTGTTGTCTCTATTAAGGGGAAGTCACTTTGTTCTTGTGATCTTTATTAGAAGCATTTATTTCACTAAGTACCTACATAATATAGCCGAAGCTCACGAACGAGGACTTCATCACCATGTGAACGTTGAGGCGTCCAGCTCCTCGATAACACGGACATAGTGAGAAGACTGAAAAGGTCGAAACCTTTTGAGTTAGTGTAGTGTCAATTAAATTGTATTTAATTTCATAGAAGACTCCTGTAAAATATAGTGTGTTTTAAGAGCCTATTTCCCATCCCAATAATAATAATTATATTCCCTATCTCATCCCATGCAATACCATTCGCACCGCTAGTTTATTAATAATATGAAAATATTTATTTTCTCTACCCAAAGGTTGTCTGGCAGAGATGGCTTTTAGCGATAACATCGCTTTTTGGGCATATCCAATGACTGTTATTGTTTTATCTATCGATCATACCATCAGCCTATGTTTCTGCACAGCTGGATATAGGCCTCTCCCAAGGCTCATCACCACGCACGATCTATCTATCTATCTATAATCGTACAATTTTATACGTGACATACCTATGTCGGTAAACACCGGCCTTCTATAACAAATTACTATATACTCGTAATTAAAATGTGACTATCTAAATAAATTAAATAAATTTAAGACCAATGTCTTAAATTTATGTAATTTATTTAGATAGTACAATTACCAACCCTTCATTCCCCACGACACTACCCAGGCGCCAGTTTCCACTAAGACTACTGGTCAGTAGTGAAAAAGGAAAAAGTATCCCCACGCCACTACCGGTAGTGCAGCTTGGTAATGTCGCGGGTGAAATCCCATCCCGTCCATTACTTCGGAGTGGAACTCCAAACTACTACAATGACATAGGTCTATCATTGCGTTACAGTTCTTGCTCCTACTCCGATTCGGTGAAGTGCCCATTGTCACATGACACATTGTCGTCCCGGTAAAAATGTCGTCACGAATTAGTGGGAACCGGCTGTTAGCGGTCCCTTACGCTACGCTACAAAACGCTACGTGGGAGGGAGGGAATTAGGCATCAAACAAATTTTCGCATTTATAATATTAATATTTTATATTCCCAGATTGTTGATGTGATAAAGTCGGTGGATAAGTGTGAAGCAGAGGGCGCAATACTAGTGTTCCTACCGGGTTGGGCTGAAATAAAACAAACGAAACAGCTGTTAGACGCACATTTCGGGGAAACAAATACACATTTAATACTGCCCATACATTCTAGGTAAGTTTCGAATATTCCCTCTTTGGTGAATTTCTTCCTTACTTTTAACTTTATCATTATTCAACATTGCTCAATATCTACGTTTATTTTTTTTACGAATATATATATATATATATATATATATATATTATTACTTAGGTCGTATATATCTACGAATTTTACTTTATTCTGCGAATATGAAACATATGGCGTTTCGCGACGTGTGCGGCACTTATATATAACCTTGACCTTAGACATGGCCTCTATAGCCCTTAGGACACCAGTTGAATCCAAAATACCAATTGGTTTAGGGATTTATATGTCTAGGTATATATCCATGTATATATATTGGGATATAATAAAATTTATGGTCAAACCGCAGCGAGGCGTATTCCTTAACGGATTGAAATGAAATTTGGGGAAAAAATAGTTTGGATTTATATGTCGGTTAAGTTTGAAAATAAACCGAGTCGGTACAGTGGTTCCATAATTATTATAGTAGGAAAATTTCAAGGCTCACACAAATAACCATGCGGTATCGATAACAGCGACATTTTATTTATTTACCTAAATTTCCTAAACTTATTATACTCGCTTTTTAACCGAAATCTTTATATTTCTTTCAAAACCTGTTCAAAATTTCAAACATTTTTTTCTCAAAGAAAAGACAGACAAGTCTGTCCCTAAACGACATCAGGCAGAGGGAGAGTTGTTATAGTCGAGCCCACTCCCATCCCTACCTATCCCTCACCATTTTCACAACCTTTCTCAAAATCCATTCCTACATCTGTAAATGTAGGCAAGCGCATCCGGGGCCGTGCCAACGTTTGTTATTCCGGACTGATGTTGGCATGGATCGCGGATGTCGCTCGGCGATAGTGTCCACCTACCACCAGGTGGACTGTATGCTAATCAGCCGCCTTCTTTCTATAAAAAAATAGTGTTAATGAATAAGAATATGATATATATGTATTTATGTGTTTAGTTTATAAAGCTAGTTTCTAATCAATTAAAACAACAATGAAACAATTTAAATATGTTTCATAGGTTATCAACAACAGATCAAACTAAAATGTTCACTAAACCACAAATGGGCGTGCGCAAAATAGTACTGGCCACTAACATAGCGGAAACATCCATCACTATACCGGATGTGGTCTATGTCATAGACACCGGCGCTCATAAGGAGAATAGGATTAAAGAAGGAACAGGTAAAACAAATTATTGTCTTTAAACAAAATAGTATTGTGATGATATATTATAACTTAAACGACAACTTAATACTGTAATTTATACTTAAGAGCCATTTCACAAAAATGACTAAAGCAAGTTTAGGTAATTACAACGCAACGCGACTGGCAATAGTTCACGCCCCCGTCTCTATAGCGTGACTATGGAAAAAAAGTTTTGATACTTTGAATAAGCCGAACTTTTCTCCGTGTGTTTCTATAGACAATACTAATGCGAAAATCCCCGAATATAATAGAGCAATTAGATCAGTTTTGTGATATTAAAAAATATAAAATAAATCATAATTTATAAAAATACTTATGTTTTCGTTTTAATTAGGTACAAAATTGATATTATTCTAAGTAATCATTAAAAAAATTCTTTAATAAATGATAAAAAATTGCAGTTAAATGCCAGGTATTTTACGTCGAAATTGACGCACATTATTTTATTTTTTCTCGTGATTTGTGTTAATTTACGGAAATATTAGTGTACTATGTGTCAATAGAATTATATACTACGTATAATTGTACATTATCCTGTTGAATTAATGAATTTTAATGGAAGAAGCACGGCTCTGAAGTTCTTACTAGGCGCGTTTTTACTAAAACATGGTTGAGTACTACGGGATAAATAAAGAAATATTTCGAAATGTATCCTAATAAATGTCAATACAAAGAAATGAGCTATTTAAAATATTTACTCAGAAATGTAAAGCAATTTTCATTTCACATATAGGAGAGCTCAAAAACTTGTATTTTTCGCTTAAAACGTGAAATGGCTCTTAACTAAAAACTAAATTAACTTAATACTCTGTATGTATTTACTGTACTTTATATTTGTGTTTTTTTTTTTTGGACGAAAGCAGCAGACGAGCATACAGTCCACCTGATGGTAAGTGGATACTGTTGCCCGTAGACATCCGCGATACATGACAACATTAGTCCAAAATGAAAAGCGTTGGCACGACCCCGGGTGCGCTGCCTATCTTTGGAGATATAGGAATGGATCTGGAGAAAGAGTTTGGAAAATGGGGAGGGATAGGATGGGAATGGGCTCTGACACATCTCACTCACTACCGAAACAAGAACGTACATTGGGGAAATATGATAAATTGGGAAATGCAGTACATTTCAAGGTAGTCTTCTGTGAGAGAGGGGTAACGTGGCCGGTCGAGCGCACCCAGCGGCTGTAGGATTGCAGCGTGCACTCTCCCCCTCAAAAGTACTGTTGTACTTATCATTTTTGTTAATACCTTAACAAAGCAGGTAGGTGATTTGCCAAAGTTCCTATTGGATAGAGGGTCGCGAAGGACGAGAGAGGAGGTCTTTCCCCACCAGCGAGGCTACTTACGAGGCTATAAAATTGTTTGTGAAATAAAAATTTTCTTCATTTTTCTTGTGTTTTCATGTATTACTGCATAGAGGTACCTTTTATCAGCATCGGTATGATACTGTTAATTACCGACATATCCCACATCCCTACTAATTATCCATATGCTGTCTTCACATAGGATGGTTTCTATCAACATTGTCTTATGTAATTACAGGTACAGCAAGTTTAGAAACAGTGTGGGTGTCACAAGCGGGAGCTAAACAAAGGATGGGAAGGGCTGGCAGAGTTCAACCAGGTATGTCTAAAATTTAACATTTTCATCTCATTGTATAAACTTAATTATTTTTTTTATGGACGAAGTCGGCAGACGAGCATACAGTCCACCTGATGGTAAGTGTATACTGTAGCCCGTAGACATCCGTGATACATGCCAACATTAGTCCAAAATGACAAACGTTGGCACGCCCCCGGATGCGCTGCCTACCTTTGGAGATGTGGGAATGGATTTGGAGAAAGGCTTGGGAAAATGGGGAGGGATAGGATGGGAATGGACTCTGGCACATCTCACTCACTACCGAAATACGTACATTAGGGAAATAAGATAAGTGGGAAATGCATGTCTGCCGCCTTTTTTTTCTATATAAAAAAAAATTAAATGTCTACAAGAAATAATGCTATAAATGTTTCAAAAATGTCCTGTTTTTGAAATAGATGTTTAGTATGGCGACTACAATCGACTCTAACAGATTTTACAATAGGTTTTTTTTTATTTATCAACTTATTGTTCATTTCTAGTACATCCTTTACTCTACTCACATTACGCAATGCAATTGGCGCAATCAGTAATGACCCTATCTGTTGTGAAAAAGGTCCCAGGTTCGTTTCCCAATCGGACATTTATTTGTTTAAAGACAAATGTTAGTTCGGGTCTGGGTGTGTGTGTCCTGTGTGACCTAGACCCGCTAGACGTGGGTCTCTAGATCCACCACACAGGGAATCCTAGTGTGGGCCATCGACCGTGGCGTTATTTATTAAAAACACTGCGCCGCGATGCCGCCGCCCAGTCACTATCATGTACTGAATAATCAGCGCTACGAACGTTTTAGACACAAGCACAAAATTTTACATATTTGTCACTTTTGATTTATTCTCCAAAATAAATTTATTTTTCGTCAGAAAGGTTAAATACATTTTTAATTAATTGACGTGTTTCAGTTTTTTTCGTTATTTCTGATTGCACGTCTGATTTCGTTTTCTTTGTATATCGAAACTATGTTATAAATGTCATTTTTAGGGCACTGCTACAGATTATATACCAAAGAAAAGGAAGCAGACTTCGCGCCACACACTACGCCTGAAATATTAAGGTGTGTATTTCTATATATATTTTTTTATCTCAAGCCGTTTCATCGTCACACTGCAGGGCATAAGCCTCCCCTAGTATATCGCTGGGGAGTTTCGGGCCATAATCCACCACGCGGGCCCACTTTTTTTACAATAAATTTTAATATATTTATTTTTTATTTATGTACAATAATCCACAGCAAAACAGGAATGTATATGTAAATGTAGGTATGTATATGTAGGATCTTATTGTATATGTAAATTATTTTTAAAAAAATCGTACCTACTGCAGTTAAAGGTCAGTGGTACGGGCGGATTTGAAGTCACGACCTTACGAATGAGCATCGAGAATAGATACCCCTAGGCTATCACTGCTTTCGATTATTAAAATTATCATGCTTAATGTTGTCTGTCTCTTCGTCTGTCTATTTGTCTGTTGAGCTTATCTCGGAAACTACGGGACCGATTTTGTTGCGATTTTCACTGCTGAATAGCGTGTTTCTCCCGCAAGGTTATGAGATATTTTTTATCAAAATCGATCTAATAGTTTTTAATATAATAAGCCGGAATCATGACGGTAGTCTATCTAGCCAGATGATGGTGTGATATTCAAGAAATGTATAATGGAAGTCATTTAGATGGACATATACGTGTACCCATCTAGACACGATGACAAATATAATTATTCTTTCAGTATAATAAGTATATTTAATCAAATGCCTTTAAAAACAATATGCTATAATTGAAGTGATAAATGTTACTCATTCATTATTACTGAGGTATATTAACCCTCTCCTTGTTTGTTATTTATTTAAATAATAATTTGAATTTATATATTAAATTCATAAACACTTGTCGCATTATGAGTATAAATTGTTTGTATATGAATTATCATTACTCATATTAGAAAGGTTCATATGACAAAGTTCTATAAAGAGATCTCGATTTTTTTTCTTCCTAATTTGGAATTTCAACACTTCCGTGGGAAAGCCTAAGTATTCGGAATAGTAATTTTCGAACCGTTATACAAATCTCGGGTGAACTACTTCAGTCATTTTTTTTTTTTAATTAAGTATAATTTTTTGTGCTTTATATTTAGCAAAACAAAAAAAAAATCAAGAACTTCATTGCTCATGTATCGCTCTCCCAGATTTGCTGGTAGAAATATCTCAAGGAGATAAGCACGCATTTCTTTTGCAACTATTTTCTATTATTTGTGTATACAATAAAGTATATAAATAAAAAATAAGTTTTTTAAATCGCCTCTTAAATGATAACTTCTATTTTAAAGGCACCGGATATACACAAATATTATGTATCCACTATACTTTTTAACAAATTGTACTTGTAATTATAAGCCTATAACGTCCTACTGCAGGGCACAGGCCTCCCGTAGCAAATCACTGGCGGGTTTCGGTCCGTAATCCACCACGTAGGTCCGGTGCGAATCACATACCTACACCAGATTTTTTGTTTTTACGGGCTTTACTCACGGCCGAGATTTTTAAAGATCGGTACTCGAGTAGTAACTCAGTGGTACGGGCCGAGCATTTGAACTCATGAGCACTTGAATCTGAGTCGAGTATAGATACCGAGTATAGATAGATATGTTTTATGTTTTCAGAATACCACTCGAGCAAACTGTATTGAATTGTAAGACCTATGAACCAGAAGATAAGATCGAGAACTTCCTGTCACAACTACCCGCACCGCCGAGCAAGAAAGCTATTAAGTTCGCTGTTGACGATTTGGTGGATTTAGGTAAGATATAACATAATACGGGTGATTCAGGTACATATTGAGATACTCAAATTACAGAAAGAGAATTCATTTGAGCTTAGTCACAAAAGGTTAGTCAAAGTTACTGGTGTGTGTAAAAATAATAGACGTTAATTTTTTTTTTTATATATCTATATACAACGTGTCCCAAAATTCAACGTCAAGCGGGAACCAGGGAGTGGACCACCTTATGACTACCCCGAGAAAAATAAAAGAAAATGGGGGTATTTTTTTTTTGATTTAAACATTTTGTTGAAAAACATTAAAAAAATACCTCCTGTGCAACATTTTTAGGTGCTACGATTACAAATTTGCAGATAGGACTGATTTTTTTTGTATTAATAGCCTAGATAACTCTGCTATCAATTACTCGAATGAATCGATAATGAATCGAATATTTGTCTTAAAATATTGAGAACTTATTATTTTCAGTTAACTTTGACACTTCATGGTGTAAAAAAATGTACCTACACTACCATGGCAAGTTTACACAAAAGTTGGCGCAACTAATCAAGATTTCAAAATGATATAACACTTCCTACGCCATGCCCTAAAATATTTTTTTTTTTTTAATATATTTTTGAACAAGAGAACAAAAATTTAATACCTTTACTCTGTGAAAATGGCATTCAGAGCTCTTAGACAAGATTAAGTTTATTTTTATTTAGACTTTTATTTAGACAGATCCATAAAATTTGAGTTACAGATGTCTATACAATATTGTTATTTTACAGGAGCACTATCAAAAACAGAACAGTTAACCCGTGTCGGTCACCTACTATCCTCAATGTCTTTGCACCCGCGTTTGGGACGCGGCGTTTTGCATTCGGCGGTCATCTGCTCTGTGGTCGCGGCCGCGAATGTCGCTACGCTCTGCTCTGATAACGTCGAGGTGTTCAGCCAAGCGGCTGATAGGAGGGATGGTGAGTGATTGCACCTGCGATTGGAACGGTTATTTACAGGGTTTTACAGGAGCAAACGGAACAGTTAATCCGTCTCTTCCATTTACATGTCTTGTGTTCTATTCTGTTATAACACATCGTTCAATAAGTCCCGGGACTAACTATGAAAACAACATTTTATCCGCAAAATTCTTTATTATTCATCAACATAATTTCCTTCAAGTGTAATACAATCATTCCAACGCTTCTCTAACTTTTCAATGCCATGTTTGTAGAACGATTTGTCTTGACTCAAAATGAGCCTCAGTAGCAGCGATCACCTCCTCATTCGAGCCAAATCTTTTTCCCTGGAGCATCTTTTTGAGATCCGCAAAGAGCCAGTAGTCGCTGGGGGCCAGATCCGGCGTGTACGGAGGATGGGGAAGCAGTTGAAAGCCCAATTCGTTGAATTTGGTCATCGTTTTGATTGACTTGTGGCACGGTGCGTTGTCTTGATGAAAGATGACTTTCTTCTTCTTCATGTGTGGGTAGCGTCACTTTAACCACTATAGCTTTCTTGGTTATGTTTCGAATTACATCAAATTTTGACACATCTCATCTAAAGGTTGGTACTTCTGAACCTTGGTATATACATGGCATTATTAGCGCCATCTCTACGCTAGTCCCGGGACTTATTGAACGATGTGTTATACTCGGTACTGTTGTGTACTGATGTGTCGTTTGCCGTGAGGAAGCGTAAATAGTATTTTTTTAATTTCATTGAAATCCACTTCAAATTGTTGCAATGGGACACACATATTGTTCTGTTAACACAAGAAATAAGAATCTCAGCTTCATTCAGTTACCAAAAAATATTGAACAATCGTACAGTAATCCTTTCGTAGATTTTGGTTTGAATGTACCTATTGTTTATCTACTCACATCTTTCACTAAAGTAGTTCAAAGGCGTCGTTCTTTTTAGTTTTATTATGTACTAGCTTCTACCCGCGTGGACTAAGCAGCTGTACGGACATTGCACGGATGAAAATCTATTCACTAGTTTTCGATAATTTTATTAAAAGTCATTTTTTATATTTTCCACTATAACTCAACTTCCTTGTGTCATATGAAGATGACACATATACCAGTTTTCCTTCTGGATACTTAGCTATATATTAGTGAAAACCCGATCAAAATCCGTTCACTATTTTTTACGTAATGCTCAAACAAACAGACATACAGATAAACATACGAACATTTTTTTTAAAACTATACTTTTGGGTTCTGTAGCTTCTAAAGAGACCCACTAATTTTCTTTTTTTCAATTAAGACTATATACAGAGTACACTTTTACCATGTATTATATATATACATACATACATATACATACGAATATAGATTATTTTTGTAAAATGGCATTATTAGGTATATTTTATAGTTGTCATATGTATTATTATTTTTTATAATAAGGATAACCAGTTTATATAATTTTCTCGGACTGATAACCTGGTTTAAACTCATTGAACGTGATGACTTGCTAAACCAAAATACACATTTTGAATCCATAATGTTTCGGAATAAAAGTTTAGCTGCTCCACTTTCGAATCACCAAAAGTTTTTCATCGAATCATCTGAAAGTCGAAGCCTTGTAGATAACAAACAAACATTGTACAAAAGGCGGACTTAATGCCTAGTGGCATTCACTGCCAGTCAACCTTTGATTAAACAGAAATATGTAGGGCGCTGCATCGTGTAATCATTAAAAATGGCTACTAACAGTACATATAATACAATACACATAGAATACCTGGGTACAATAATATATATATATATCTCTTGTTATTACATACAATATATATATATATTGTTATTACAGTAAACTTATTTATTACAGAAATACGCGAAATCAAACGTCAATTTAACGACACATCGGACCACGCGGCGTTACATTGGATTCAACAGGAATTTGAACAGAATCTATCTGATAAAGGTTGGCGCGGTGTTGACCAATGGTGTGACAAATATGGTCTCAGGAAGGACAGACTTAATCATGTCAAATGTAAGTATGTCTCATATTGTTACATGGGTCTTAAACGAGCCTAATACGTTGCGCTTGCAAGGCGGGTCGATTGGAGGAGGCAAGTGAATTAATCAAGGCGGGTCGATTGGAGGAGGCAAGTGAATTAATCAAGGCGGGTCGATTGGAGGAGGTAAGTGAATTAATCAAGGCGGGTCGATTGGAGGAGGCAAGTGAATTAATCAAGGCGGGTCGATTGGAGGAGGCAAGTGAATTAATCAAGGCGGGTCGATTGGAGGAGGCAAGTGAATTAATCAAGGCGGGTCGATTGGAGGAGGCAAGTGAATTAATCAAGGCGGGTCGATTGGAGGAGGCAAGTGAATTAATTAAGGCGGGTCGATTATATATTTATTATCGGTTTTTTAATCGATTCTGATGTATTAATGGAGACGGGTTGCTAAATCGAGGCGACGACCTGATTAAACGAAGTTCGTAGATTAATTGTTATCGAGTTGAGTTAATTTCAGAGAGTATATTAATTAACGATCACTCAAAGTTCGCATTATCAAAAAAAAAAAACAATCCGAATTATAATAATTAAATAATACCCAACCCCAAAATAATGTGAACAGCTGTAGGCGAGAATTGTATGTAGTTTGGTCGCACATGAGAATCATATACAATATTCTCGCCCGAACCGTTCGAGATGCTCTCCTTGTGTAAGTGAGCCCTTAATCCCCATTTGCCCCTCGCCATCATTGACTATATTTATTGCAGCCCTCTCAATCCTCCACTTGGAGCAACTACTGAAATCCGGTATAATAGAACCAACAGCTGAGTCGGATGAGTTGAACCGGTTCTCGGATATAGACGAGCTGAACTCATCCGTGCTGTTATCCGGATGTAATTGTCTGCTGAAAACCAGACGGCATGTCAGATCTAAGGGCAAGCTGACGACTGTCATCGATTTGATTACTAGGTATGTTTGTTTGACTTTTTGTGTCAATGTATTACTATCTGTGTCTATATTTAACTATATGAGTCAATAGTTGCCTATTTGTATCTATATTTAACTATTTATGTCAAAGTTTTCCTATTTATGTCAATGTTTGTTATATCTATACTGCCCTCCCAAGGAACGCTTGACTTGACAGGTTATGACACTAGGAACATTATATTTGGAAAATAAAAGTAAAGAATGGTTATTCTTTTTATTTTATCTAAATCTTCCAAGTTTCTAGCTCGATTGTAAATTAGATACTAGAGCGATTGACCAGACTCGGTTGTTTGATAGCGAGCTTGTCCGCCATTGTTTGTAGTTCTTCACAGTACACATCTGCATTAATTGTTGTGCCAGATCTAAAGAATCTGTAGTGGACAATACCGACAGGTGCATGGTGGCATGCAGTGACCGTGAGCTTCTTTTGACCCAGTTTAAGTTTGGGACATTGTTGGCTGTGTCTCCTGGGTTCAACCATTGTGACGAACGTTTACGATTGTCATACAGAATCCACTTCTCATCACAGGTGACAATACGATTCAGAATCCCTCCATTTTTGTGCCGGTTCAGTAAAGTAAGGCAAGCTTCGACGCGTGTTTGCAGCTGCCTTTCATTAAGCTGATACGGTACTCATTTTCCGAGCTTCTTCACTTTACTGGTTTGACGCAATCGAATCAATGAATGAATCAATATCGCTCTATCACTTACGCTGAAAGCTCTGCTAACAACGGGGTTTGAGATGAATCCCTTTCCACTATTGCTTTCAATTCGTCATTATCGACTTTATTCTTCGTTCGTCCACGGGGCTTGTTCTGGAGGTCGAAATTTTCAGAACGGAAACGATCAAACCAAAAACGCACCGTGCGTTCGTTTGCGGTGTTTCATCCGTGCACATCGTTGTATATTGCGTGCCGTCTGTGATGTATAGCTGCCACGATGGAACTCAAATTAAAATATAACGCGAATTTTTAACTTTTCCATGTCTAAGCAAAAAGTAGTTTGACGGAAAAACTAATGATTAACTGATTTTGGAAAAGAATGTCATAGCTTTAAATTTAAGTTAATTTTAAGTTCAAAGTGGCCACTATGAACAAACGGCAATTTTATAGGTAATGCCCTAACATATCAACACTCTACAATGTAAAAACCATCTATGTAATTACTATAATAAATACAAAGGAAGGTAATTTAAAATCACATTTGCGTATTCGATTTGCGGTCGCATTTAAAATATTTATACGCAAGTTTAACCGCAAAAAATATATAATAAAATACATATTAGATCAAACTCGGGATTTACAACGCGGACGCCATATACAAAGGGTTTTAGTGACCACAAAACCGCTATTGTTTATAAATGTGTAGTTTTAAAAATAAATTAAATTGTCTCATCACTCATTGTCTGCAAATATGCATAATGTTCAGTCAACTGTATCTGAACTAGACCATTCTTCAATCAGTAAGTTACTAATCCTTAGGCGAATCCTCATTCTGTATGAGTAGAAAGAAAAACATTTATTTGTACGCACCAGGCATGTTTCGAATAGTAAACAAACCCTATTCACGAATACGTTTACGAACAAATAGTACCTATGCTACTATAGTGAAAACAACGAGACATGATTAATGCGTTTGTATGATGCACACCGATAGTGTACGATGTGATCGACTTCGACAGTCGGATTAGACAATTCAGCACCCATTCGCACAGATGCAAAGCTCGTGTCTTACAACAATTGAATTGGACAATTCGGCACTCACTCACATAGATGCAAAGCTCATGTCTCGTTGCGAGGACTGTACGCGCGCACTTGTAAAACCTTTAGTTCAATTTAATATCAGTGCTCTTAAGTATTTTTTTATATCAACCGGTGAGTACTTCTTTAAAGTTCGGTAGGTTGAAACTCAACTTTGAATTAAACTAAAAAATCAGCCACTTACGTAATTCATTTTCAAATGAACGTTTTATAAGTATTTCTTTTTATAGAAAACCTCTTTTACCTACTATTGGAGTAGTATTCGAGTATTCGTTTAGAAAATGGCAAATACGAATATTTGAAAGTTGGCGAGTATTTGGCATTTGGTATTTGGCAAAGCGAATACGAACTAAAGATAGCGAGTTGTAGTCGTGTGTCGATAGAGGTATTTGTTGAAATAGTATTAAATATGTATTTGTTTTACACCTTGATGATTTCCGGTTACAGCCAGCCACTTAAAGTGACTACTCGTGATTCTGGATTGATGTATATATTATTATATTTTTAGGCCTTCTATTTAATAGTTTTGAATGAAAATTTTGATAAAATCATTAAATATATCTTTTTGTAAGATTCCTAAAATTTTCATTTCAATTAACTCATTAAATCATGAAGGGAATCCATGCTTCCAGACTTTGAGAACGGAGCTGGAAAGACCAGTCTATTAGAGAAAATTATCTATGGAATCGCTAGCTAAATAATTGCCACTTTTTCCTAATTTGCATTACAATTATTGACTTAATGACTTATTTAATTATTACTTGGAAACGCGTATTGTTTTCTCTTCACGGTTATATTTAACGGTTTTAAATTACGGTTAATGTCCATTCATTATTACAAATCTGTTGTGCATTTCTTATCTACAAATTATTTACAGTTGGTGGAGAGAATAACTAGTTGAAAAAAAAAACGAAAAAAAAATTTGTATATTTCTGAACTGGCTGTTAATACTCATTTGAAAGTAATAATAATTTTGATTTCATTTTTTTTTTATATTATATAATAATTTCTTCATTCTGTAAATGTTTCACGATTATGTAAATAAATGTTTCACTGATCAGAACCGGTGGCCAAAGGCGGTTTGAGATTATTACCACAATGAGACTAATGCAATTACCGTCACCCTAAATACTCGAGATGGTTGAGGAGGAACGACAATTGTCTGTGCTCAAAACAAGTACCTGCTCAAAGGAAACTGAAGACTAATAATAAGAAATTGGGCATAACCGAGTACTCTAAGAGGTTTTAGGCAAAATACAATGAAATTCACACGGAACTAAACTCAGGAGATATTAATTGAGTTTATTAAATTGACTACAAGTGTTAATTTTTATTTTTATTTTGAAAAGTATATCTGTGTAAAGATTGAAAAGTATATCATTGTGTATATGAAAAGTATATCACATCTGACTATTATATATTCCAAAATTTACTTGTATGTATATTATTCAAAAGATTTTTTATTTTTGTGCACGACAGAATGAATAAGGGCGTAGCACAAGTGCAGTACATTAAGCATACGTATGCACGTATACATTGCAATAGCGTATTATGTAAATAAAATCAAGTGTACATGATAAGTACGTACTGGCATCGCACGGCTCGGGGAAGAAAGGGGGTTGTCTCACAAGGGTTGCGCAACTAGCGAGGTGAGGACGAAGGAATTCTCACATTACACTAATAGAAGCGTACGAGACAAATCCATACACCTTTCCTACGAGACTATGGGATGTTAGTGCGTACATTTAGATTATATTTAAATGTCTTTGTTTATAAACTGTATGTGTTTGTATTCGCTCTCCATACATGTATTAGGGAAACTAGGTTACAGGTCAGGGTATAGGCAAAATAAAGGCTACCGCCCGCAGTGTGTTTTATTGAGCATTGGATTTTAAACATATAAAGTTGCGGGCTAGATGACGAAGTTCCGGTATCGGCGCCACTGTTTTCCCTTTACCTTCAGTCCTCCCATTCCCCTTGCTACTCAACGAAGGAGGGAGGGAAAAAAGGGCTAAATTGCCCAAAGAAATGTAGATCATCATGCTTCGTCATCGAAAATAGCCTTGTTCTCCGCATAAGAGGAGAACCGACCCTAGGATATGTGACTTGTAGCCTAGAAGTTATGTATGACGTTGGAGAGCGAATAGCACAATAAACTTCCCCAGGGAGCAGGGGGATCGCACGATCAGCGAACTTGCTATAAAAGGCATAGGTTCCGACCTCTCTTTGCCAGTTCGTCCTCAGCACTTCAAGTAGTAACTTGAACTGCCAGTTTTACATTCATCACTTCAAGTAGTGACTTGATCCAACAGACTCCTCATTGTGGAGATACCTAACAAGTTCATACAAGCAAGCTCGCTGCCGACTGCCGCTTCCTCTCTGCGCCCCTGTGGTTCAATGTGAATTAGAGCAGCAGTGAATTAGTTCAAAGTGAATTGGAAGGCAACGTGCGGCCTGCAACATTGGCCTTGCGGTATAACATCGATTGCGAGCACCGCCTTTGTATTATATATATACTCAGCCAACAATTTTGTTAATTAACGTTTAAACTAGAAATATTTTTTAAGTGAAGTAAAAATAAGAATAAGTAACGATTTCACATTATACGCTTAAACGAACTGAATAAATTCCTAGGTTGATATTTTTTTATTTTTTTATTTTATAGAAAATTTATATTTTAATTTTTTTTGCATTTTTCTCGAGTCTCATCAAAATGCACTTGTGTAAAGAGGGTAGTAACAATCTTGACCTGTCAAGTGCGTTTTAGCTCAACAGGACCACTAATACAAAAGAAACCAATTCAAGGTCAAAGTTCACATAGCTTCATAGGTTTTAAAATTCTTCTAGCACCGGCGATCGCGCCCACATTGGTACAGAGAGTGTCAACTACGGCATAACAAAACGCAGCTCCAAAACTAACCTATTGGCTTACTTCGGCGGTTATCACTCGACGGAGAGACGAGCGCTCGTCGTGTATAAAACGTCCTTAGTAACACCACAAGCGGTGCTACTGTTTAGTAAAGGAGATATATTGAAGAAGGATGTGGTGAGTATATCGTTTCTATGTTGTTATTGATTCATAATTGTTTTTTTATTGAAGAAAAGTTCTTCAAGAGAGCTGTAAATTGTGTTTTCTATAGGAAGAAAGCGGCAGACGAGCATACAGTCCACCTGGTGGTACATGGAGACTGCCCATTTACCACCACTCTTTATGTTTATATATATGTCCACTTAGTGGACATTGTAGGGGGAGAGTGCAAATTGCATTCCCACAGACGCTGGGCGCACTCGGCTGGCCACGCTATCACTCTCTCACAGAAGACTCCCTTGAAATGTACTGCATTTCTTACTTTATCGTATTTCACCAATGTACGTATGTGTTTCAGTAGTGAATGAGATGTGCCAGAGCCAATTCCTATCCTTTCCCTCCCCATTTTCTCCAAATCCATTTCTATATCCCCAAAGGTAGGCAGCGCATCCGGCGGGGGCGTGCCAACGTTTATCATTTTTGACTAATATTGGCATGTATCGCGGATGTCTATGGGCGACAGTATCCACTTACCATCAGGTGGACTGTATGCTCGTCTGCCGCCTTCGTCAATAAAAAAAAAATATTGAGCTTAATATGAGTCGCCCAGTCTTGGCTGACCTCATGTCAATGACCGAAATTCTTCCCGCTCATGGCGAGCGCTTTATCTATCTACAATACGAGTAACAGGCAATTGAATGGTGTATAATATTAAACATATTCGTTCATTTTTTGATAACAAACAGTTAAATTACAGTAATTAATATGAATCCCAAAATAATAACGCGTTATGTTTTAAATGTGTAAACGGCCATATTTGTATGTTGTTCATAGTTGGGGAAATGAACTTGTTTTTTTTTTATAGATAAAAGGCTGCAGACGAGCATACAGTCCACTTGATGGTAAGTGGATACTATCGTCAATAGACATCCGCGATACATACCAACCATCAGTCCAGAATGACAAATGCTGGCCCTCGGATACACTGCCTTACTATCATCAATAGGCATCCGCGATACATACCAACCATCAGTCCAGAATGACAAATGCTGGCCCTCGGATGTACTGCCTTACTATCATCAATAGACATCCGCGATACATACCAACCATCAGTCCAGAATGACGAATGCTGGCCCTCGGATGCACTGCCTTACTATCATCAATAGACATCCGCGATACATACCAACCATCAGTCCAGAATGACAAATGCTGGCCCTCGGATGCACTGCCTTACTATCATCAATAGACATCCGCGATACATACCAACCATCAGTCCAGAATGACAAATGCTGGCCCTCGGATGCACTGCCTTACTATCATCAATAGACATCCGCGATACATACCAACCATCAGTCCAGAATGACAAATGCTGGCCCTCGGATGCACTGCCTTACTATCATCAATAGACATCCGCGATACATACCAACCATCAGTCCAGAATGACAAATGCTGGCCCTCAGATGCACTGCCTTACTATCATCAATAGACATCCGCGATACATACCAACCATCAGTCCAGAATGTCAAATGCTGGCCCTCGGATGCACTGCCTTACTATCATCAATAGACATCCGCGATACATACCAACCATCAGTCCAGAATGACAAATGCTGGCCCTCGGATGCACTGCCTTACTATCATCAATAGACATCCGCGATACATACCAACCATCAGTCCAGAATGACAAATGCTGGCCCTCGGATGCACTGCCTTACTATCATCAATAGACATCCGCGATACATACCAACCATCAGTCCAGAATGACAAATGCTGGCCCTCGGATGCACTGCCTTACTATCATCAATAGACATCCGCGATACATACCAACCATCAGTCCAGAATGACAAATGCTGGCCCTCGGATGCACTGCCTTACTATCATAAATAGACATCCGCCATACATACCAACCATCAGTCCAGAATGACAAACGCTGGCCCTCGGATGCACTGCCTATTTTTGCAGATTAAGGAATGGATTGGGAGAAAGGGTTGGGAAAACGGGAGGGATAAGATAGGATGGGATGGGAATGGGCTCTGGCATATCTCACTCACTACTGAAACACATACGTACATTGATCAAATACGATAAAGTAAGAAATGCAGTACATTTCAAAGTAGTCGTCTCTGAGAGAGGGGTAACGAGGCCAGTCGAGCGCGCCCAGCAGCTGTTGGATTGTAGCGTGCACTCCCCTTCATATGGGAGGTCTAGTAAAGTGGTCGGTGATCGACGATTTCATACAAATCTCTTTACTGTCCGGTCTTGGCTGACCTCATGTCAATGACCAAAATGACTCGCGGCGCGCGCTTTAGATCGATACACTTTATTGTATACCAAAAACATATAGAGAAATACAAAGTACAAGTAATTAGAGAAGTACAGCCGGCGGCCATTATGGCCTCTCCATTATGAATTATGATTTTACACCACATGTTTTGTTCACAGGTGGATGGCGACGACAATTCCACGACGATACTAACCCTACCAAGGCACAGGTTAACAGTCCACGTACCAACAACGTATGTTTTAATCTCAATTATAAGATTAGCGAACGTTTCTTGATTCTATTGTTTATGACTTTTCCGCAACATGGTTATATACATTTCCCGAAGCCGGAAACGCTCGTGATTTTAATTTAATTGACATATAATTTTGCATATTTTTCCGTTATAATATCAATTAGCTGGTCTTCGTATTAAACTGCACGTTGGCCGTGTGGTGTCGTGTAGCTTTGGAAGAACCACCATCCCCCCATCTCTTCCCGTGGGTGTCGTGTCATGGCAACTAAAGGATAACAAAACCGCTACTGCAAGCGCTGAGGAACTATACCGCATCTAAAAGAGTAGGACTCGCCAACTTGACCAACCGGCTGTTTTGGAGCCATACATCCCTCATGCATTAGACAAGGTGCGTGAGAAGACCAGTGTTCAGAGGTGGACGATAGATAGTGATCAGAGGTACACGTCACGGTACGAAAGATTTGATATAAAATTTAAAAAATAGTATTTTCTCAGAACAATCTCTGTCTTTCACTGGGAACGTAATGCCATTATGAGGTATGTTAGTGACGTCATTAACACTGTAGCGAAGTTCTTTTCTAACTTGTGACCGTAAGTCTTATAACTCGCTCATGCTTCAAGATACTTTGATTTTTATTAACCAATATCTTAAGTTATTTTATTAATTACACTTTTTTTTCAAAGAGTCAAATACACTGTTTTATGAATACTATCAGTAAGTTTACAAACAATTTTTTCAAAATGTCACAACCTTATTTAAATTCGAAACCGAAAATGTATGCCTACCTCAATAAACATTCTACAGAATAACGAAAACCACAAGATACACGCAGAATTCTCAGAATTTTTGGATGCACAGGCCTCAATATTTTTTTATATCTTCCTTAATTATATTTATAAGGAAAAATGAAAACCTCATCAAAATTTTATTCTGGAAGCCTCGTATCCTCGTTCTGTATTGCAGAGACTAGAATTTTGAAAATTCTGGCTGCATGTCCATTAACAAATAGTGTTCATCACCAGACTCCAGAATTATCGATAATTTAAAAAATCTATATTAAATGTAACCAGATTTAATGTATCTTATTAATTGTAAGATATATAATGAAATTTGTAAACAAACTACAGGACGCATTTATTAACATATTGAAATACAATTTGGCACAAGAATAACTTGGGTCTAGGACTTTTTAGTGAGAACTCGTGAACCGTAGTTGAGATTTTATTTGATTAATTGTAAAAATTGTGTACTGTACGTTTTGTGTGGTTTAATAGTGATAGTTTATTAAACTTCAAAGTGTTTTGTACGTAATGTTTGTGATAATGAAATAAAGCATCCGAGTGCGTTTTTCATGTGCTTCCAAGGAGTCCTTGTCTGTCCTCAGTAAACCTACTATCGCTTCACTGAGCCACTCGTGACGTACTCCGACGGGACTGGACATTGACAGGATACGTTTTAGACTTTGAAATGGATTATTGCGAAGAAAATTCGACACTGGCAAAACGTTCTAGTTGCACCATTGCCATATAAAAAAAAACTACGAATCAAACAGCTTAATCTCTATGATTCGTTGAAGTAGTGTCGTCTGCGTTTTTAAACTTCCAAAACTCCAAAACATTTAATTGGTCAAGTAAATCAAATTACTTGAAATCACACTCTTTAATGTCAATAGTTTCGACAACGGTAGTAACAGCCAATGAGACAATTAACCGTTTTTGTGTTTTATCATAGGGGCTGCTATGTACTGAAACCGTATCAACGGCCTGCTAAAAGCTTTTGAGACCCTATCTATAGTTCACTTAGGCCTTAATGAACGTATGGCACAGCGGGAAAACATCAAACCCAACTGGGTTATACAACTTAAAATACCTGCCTTTCCAATTCTGATAACATAAATATAAGAAGATTTAATATAATTCGTGTAATTCCCCGTTTGCCCAGATGAAGAATAGTTTTTTCGCGGTATTTTTACAAAACCAATACATGTTAGTTTCAACGAGTTTATTACGAATACGTCTGTTTTTTACCGAAAAAAAAAAAACGTTTCCTTCACGTTTTGTTTACATTATTCATGTATGACTTTTAGATTTTTGCATTTGGAACAAATATTAAAAATTAAATATGTTTGTATTTAAACGATATATCGTTTACATGTAAATGCATCGTGACGTCACACGCTGCTCGCTCGGTCCACATCCAACTTTGAAAGGCTACTTCGTAATTTTTTAAAGATATACCCGTATTGTAAAAAAAATCACGACTTTTTTTGTGTTTTTTAAACTTGCTACTTGCTCGGAAATGGGTTCCTTATTTTTAAAAAATAATACGTCAATCGGCTCTTTTCTGTACGCACGCCAGCAATTTTCAACACGACAATAATAGAGATTGCTGGACAGTAGCGAGGTTATTTTTAGTGCACACTACCATAAATTCGTTTTTTTTATGTACACGATATTTATTATTATAAAGGCTGAATGTGCATTTCTTTTCAAGTTTAAAAAAAGAACAAAGTCCGCGCGCAGTCGAATTGGCAGGAATGAAACTTCTGTTTCTTGAATTAATTTGTTTATTGTTTCCTCGCAAATTAGAGAAAAGTACTATACAAGTCTCGGCCGAAATAGCTATTAACGGCCTCGTTTATTTAAAAAGGACTCGGCTTCACCTCATCCTTCCAATATTACTCGGCCGTCAATTGCTTTATTTCGGGCCTAGACAGTAATGTACTATTTTTTAGGTAAGAAACAAAACAACCTGTTTTCGAATGTTTGAAATTTGCCGTATACAAGTTTATTCACCGGGAACAAATTGATTTATTTTAATACTCTACGTTTCCCGTTTATGGAAATTGAACGTTACAATAATATTTCAATCGGGGATTAACTGTTAGGTACCTCTTATCATGCGTGACCTAACATGCTCTTGCATCGATTTCCAATAACTAGATACTACATAACTACATTTCTGTTTGAGAAATTGTGTGAATTTTCCTGTTTTAAGGGTATATGAATAAAAATATACAGATAAATACATAATGATTTAATGATAGTTAATGACTCTTCACAAAAACAATTAAATTCTATCCATTTCAATAACTTTAGTAAACATTAGCGTTGATCTATACTAATATAATAAAGAGGTAAAATTGTCTTTGTATGTTGGGGGTAATCTCTGGACCTACTGAACCGATTTCAAAAATTCTTTCACAAATAAGAAGCTACATTATCCGTGTCTAAACAGGCTATAATTTATTTTGAAAAAAAAAATGTTGAAAAAAAAACTTATTAACCGAAGCGAAGCGAGGGCGTGTCGTTAGTGTTTAATAACTTAACTTGATTCGCATTAAGAATGCAGCGAGTCGTCGCTCAAGGCAGTAGACGAAACCCTTTTTACCAATAATGAAACAGACCTAAGAATACTAAAGAACGAAACACTTTAGACTTTTTGTGCTCTTTCTATAATACTTTTAAACTCTTGTAGGTTTGACGTAATTCCTCAGGGCTTGTGGTAGCGGCTTTGTTAGCCCTTAATCACCTTTTACGACACCCACGGGAAGAGATAGGTTGGTACTATTCTGAAACCAGCCGGACACCACACGACCAAATATATATATATAAATGAACGTTTCTTTCTTTGTTTGTCCCGTATGCGTTCCTATACCATTCATCCGATTGCGATGAGACTTTGGTGGGTTGTAGTGCGCATACCCGCGCAGGTTTCTGAATTAGTACCACCATTTTACAATAGGCGGCACACGAGTCGTTCTGTTTGACTGTTCGAACACGCTAATCTCCAAAACTACTCAACGGATTTTCATGGGGTTTCAACAGGTTAATTAGGCTTAGCTTGGCGCTTCGAATAAGCTTTGTTTCATCGAAATCGGCGGACGGGAAGTAGAGATATCCCAATTTAGAGTTTAAAAACTAAAATTCCACGCGTACGAAATCGCGGGCACAGCTAGTATTCTATAAAATATATACATTTAAATTAGAACTTGCTATTATTTACTAAGAATTCTAGCAACTTGTGTTGTATTATTTGCGTGTTCTGTTCTATTTGCATTACATAATTTTATAATCTGTAAATATAAACACTACTACGCGTGGCGCACGGAGGAATTCATTTTCTTCAGTTTCAGTTTCTTTCGACACGCAATCTAATAAATATTCATATGCAATGCAACCAGTCCACTGTTGGGATATGACCCGCCTCACGCTGGCCAAGCGGATTGGCGAGTCCACTCCTTTGGAGGTGGTGTAGATCCTCAGCGCTGGTGGTAGCGATTTTATAACCCTTAGTCGCCTTTTACGACAACCACAGGGAGAGACAAGGTGGACGGTATTTTAAAACCACACGATACATAACGTAATGTCAACCAAAATTGATATTTAGATTGAATAGTCCTTTCAATATATAGGTATACTTTTTTCAGCCAAGCAGACCTCATCGTGAAAGCAAGAGAAATGCTATGGAACACGTTTCAGTACTACATAGAAAGAGATGTAAAATCCTTGGATTATGAAGAAAATACAACAGTATGTAGGTTCAAAGTGAGACTCGTGAAAGCCGTTGGTAGGATATTAGTGGAAGCGCACAGAGAGTACATCGAAGGGAAAACTGTACAAAGTAGTGACGAATAAAGATAAATATAAGTTTTAAAATGGCCTTTTTGTCGTCTTAACCTAATCGATTGCGCAAAATAACCTAATAAGAGACATGTAGAAAATCTTTGTTTTTTAATTTTTGAGCGTATAGTATGTGAATATAAGATAGCTGTATCGTAAAATATGCGATATAATACCATTATTGGGTTGATAAAATGACTACTGAAATGTAGGAATGGAACTGGTTTATTTGTATAGTACGTCAACTAGGAATTAGAAACATTTCATTCTACATAGATGAGTAAGTTGCCTATTGATTGTTGAATTACCGATAATACGAGTTAAATCGCTACCGCCGACCAGCTGCGTTTGCAATTACCGGAACGACCAACCTTTATCTATTAACACATCATTTACAGAAGTCATGGTTCTCTTAATATTTATTACATCACTATGGTGACGTGTTATTGGCACTAAACATATTTCGTCACCGTGACCAGAGCTTTCATTATCCCCATGTAACGCGCATGAGGGATTTGTGGCCTTAACACGTCACCATACCCAAACGGGTTTTCGAATCCACTCTTTTAGATGTAGTATAGGTCTTCACGGCTTGTGGCTTTGTTATTATAGAAACAGATCTATATGGCCTTCCCGCGATACCATCTTAAGAACGAGTAAATATTGGAATAATTCTCGTGTGTCACCTGTGTTCACTTTCAAAAGTAATTTCACCTTTGTACGGTTGACGGAGATGTACAAAAATATTTGATTCTAGCCTTTACGACTATTAAGGTGACTATGATTGCCCTCCTCGTGACATCAGTTAGAAAACCCATGGTTAATAATGTGGGTGACTTCGTAAAACCACCCAAATTTAAAATCTGGTCCAGCTAAAACCTCCCTTTATCGTAAAAAATAAACCTATTTTTAGGTTTCAAACACATTATCTAGAGATGAGACACGAGATATGGAGACACACGGATTAATGGTCCCTACCAATAATCTGGTTATCAGATTAATGGTAGGTAGGTATATTGATTCCTAAAATCATCCTTAATCATGTCCATTATTGTAGGTATCTATTTTATGTAATCTGCAATATTATGCTTGCACAGCAGTAGATACTTAGGTACCTAACTAAATTTCCTCTCAAAATTCTACACTGTTGTGTTAAATATATTATGTGTTGTTTATTTTTATAAAAGTGTAACTATTATTATTAGGCAACTGAAAATGACGGAGTGACTATTCCTTGAAATTTAACTATTCCAAAATTGAGATTGTCACTTCGATTTTTTTTTATATGTAAATATACGATGTACCTACTTCAATGTTTAAATACCCAAATAGCAAATACAAAATAAATTCAAAAGCCATTACAGAACAAAATAATATCAATACTTATTCTCAATCTTGTAACGAAACGTTACCAGTTTGACAGTTATGTGACATTATGTGACAGTTGTCATTGAGACCGAGATCCAAAACGTAGAGTCCTTTTCATGAAAGAAGTCCCGCGGTGATTTTTGGAACTAAATTTGACAGGTCGGCCATGTTGTCGTTCGTCGATGTTATCAAGTTCGTTTGTTGTGGTAGATTTTTGTGAGTTTGTAACTAGCTTAGTGCATTTTAAAGATTGTTTACAATGCCAAAAGTTGTAAAAAGTTCGGCTCGAGAAATGATATTGAAGGTGAAAGAGTTCTGTGAAGCGGAACAAAAGAATCAAGGTGTTTTAATACCACTAAACAATGTTCGGAAGAGAGTCGCCGCCATAACAGGTACTTTTTAGAGTTGCCATATAATAATTTTTTGCTGTATTGATGGGACTTTTAGGATATAAATTCATTTTTGCGATAAAATTGAACAAATACCAAACGTGATGAAACTAGGTAACTGAAATTAAAACATATATTACATAGTACATAAGCATTATAAACTTAAAGTTACTATTATTTTTAATTGTTCATTATTTAATTGCAGGTGTGTCAGAGAAAACTGTAACAAGAATTACAAAAGAAGGTATAACAGCGGCGAGTACTTCGAAAAAAATTGTCACCCCGGGGAAGAGTCGCCCGCATCCGAAAAAGGTCGACTTAGACGGGTTCGATTTGTGCGCTATCCGGCAAAAAATTCACAGTTTTTACGTTGTGCATAAAGAATTACCAACATTGGCTAAATTACGGGCAGCTCTGAGAGAAGACATCAATTTTCAGGGAAGCATCACAACATTGCACAGGATATTAAATAGGATTGGTTTCAAGTACAAGCGATGTCAATCCAGACGCAAACTACTTATGGAACGTCACGACATTACCGCATGGCGTGCAAAATATTTGGATAAAATACGAATAAATCGCACTGTGGAAAAACGACCCGTTGTATACTTAGATGAGACCTATATACACAATACTTATCATACAAAAAGTTGTTGGCAGAGTGAGGAGGAACCAGGAATGTTCGTCTCAGAGTCATCGGGGAGTCGCTGGATAATCGCTCATGCGGGAACAAAAGATGGATTCATAAATGGTGCATTATTAATGTTCAAATCCCAATCAAAGTCCTCAGATTACCACGATGACATGAACTCTGCAAATTTCTTAAAATGGGTGACGGAAAAACTAATACCTAATCTATCTGAAAGGTCGCTTGTGGTAATGGACAACGCTCCTTACCATTGCACTCAATTAAACAAAGCCCCTACAATGTCAAATATAAAAAGTAGTATGCAGGAATGGCTCCGGCAAAAGGGTATATATTTTGAAGACACCTGGAGAAAAGCTGTGCTGTTTGAGCTAATCAAACAAAATAAAGGTCCACCGACATTTGCATTGAATGAATTATTAACAGCTCACGGACACGAAGTATTAAGGTTGCCGCCTTACCATTGCGACCTCAACCCGATTGAGAAAATCTGGAGCCTTGTAAAAAGAAAGGTGGCGGATAAGAACGTGGCACAAGATCCAAAAGAAATTGTAAAATTAACTGAAGAGGCCTTTGAGTCTATTACGGCGGAAGATTGGACAGCTCAGTGCACGCATGTCGAACATTTAGAGGAGGAATATTTAAAAAATGACGGCCTTATGGATGAAGAGATGGACCGAATAATTATATCTACGGCTAGTGATACTGAAACAGAATTTGATTCTGATTCCATCCACTCTTCAGACAGTGATGTTCCTATGGCCGCTGATCACAATTATTCAATAAAACTCTGAATAAAAAATTGTAATGCTTTTCTTTACCCTATTTTCTCATCTTTTACATGTAAGTAGGTAGAACACCGCTTATATAAGTAAATAAAAATATACTTTTTACATAACAGAAATATAGGTAAATGGGCATTTTTATCAAAATGTCTACCAACCCACTCATGGGATGACCCATGCAATAAGTCCAAATAACTAACGTTATTATGACTTATTATTGTTTTAAGTTTCGCACCTAACAACATAGTAAAAAACGAAACTTTAGTCATTTGAAACTATTTAATAATAACACGACACTTACAGTCATAATAACGTTAGTTATTTGGACTTATTACATGGGTCATCCCATGAGTGGGTTGGTAGACATTTTGATAAAAATGCCCAAATATACTTTTGACTTATCAGAAATATACATGATTCACTAATCTGAACTATTGTTATAGTATGGGCTTGAGTAATGAAATTACAGCCCATCTAAAATGTATTTATTTCTTAATACAATTTAAGAGCTTATATTGTTTCATCGAAGTATGCAGGAAATAGTATTATTTGATAAATTACATATGCTAAATGTAAAATAGGTAAATTTTTTACTCATAAATGGCAACATTATGTCACGCGAGTACAGCGCTGCGTCTGGGGGACTTCTTTCATGAAAAGGACTTTAGATTCCTTTTCATGAAAGAAGTCCCGCGGTGATTTTTGGAACTAAATTTGACAGGTCGGCCATGTTGTCGTTCGTCGATGTTATAAGTTCGTTTGTTATGGTAGATTTTTGTGAGTTTGTAACTATCTTAGTGCATTTTAAAGATTGTTTACAATGCCAAAAGTTGTAAAAAGTTCGGCTCGAGAAATGATATTGAAGGTGAAAGAGTTCTGTGAAGCGGAACAAAAGAATCAAGGTGTTTTAATACCACTAAACAATGTTCGGAAGAGAGTCGCCGCCATAACAGGTACTTTTTAGAGTTGCCATATAATAATTTTTTGCTGTATTGATGGGACTTTTATGATATAAATTCATTTTTGCGATAAAATTGAACAAATACCAAACGTGATGAAACTAGGTAACTGAAATTAAAACATATATTACATAGTACATAAGCATTATAAACTTAAAGTTACTATTATTTTTAATTGTTCATTATTTAATTGCAGGTGTGTCAGAGAAAACTGTAACAAGAATTACAAAAGAAGGTATAACAGCGGCGAGTACTTCGAAAAAAATTGTCACCCCGGGGAAGAGTCGCCCGTATCCGAAAAAGTTCGACTTAGACGCGTTCGATTTGTGCGCTATCCGGCAAAAAATTCACAGTTTTTACGTTGTGCATAAAGAATTACCAACATTGGCTAAATTACGGGCAGCTCTGAGAGAAGACATCAATTTTCAGGGAAGCATCACAACATTGCACAGGATATTAAATAGGATTGGTTTCAAGTACAAGCGATGTCAATCCAGACGCAAACTACTTATGGAACGTCACGACATTACCGCATGGCGTGCAAGATATTTGGATAAAATACGAATAAATCGCACTGTGGAAAAACGACCCGTTGTATACTTAGATGAGACCTATATACCTACACAATACTTATCATACAAAAAGTTGTTGGCAGAGTGAGGAGGAACCAGGAATGTTCGTCTCAGAGTCATCGGGGAGTCGCTGGATAATCGCTCATGCGGGAACAAAAGATGGATTCATAAATGGTGCATTATTAATGTTCAAATCCCAATCAAAGTCCTCAGATTACCACGATGACATGAACTCTGCAAATTTCTTAAAATGGGTGACGGAAAAACTAATACCTAATCTATCTGAAAGGTCGCTTGTGGTAATGGACAACGCTCCTTACCATTGCACTCAATTAAACAAAGCCCCTTCAATGTCAAATATAAAAAGTAGTATGCAGGAATGGCTCCGGCAAAAGGGTATATATTTTGAAGACACCTGGAGAAAAGCTGTGCTGTTTGAGCTAATCAAACAAAATAAAGGTCCACCGACATTTGCATTGAATGAATTATTAACAGCTCACGGACACGAAGTATTAAGGTTGCCGCCTTACCATTGCAACCTCAACCCGATTGAGAAAATCTGGAGCCTTGTAAAAAGAAAGGTGGCGGATAAGAACGTGGCACAAGAACCAAAAGAAATTGTAAAATTAACTGAAGAGGCCTTTGAGTCTATTACGGCGGAAGATTGGACAGCTCAGTGCACGCATGTCGAACATTTAGAGGAGGCATATTTAAAAAATGACGGCCTTATGGATGAAGAGATGGACCGAATAATTATATCTACGGCTAGTGATACTGAAACATCATTTGATTCTGTTTCCATCCACTGTTCAGACAGTGTGATGTTCCTATGTGCCGCTGATCACAATTATTCAATAAAACTCTGAATAAAAAATTGTAATGCTTTTCTTTACCCTATTCTCTCATCTTTTACAGGTAAGTAGGTAGAACACCGCTTATATAAGTAAATAAAAATATACTTTTTACATAACAGAAATATACTTAGTAAAAGCCGACGATTTTTGGTCATGACCGTTACCGAAAACAGGGGACAGTACTGGGAAACGTAGGATGCCACATTTCTGAGTTTAATTTTATTACTTTGTTTTAAGTTTCTCACCTAACAACATAGTAAAAAAGGAAACTTTAGTCATTTGAAACTATTTAATAATAACACGACACTTACAGAGTCATAATAACGTTAGTTATTTGGACTTATTGCATGGGTCATCCCATGAGTGGGTTGGTAGACATTTTGATAAAAATGCCCAAATATACTTTTGACTTATCAGAAATATACATGATTCACTAATCTGAACTATTGTTATAGTATGGGCTTGAGTAATGAAATTACAGCCCATCTAAAATGTATTTATTTCTTAATACAATTTAAGAGCTTATATTGTTTCATCGAAGTATGCAGGAAATAGTATTATTTGATAAATTACATATGCTAAATGTAAAATAGGTAAATTTTTTACTCATAAATGGCAACATTATGTCACGCGACTACAGCGCTGCGTCTGGGGGACTTCTTTCATGAAAAGGACTCTACGAACATAGTTTCTTGCCTCTCTTTCTATATTATAAAGATAGAAAAAGATGGCGACGATTCTACAGTTCATATTGGAACTCCAATCTCGGCATTAACAGCTGAGTACGGACTCATTTTATTACCAATTGTAAAACAATAGATATCCGCAATCTGTAGTCCCAAATGTGAAAGGATTAAAAATAAACGAACATTCCTTAATTAAGCTTAATTTGATACATTAACTATTACGATTGTGTTTACTTCATTAAACAAAATCTCATTTATATTTTAACCGTAATTGTAATTGCAACGGTAAAACAATCAATAAACTCTTACAACATTATAAATACAATCGTGTAGTCTAAGTAAATATAGCGCATGATCTCATCTCAGTGGCTAGCTACAAGATAATCTTAAACAGGTTCAGGTAATGGGTTTTTTCTGATAGGTATTTCTCTCTATGGAATAAACCTACTATAGTAGTATAATACGACTTCATTATAATAAACGAGTACCTAGGTATAACAAAAACCGGTCAGTTTTCCTCGTCCCGCGCGGCTTGTTTGTATGCCCTTTGATAAAAAGTTTGTCACGTCAACCACGATATTCAGTCGCGAGTCGCAAGCGGCGACTGTTGTTTCCTTATAATGATTCGCTGTGAACTACAACACTAAAAGTGAAAAGTAACGAAAATAAACAAAGACGGTGTGTGTTTGTGTGTGTGTTGTTATAAATAACAATATGCGTGTTTTAATATCACTGTTGTTGTTCGCTACACCGTTTATTTGCGGACAGAGCGTGCTGCCTCTACAGACTACTACGGTCTCACCGCCCAAAATTCGCTACGGGCTAGGACTCAGTCAGAGAATTGGAAATTTCTCACTGGAGCTTCTTTATCACACTGCAAAAGCGCAACCCGAAAATGGGAATTTAATACTATCGCCTTTTACTGTGTGGACGGTGATGGCTCTCATTGCCGAAGGTGCGGCAGGAGATACTTACACTCAACTCAGATACGCGCTGAGATTGTTTCCTAATAACAGTATAACGCGAAGTGAATTAAGAGATATCGCCCAGTGGCTCCAAGTCAACACAACAACAGTAGAACTAGTCAAATTCAACGGAATATTTGTTGACAGCAACAAACTGCCTTTACCTGACTTTGCAGAGATATCAAGGATCCATTATGATACAAAAATGGTTAAGCTCAACTTTACTGATACAAACAAAGCAGCGAGTTTGATAAATCAAGCAATTTCGCAAATCACACGAGGAAGAGTTCCAAAACTAGTTGACAGCAGTCTTTTCCAGAGTGCTCAAATGATCTTAACTAGTGCTTTATATTTTAAAGGGCAGTGGGCTGCACCGTTCAACGCTTCATCCACTTCAAAAATGCCATTTTTCAACCACAACCGTACCAAGATTGGAGAAGTCAACATGATGTATAATCGATATACATATCCTTTCGCCAACATCCAAGATTTGCAAGCTAGAGTTATAGAATTACCATACGGGAAGGAAAACCGTTTGTCAATGCTGATCATGCTTCCTGATCAAGGTGTGTCTCTAGCTGACATGTTCCAGAACTTCTTGAAAAAACCATTGGATGTAATCTTTGAAGAATTAAAGATAGCTCAAGAGCAATATGGAGATGAGGAAGTGGATTGCTTCATTCCACGCTTCAAAATTAATTCTGATTTGGATATGACAAACATATTGGAGAATAACTTTGGTATATATGACTTATTTGACTCAACTAAAGCTAGACTGCCAAACATAGCTCGCACTCCTCTGTATGTAAACAAAGTTGTCCATAAAGCTGAAATTGAGGTAACTGAAGAAGGAACTGTAGCAACAGGTGTAACTGCAGCAGAATTTGCTAATAGGATAAGCATAGCGAGGTTCGAAGCCAATCGTCCATTCAGTTACTTAATCATTGAAAAAATCACAAATTCAATTGTTTTTGGTGGTATGTATCGGCAGCCTTCATTGTTTTGAGTAGAATCTAAAGACCTATTTGAGAAGGATATGTTATAACTGCGCTGCTCAACAGCACTATAATACTACATATATTCTGTTCCAATCTTTTTGAACCAAAATGTAAACAAACATGGCGACATGAGGCACCTTAACATTTGCCTTTAAATCTAGGGCAATCTTGCACTCTGGATGCATGAAATTCTGGATATGTAAACAATTATCACCTCACTTTTTAATTTAAGGCCACCATGGATGTTTGCATTTTGGACAAATTGGAATGGAACAGAATATACTAATTTGTTTATCAGAGTTTAATTTTAAAAGTAATTTTTTAAGCAACTTGTTTACATACCAGTTACATACCCCTAAGAGGTCAACTTGATTGTTAATAAACATTATTCAGATATTATACAGTATTTATTGACTATATTTTTATCATTTCTGTTAGTTTATTATAGTAATAAATATGAGAGTAACTCAATGATGGTAACACATTTATTGACGGAACCAAATCAAATTTATCATGTTTTTCTATGGGCAAATGGACCAAGTTACATATGATTTCATATGCAAGAAAAATAGGTAATTATTACCCATTAACTAGCAAAATCCAATTAACTAATTATCCAATTAAAATACTTAACGAAAACATAATCTGTAGGTATATTATTTACATAGATGTATACAAATTAAAAAACAACTAGGTACGTCCAAAATAATTTTCCATCTGTCAAGTTATTTCTTAAATGATCATTTCATTCAACCAGCCAAGTACCTAATACAACAACTGAATTACATTATTTCTAGTGTAATTGTAGTTATATTGAAATAGTTATTGCTATATGTACCTATTCCAGTTTATAGTTACCCACATCATTAGGAATTAGTAAGTGTATAACTTCTCAGTAGGTAGGTACCTACTTGAAATGAAGTAAGCTACATATAAGTAGTGATAAGTCATTTTAATTAATTCTTGACATTCTCAGCGTTTGGAATCACAAGCTATAACCGACCATTCTATGATTATTAACGTAATGACCTATGGCCAGCAGTGACATTTATAACCCAATTTGAATAGCCCATCTACAAGATTTAAACTTGTATAAAGAACATAAAATAAAAGTTTGTTTGCGGCAAAGAGAGACAACGTGATATGTAATTGTCTTGCTTATTTCTGTAAATACCATCACACCAAAGTATTTATCTGAATTACTTAAACAAATTGCTAAATAATGTAGGTACTAAATAATGTTGTTGGGCACCGCGATGAAACAGTTAAGGAAGTAGATGCAGTTTAACAGACGGATGGGTACAAAAATTTAGGGCGAACGTCGGAGGTTTGAAACGATTCCCTTCGAATTCGAACTTACAATTAGAGTAGGTAATTAGATAAAAGACCCTTACTAAAATTGCAATTTGTTAATAGAATACTACGTAAAACAGAAGATAGAAGTCTCAGGAACATCTTCTAGACCCTCGTTCATTAATAAACGATGAATTGATGATGTTAAAACGCAAAAAATCCTATTTTAAGCCGTGTTCGAAAATATGCAATATTCATTCTTTGACAATCTAAAATATCTAGTGCATCTTTACTCTCTCTCTTCTTAGAGAGATACTGATTTATTTAGATTGAGAACGATAATCTCGCGTTTTGAAAGGCAATCAAATCATTGTAAAATCAAATTGGACGCAGACGGAATCGCGGAGCAACAGTTTGTAAAAAATAGTACATTTTTGAGTTCTTACTAACTTTTCGCCTTCCTGGAAGCCTAGTCATCTGGCTGGCGGACGATGATTAAACTTAGTTGCTTATGCATCGTACGGCGGCAAGCAGTTATAATTAATAATGAACCATATTATTAAGAATATACTGTCGAAAGTTTATTGTGAATTATTAATAAGGACTATGGACAGCTTTGTAGGTATTTGTAGGTTGGAACATACATATAATCTGACAATTTCACAAGGAATTTTGTTTCATAATTTTATAAAGAAAAGTTTACAAATTGAATATATAATATATAGTCGTTCATTGTCAATGGACTCGGACCAACGTTGTAAAAGCGACATTATCCCATTCTCATAAAATTTTGGCCGAATGAAGTTGAAAATATTAACTAACCATTCTTCTAATGAATCCTAATCGAAACAGGTAGTAATCCGACGGAGATAAGTCCGCAGTGTATGGAGGATAAACCAAAGAAATCCACTTCAGCCTCATAATTTTTCTGCAGGTCCCCGATGCAATATAAGGTCGAGCATTCTCGTGGGGAAGATATACTTGATCTCGTTTTCTCTAGAGTTTATTTGCTAGTATATCGGTATATCGAGCATCGCGCGTTCAGTACCTATTTATAGACATGCCTGATAGTAGCAATTCCCAGTGGATAATTCCATTTATATCCCACCAAACGCTGATCATAATCTTCCGTGTGGTCTTAGCTTTATCTTTCGGGATTCCTCGTAGGCGTTCTCGCCGTTTATCCACAGGCGCTAACTTTATCCACACCTAACAGTAACCATAATATATATATATGTATATACATACATACAGGTACCAACAACAAAAATGGTAACGCTTTTGGGACTGTGTACAAGTATTTGTGTACATGGTTTTGTAAATCAGAGCCCTGCTGGAAACCAACCGGATAGGTTGGTAAGTACAGAACATGCCTATAATTTGGGCTAAGACCTTATTAGGAGTATCTATAGGCAAAGATGTTGCCTTTATTATTGTGTCGTAGGGTTGGACTTTGGATGTTAAAGATTCGTAGGTATTATTACTTTTTTTATTATTTGACAATAAAATCTATTTTTTAAAAAGAAGTAGGTAACTTTTGGCCAGTGTTAAACATAACTCGTTGTGATCATAGACAATTCTTAATTTATGGTTGTGAGTCAAATACGAAGCTAAAACCACACACTTCGCTACACGAGGATGATCTATGAGAATGGTTTGAGTCGATAACTTTAAAGTGAAAATAAATTATTTTCTAATAATCTCTCTTCATTTGATACACTTACCTAGCCCAACGTTCTGGCAGTAAAATAAACAAGAGATTTGATTAATGGAACTTTAAAGAATGTAACAGAAAAACAAAGTTGTGCAGATGTTTTTAGCTTTCAACTGGGATCCTCACTGCCCTCATCACTAGTGACACCGCTCCTGTGAAACACCGCGACACGATAATGTAATATGTACCGCTTTTAACTACCTAAGAATAATAACCTACTATAAAAATTACGATTGAATGTAGGTACCTACTCATTACACGAGTCTCATAATATACTACGAAGCGAATATTGTTTTTGATATGTTAATTAATTATTTTTTACACCCCCCTATTTCAATGCAAGCGATTCATTAAGATATTCTAGATCTGTGGAAATTTTCGTCATGTCCAGCTACTTTATTTTAACTAGCGACCCGCCCTCACTTCGCTTCGGTTTATTAAATTTAAAACAATCGGAATAAGATATTTTCCTGCGGTAAAATGGAGCCTATATTTTAAGTTAGACCTCTAGCAATACATCGGTGAAAACTGCATTCAATTCCATGCAGTAGTTTTTGCGTGATGTGTGTGCAAACATACAGAAACAGACAGACAGACAAAATTTCTAAAAACTATTGTTTTGGCTTCTGTTGCTCTAATAAAGACCCTCCCCATATTAGTTTTTTTTCAATATCTATAATGTACAGACATCGGCCTGTTACAATTTTATTATATGTATAGATTAAATTCAAGTAGGGAAAACATGTTTACATTCGAGTATTTTCCACTTGAATATTAGCAATTTTGCATTAATCCATCTAAGTACTTTAAATGCATTAATATTACCTAGTCAGTAAAATCCAACTAGGTACCTAGATTGTATATTAAACGGGTTTTAAGGGGTCTTTTTCTTATTTGTGTCGTTAAAAAAGGGGATTTCGGAATTTAAGGGTCGGTCGTAGGAGTTTAGTGGAATCACATTTATATCTTTATCGTAAGAATCAAATATTAAAACATATTTTTCCTTTAATAACCAAACATTAAATTAGAGAATCTTTACAACAGTCAATAACTCCATACCGACAATAAGGTCCGTATGATCGGGTAATTGACAATTTCTTTTACTCAACGTGTCGCCTGGATTGCACTAACCATCATACTAACGAATACTAATGAGTATAAAACAAAAAACAGGCCTTCAAAAACCGTTTACATGTAAGTACATATACCTAATAATACCTATTGTGTTTTTTTTTTTTACAAAGAACCCCCAAAACCGTTCGGTTCTATGGTCCGGTCATCATTGGAATAGCGCTGACAGTTCTGTTTGATTTCATTTCATGTAAATAATAGCGCTGACAGTTCTATTTTATTTCATTATATTATAAGTAAATTCCGTTTCTTCCGTAAGTCATAAATAGTCATAGGTAACATAACACAAACGAATAGAAAAAAAATAATTCCTAAAGGATTATCGATTTGTAAAATGATTTTTACTACATGTTAGAGATTTATGTCAGCTGGCATTGCTCTTCATATAATAACCGGACAATAGTCCTTATTAAAAGTGCAATAAGGTACCGACGCGACGGGTTGCAATATTGCTTACCCACCCTGTTGCTGACTGTACACTATATGTTAGGGATTTATAGTCCCCATTATTTTATGTAATACGTTATTAATATAAAATGTATGAAATATGTTTTAATTTGTATCTTTCAAGGAAAGTGATCTTAATTAAGACTACTGAAGTCTGGACTGATTTTGATATAAAATATACTAAATCTTCGGAAATAAATTACATATTTTCAAATATATATGTGATTTGGAGCCGTTACAAGCTTCTACTTGAAAATTGTTAATAGTAGATACATATCATTACTTACTTGGGGCAGGAATAAGTTAATAACTAAACATATATAAGTAGATATATAAGTTCTAACACATTGTATCACCGTTAATAATACAAAAAATAATCATTCAGTACCTGATAGCTTCAGAGAAATTGAAATATTCAAAGCCAAAACACAAACTGTGTCGTGGAAAAATTGTTATTTATCAACTTATTCCCGCCATGGATATGTTAAAACACGGCTAAGTATGAAACGCTTTTGTTACATGTTATGTTGTAATAAACTACAATATTTTTAATAAAAAAAAAACTATGTTGTTTCCTTTATTATTTTTGTTATTGAACTTAAAAATTTTCATGTCACATTCGTATTTCTAACGTCGGTGCAAAAATACATTACGTACCTTTATGATATTGTCATTTCCGCAAATAGCATTTATATAAAATATATCGTTTATTAAATTGAAATACACAGGAAGTTATTTGTCTCGGCATAGAGCCCTCTTCAAACTGGTGCGATTGCGTGCCGGAACGCGGCGTGCCGATTCGTTCGTATGAACTCTGCAAGCGAACACGTTTTTAATTTTTCTTATCGTTTAGTGGCGTACTTTCGTTACCAAAATAATGCGAACGAATTCGCAACCCGTGTGCCGCCACGCAGACGCGGCAGTTTGAAGAGGGCTTAACAATGAAGTCATTACATCGCCTTGTATTATCACAATATTTGTACCAAGAGAAATAGAAATAGATTTGAGGGGGAGGGTGCACGTTGCAATCCAACAGCCGCTGGGCGCACTCGACTAGCCACGTTACCCCTTTCTCACAGAAGACTACCTTGAAATGCACTGCATTGCCCACTTGTTCCCTTTTCTTATTTCCCTAATGTACGTACGTGTTTCGGTAGTGAGTGAGATGTGCCAGAGCCCATTCCCATCCTATCCCTCCCCATTTTCCCAACTATTTCTCCAAATCCATTCCTTTATCTCCAAAGGTAGGCAGCGCATCCGGGGGCGTGCCAACGTTTGTCATTTTGGACTAATGTTTGCATGTATCGCAGATGTCTATGTGCGACAGTATCCACTTACTATCAGGTGGACTGTATACTGTATTTTTATGTACGAAGGCGGGAGCGCCTTTGTACATAAAAAAAAAAACTAATTACTATATTACATCATAATGTTTCAACCGATACAAATTTATGAGTAAACTTGTTTTATGTTCGAACTTTCCTGTACATGCACTCTAACTTGCTAGTAATGGCTTCATTTTAAATCAAACGAACATGCAAACAATACAAACTTTATTGCAGCTAATTATCAACATATTCAATAGCCGGCTACGTGGCATCAAACGTAATCATAACGTAGAACAAACCTTTTCATCAATTTGTCACTGTAACCAGCCCTTATTTTCATCCACTGCTGGACACAGGCCTCCACATGTACTACATTGCCTCGTACATGCGGAATGCACGACCTTAAAACGCCATGCTGACCCAGCGAATTGACGAATCCACTCTTTTAGAAGTGATGTAGTTGCTCAGAGCTTGTGGTTACGGCTTTGATATCCCTAGTGGCCTTTTACACTAGGTACACCTTTACACTACACTTTTACACTATGGAGATGGAGATTGGTGCTTTTCTAAAGCCGCCCCACACATAGATTTATCTACATATATGTATATATTGTAAAGTAACTCCTTATTTATCGTAGATATATTAAATATTAAAACCATTATTAACTCATTTTGAACGCAAAAAAGTGTATCCATGCGGACGCTCGCCTGAATTTTTGCGTTATATACTTTTTGTGCATTTTTTCTGACTCCTCATCGAAAAGTTTATGCAAAAAGGCCCCATATTTTTATAGTATTATGGCATATGTATAATAATAATACCTATATACTTTTTGTGCCAGTACGTAGCAGACAAATCATTACTTAGGTAGTTTTTTTTTATATTTAATTTTTTGCAACAAGGTCGATTTCAGATATGATTTTTTAAGGCAATCAATAAAATGCATTAAGTACTTAATTATTGTAATTACCCGAATGTAAAAAAGACACTTAGATACAAGTATGTATAAAATTTAAAAAGAACTGTCAATTTATAAGGAAGGAAAAAATATTTTTATTAAATATTTTAGAAGAATATTGACTTTAATTGTTTACTTATGGACTTCCCTTGTGGCTTACTCCAGTTCCCACCACAATTACTTCAGTATTATACTCCGAAATTTGTTTTCTGGTAACGACAATAAATGGACACTAATCACTCGTTTAGTTTATTTCTTCGGTTGCTATCAATTCCTTGATTGCAGTTACTCTCAATAATTGATACAATTATTAAATACAAATTAATTCAAGATACCTACGAAAATTTAGAAGTCTGGTCAAGTGCGTGTTGAACGGACTTGGGTTGTGGTTTTGTAGATAAATGAAAATCATCCTCAGAGATACGATTTATCTTTAACAATTCGTATCTGCTATTCAGCTTGCGTCGTTTATTTTTTCTTTGTAGAGAATTAAGCAGCGCCTCTAGGCTCATACTTATTGAGAAACTTAGTATGTTCATATAGAAAAAAACTAGTTTTAACCCTAGTGAAAATAAAAAACTACTTTTTTAAAACTGTGCTATTTACTCGAGGCACGTAATTCTGTTTTATTTAACCATATTGACAGTATCTATATAAGTATATATGTCTATATCAGTATCTATATAAGTAAGTAAGTACTTACCTAATCTTAAAAATAAAAGTAAAGTTACATCTTACTCCTCTCCCCGCCCCTCCACCCCCGACTACGAGACTGATGGAGAAACTTAGACCTTTGACTGATAACGGCTTTGAATCATAACGTGCCAGTGGCACAATTACCCATTATTATTAAAATTGTTTAGAAACTGTAAAATAATCATAATGTCCTGGTACTAAAACTTCCACGATATTTATAATAGTTTCCTGTTTCATTGAAACCAAACATTGTATTTGTGACACGTGTAGCGAGAAACGCCGGAAAAACCTGTATTTAAAACCATTGTCCGGCAAACAATGCAGGCATCGTGAACAAACACTAAAAATTTAAACGCATTTTGACATTGTTAGACATGCTAGCCGTGTGGTATCAGCCCGTTTTAAAATAAGGTGGGTGGATCATGGAGGGCCATGCTCTTTGTAAGGCCGATTATTGAAAAGTCGTAATTATTGCCATGCGATGACAAATTCCTTCTACTCACAGGAACACCCATCGAACTCAAGAACACAGACGCGGCGGCGAGTCGCTCGCGCCGCTATTTTGTCAGTGCGGTCCCTCGCTTTGTTGACTTCGATCGTCGACGTTAAAATAATTATAATACGCGCTCGCAGCAAAACGTAAGTTTTCAAGTAAATAAATTATTATTTTCTTTAAATTTTTTACGCTGAATTGATATATAAGGCTTTGCTATGGTACTAAAGAAAAAAAAAATTACTTTATTTCCATTTTAGTTAAAATATCGGTAGTGTTCCTAGGAAAGCCAATGGTTCCTTGTAAGGCCGATCAAAAAATTGACAATCGGCCTTGCTAGGGCACAAGGGCCTTACTAGGAACATCTAGGAATCAAGAAAATATTAATACTTAGTTTTTAGTTGTATCGTTGAATACAACTGATTTGAATACTCTGACTCTGATCTTCATTTGAATCTTAGTGAATCACAGGGCCGTCTTTACCAGGGGGTGCAAGGGGTGCGGTGCACCCCGGGCGCCCCGCACCCGGGGGCGCCTGTCGAGCGCTGAATTCAGTGCCGGCTTTACCTATGGTGCAGGGGGTGCGGTGCACACGGGCGCAGGGTCTTAGGGGGCGCCGAACGCCGCTCGCGACACCTCCAAAGAGTTCAAAACGCCTACTAGAGGGCGCCCTGCACCCGGGCGCTACATGAGCTAGAGCCGGCGCTGGTGAATCATTTATCAAAAATAACTACATCAGTATACTTCACGCATCCGATTTTTACATTTTTTCGTCAGATAATGAATATCCCGAACAGAAGCGAGAAATAACTCCAGAAAAACAATTAAGCAGACCTAAAACAAAAGTCACGAGATAAGTTCCACTAGATCTTCGGATGATGACGAACCGTTGATTAACTTAATTCAGGATATAGAAACATCGTTTCATGCCTTTTTGCCTACTCCAAATTACGTTAAGATAAAGTCTACACGTCCACGGCAAAAAGCTATAAATTATAAAGGACAAAGAATAGTTAAGGATTTATTTAAAACTGAAGAGAAAAAGGAAGATTTGAATCAAAAAAGGAGTAAGAAAAAAGGACACAAGTAAGCGAGAACAAGAAAAGAAAGACATCCATAGTAAAAATGAATATAAAAAAGTACTGAACAGAAAAGCACAATAAAAACAGCAATAGACCGAGAGGAAAGACGAAGAAAAGTAAAGAAGGCGAAGAAAAGAAATGGTACTGTTACGCACGTTGCGAGTGTAGAATGGAAAACATGAGGAAATGTAGCGAATATCAAAAGTGGTATCACGAGGAGTGTATGGGTCACACTAAAAAGGACCTACAATTTTTGTGCCCAGATTGTGATTAAAGTACCAAAATTATTGTCCTCCTTAGTTTATAAGTTTGTTTCATAACTGAAGTTATTATTTTGTTCTACTTTCGTTTTTTAAACCATACTTGAGAAAAGTATAGGACTCGTTAGTTTTAAAGTTATGTTCCTGATTACAAGACTGACAATGTGCCATTATAAAGGTTGTGATTAGAGTACGTAGAGTACGTAGACTGTAGTATCTATTTTTGTTGATTAAAAAAAAAATTTCATAGACAATATTTTTTATTGTTTGTCCTTATTTGGAACATTTTGGCCTTAAAAGGAACGGACCCATAAGAAGGCCACTTTGGTCGGTTATATTTTTTTTTAATTTCATTATAAAGGTTATTGGCAACTTATTTGATATCGATATAATACTCATTAAAATTATTTTTAAAACGTTTTCACGAATACATTCATAGTTTTACGATAGTGTTCAAGTAATGTTCGTTGACTATTTTTTATGTGAATTTAATATGGTAAGTATTTAATGTTTCATTTTAATGAATGACCTTTTTATGTAGTTTAAGTATAAGCAGATATTTTGATTGTCACAACATTAGTTTCAAGTTAGACGATAGATTTATTGTATCGGCCTTGTATGGAGCCTTGTTCCTTGCAAGGCCGTTTGGAAGAGTTTAATAAAACTTAAATTTAGTAAATAATCATCAACTCTGCAATAAAAAAAATGTTTTATAAGTTACACAATAAAACAAAGTTTTACTTAATAATTTGTTTGTTTCATTTATCCAGTAAATAAAGGAATAATAACTGTTTAATCGTTAGAGTGGCCTTCCATGGTCCACCCACCTTAGTACCTACCTATCTACCGTGAGCCGTGAGCCAACAAAGCCACTACCGCAAGCCCCGAGGAACAACACCAGCTCCAAAAGAGTGGTCTAGCCAACCTGCTTGGCCAGCGTGCCGTTTGAAGGCCATACATCCCTCGCGCACGACACAATGAAGAAGCCGGTTGCGTCTCGGAAGAAAAATATCTAGGTAGCCGCTGCAACATCAAAATGATCGACGCCTCCAGTGAGAAGAGAGAATTCGCATTTTCTGTACATTTTAGAAAAAAAATGTTTAAGACAAAAGTTGTAAAACTTTACGACATAGTTACAGTGAGAGAGGGAATTATTGAATATAGTTGGAGGGGCGGAGAGAGGAGAAAAATATAACTTTACTTTTATACTTAAGATTAGGTAAGTTAAGTACCTATATATAATAGATAAAACGATTCTAGGAATAGATCCAAGTAAACTCGACACTGTTTTTATTCCATTATTGTAGAATCGCTCGCGAAGGTATACAATTCCACTACAAAGTTCACTTGGATCCCCCAAGGGATCCTGCCACGGTAGCCAAGTGATCACTGGTGTTTATATTGTTATTAAATAAACAATTGTAACTGTACATAACTAGATACCTATATATATGTTAAATGTATCCTTATTTGCATATTAATTTATCGTAGGTACAGGTTACGACTTTACGGCTGGCCTTACGACTGGTGTCACACCAAACTACCTATAATGTTCCAATACATTATTGAATTCTTATTAATCTTCATTGAGTTCCAAGACTCGCGCCTTGGAACAAGTCTTGCGGTTTCGGGATTTCCCTCGCACAATGCCATCTCTGTTGTGAAAAATGTGGAGTTCATTCCTTCTTTGTAAAGACATCATTATGTGGGTAACTGATGTGAGAACCTCCGTAACTAGCGCTTTAACATCCACTGTTAGACACCGACTACTTCGTGCACATTGTATGAAGGATGTACGGCTTTAAAACGGAACGCGGGTTGAGCGGATTTGGCAGTGTAGGGTTTGTGACTACTTTGTTATTACTTACATAATCGCCTTTACGAAACCCACGGGAACAGATGGATGTGAGGACTTGTGATTAAATCAAATCTATATATTCTATCGAGTGCAAGTTAGCTTTGCCGCCTAGATTTGTAATGCAGTATTAGCCTAGATCTCTAGTTAAATTTATTCTCGACTCTCATTCGTAAAATGGTGAGTTCAAATCCTGTGTCCTTATCACTGAGTTTCAACTTAAGTGTTGAGTTTCAACCGAGTAGGAATTCAACGTATCTATATATAAGTACCATTTAAATAATCATATTGCATCGAACTTGATTTAAAATATTATTTAGAAGAGAGACATCAAGATTTACAATAATGCAATGAGGGGGCATTGTACTTTAATCTTGATTGACGTGACATTATTATTGAATTCCCAAAATAGTTCTGAACATGTTCGGAATTAATACCCACTGAGCCACACAAATGAGTCATCATTGTCGTCAATGCAATAAAGTTTAAATACAATAAATGATAGTACACATTTCTCTTGAGGGGGAGAGTGCACGCTGCAATCCAACAGCCGCTGGGCGCGCTCGACTGGCCACGTTACCCCTCTCTCACAGAAGACTACCTTGAAATGTACTGCATTTCCCACTTTATCGTATTTCCCCAATGTACGTACGTGTTTCGGTAGTGAGTGAGATGTGCTAGAGCCCATTCCCATCCCATCCTATCCCTCCCCATTTTCCTAACCCTTTCTCCAAATCCATTCCTATATCTCCAAAGGTAGGCAGCGCATCCGGGGGCGTGCCAACATTTGTCATTTTGGACTAATGTTGGCATGTATCGCGGATGTCTATGGGCGACTGTATCCACTTACCATCAGGTGGACTGTATGCTCGTCTGCCGCCTTCGTAGATAAAAAAATAAAAATAAACGGAATCTTGAAACAACGCTAGGTAGGTACTTGTTGAATTTCAGCCAAAGTCAATGGCTATTAGACCATTAGTCGGTCATTTATACCAAAGTCATAAATAACCATTCACGGGAACAGTTAATACTGTATAAGTAATAATAATAAGTTCAATTTTAGGAGCATTTTGAGACACGTTTAATTTACTGTATAATCTAAATGTTGTGACGAATTGTGAGGAACTTCGCTTGACCTCTCACAACAAGGCCGCGATTAGAACCGACGGATGTTGGCAGTTGATTTACCATAAAAATTACCAAATCCATAGTAGGTATACCTACCTACCTTATTTTGTGTGTGAACAAGTTTCAACATTTGCTTTTTAGTAGGTAAATGAACACTAAAATTGTCTCTTGAAAATTAGTTTTTTTTTATCCTTTTTCATACAACTTTGTCAAGTACAAAAATCAAATGTGACATTTTTACAAAAAAATTGTTAAATAGGTAACTAAGTTATATATATTATAGTTATGTTAATGAACTCAAAATTATGAGCAGAATCCATGGCTTCAGAAAGGTATTGTATTCTGTACCTACATGCTGTATTTATGAGTGAGTTTCATCCAGCTTGTTTGCTCCTAGTCCCCTACGTTAGTATGTGCTCAAAATCATTCTAATACTGATTACCTATTCTGTTCTCTTAACTGTCTAATAAGCGTAGAAAAAATAATTTCACAACAAGATACAACTATCATATTTATACATCTGCCTTTTTATACCTATTGTCAACTATCATATTTATATATCTATGCCTTTTTATACCTATTGTCAACTATCATATTTATATAAGTAGGTACCTGTACCTTTTTATACCTATAATCAACTATCATATTTATATACCTATAGGTACCGTACCTTTTTATACCTATAGTCAACTATCATATTTCTGCTCTAAGAATTTAATGCAAGTAAGTAGATTTTTAATGGCAATTTTATACCGACATATTACAGTAATTAGATATTTATTATTACTTTCATCACTTATCATCATATGATATTTGTTCTTTGTACCCCTTGACCTTAACACTCTGCTACAAATGTTCAACTGATACGTAATCTAGCAATGTGAATATACTTACCTACTCTTTAATTTGATATAATATTTTATATTATACGGGAAGGTAGCCCAAAGCAAGTACGGTCACGTATAAGATATGACAAAAACGACAGACAAAAAAGACGTATACATTTTTAATTTTTATATGTGTACCTACTTGGTGTCTATCAAGGATCATTAAACAAAAAAATAACTCAAATATTATCTTCTTAGATTGAAGAAGAATTAAAAAATAATAAAAACTGACATCGTTCCTTTGGCCCGCCTTGCACTTGGGGGTGCCTAAAGCGCGTAAGCCTTTTGAACAAAGCGGGTCTAGCCTTAATATAAGGTCAATCAACTTCTCACGCTAATAGATTATCTATGTATGTTAAAATTAACATTTTATAATCTTTCACAACACAACCACGCTTGCTATTTCTACTTTAAGTCAGCAACAATAAAAAAAAACAACAAAACGTTATTTTTGGCAATTACCACAATAATATGAGCCACTGCCAGAGTACGAGGAGCAAAACTCATGTCATTACATTACATGATATTACACGACATTATATGACATTACATGACATCATTAAATTACATTTCGCAGTCATCACACTTAATCCAGTCCTTCAGAGGAAAATCGGTGTATGGCTAATCAGGCAACTACAGTCCTTTCACTTTTTAGATCTTTTTTCTCTTATCTTCACAGTTTTGTTTGTAGAAGCAACTTGTTTATCTTTGGTCATTTTTTTACAGCCGCATTTCTTTTCTGTTGTGAGTCTTTCCTCTTTGATTCTCCCTCTCGCTCTGTTCTTCTTTTATAGGTGTGCTCGTGAGTATTTCTGCTTTTTGTGTTCTTCGTTTACGTTTAGTTTTGCTCGCGTCTATTTTAGGGGACGTTCTTATATTCATTGGTGAAACGTGACTGACCGAGCTCGAAGTGATGCTTTTATAATTATTGTCATCACCAACAGCGTCAAGTGATGTCAAATTGTGTGTCAGGTGTTCTGCATCTGCCACTGCCGGTGTAAGAGTTTTAGGACTAGTACCTGCGGTTACCAATAATCTCGCATAGAACTATTGGTGACATGGTAATGTCAGAATCAATGGAGTCACGAATATTCAGATTAGGAATCTCTGCGCTGGGGGCTGCAACAGCAACAGTTTCGAATAAATCATCAAACGTTGGCTGATCAGCCTCAACCTCGTTGCCTGTAGCTATTGCTTCTGGTCTGTCAGTCAAAGTTGCCCGGCAGGGAATTGGAATCGTCGAATATTCTTCTATTTGTAGGCCAAATGTCTGTAGAAGAAAATCCACTCAGAGCATTCTGTGTACCGGTTGCTTTTAAATAGGCCTCGCCCAATATTCTTGCTACTTCATATTGAGAAATTATGCGTCCAACGTACTATTATATTTTTGACCGCACTTCTAACAGACAGACGATTTTGCACCTTCTTCTATTACTAGTTTCATTTTTTTTTCATCTCATGATGCCTGGGAAGTCGCCCTTCTATATTTATTAACCATCTGTAAAAGTCAAAAATATAAATGAATTAGGTAATAACCGTTGGTAATGTCAGCTACTAAAATTATTACTTCATCACATTCTTTCAAAACTTTTGGGTTATCTTACACAAGGGAAAGCGGGTTGCACGTTACATTAGTTTCAAGTAACATAAGCTACAAATCAAAACACAAGGGGCCAAATGTTTTAGAGAAAGCCAAATGTTTTACCACTAAATAATCACATACCCATAGATAGTTTTCTATTCGGTTCGTAAAACTACTCAAATATTTTAGTGTAAATGGGATAAAAATATTTTTTTTTCCTACCTACTAAATTACTCACGCTACACAAGTGACGCTGATTGGTCTGCCGTCCGCCATCGCGCTGCACACACACATTCACGCTGTAGGCGTACGTACACGTAGAAGACGTACCTATACCCGCTTTAGGCTACCTTCCTCTACTTCATTCAATATCTAAATTAATTGTCAGTGCGGTGTCGGTTTTAGAATAGTATCACCGGATATTATCACTAAGGGATAACGAAACCGCTTTCACAGGCCCTCAGGGCCCACCACCTCTGAACCTCTGAAAGAGTGGAATCGCCAACCCGCTTGGCTAGCATGCCATTTTAATGCCATACATTTTTCATGCACAAGATTACCTACATGATGAGGTCCGTATCCAGCAGTGTACGATGAAAGGAGTGGATATGGTATATATAATAGATAGTGTACGCAAACTACAATTAGGTTCCTTCCTACGCCAAAATGAATCGCCATGTAACATTTGTAACCTATATACCGTCCTCCAAAGTAGCGGCAAACCTACGAACACACCCTATCAGCTGCCTGGTGTCTATAAGGTAGACTGCAGCTGTGTTAGTTCCTACATAGGCTACATAGGTTCCTACATAACATCGCAGTTGTGGAGAATCACCAGACGAATAAATCCGCGATATCGGACCATGGACTCAACGCCGGGATCAATCACTGGATAGAACTCCATAGTCCAGAAATCCTCTCCACTAATCGCCACTATTTCTCCCGGATTGTGCGTGAACAATTGAAATAAAAAACATGAAAATTTAAATCAGGAACATGTATACAAATTGTCTTCGACATGGAATCCTGTGATTAATAAATTTAATAATATTAAACTTCGCGATTTTTCGTCTGACGCTACTTCTGATATATTGTGTGTTGTGTGCCGCAACATTCCGGACTATGAAGCCCAAATGCGGGTAGTTGATGAAACTGCTCGCAACTCTACGTGGACTACCCGCCTCTTCAGTCACTAGTGACCATGGTAGGTGCAACCCAATCGAAACGTCGAGTAAACTAAATAAAGTAAACATTCGCATTATGCCCCGTTTAAATAGATAAATATTAATCGTCATGCCCATATAATGTATATTATTTACATTCAAATAACTTATTCAAAATAAATACATGTTGATACATAGAGCGCCCATTGGTGTAAAACGATATTTAATTACAAGAATAACTTGTTAGTCATAAAAACCGTCAAGGCAAACGCGATTATGTTGCGGTTTTGCTTTGCTCCGTATTATAAGAAACGTGAGACTCCATAGTAGTACGTTTTGTTGCAAAACTCAACTATGTGGATATTTTACGTGTCTGACGCTGGTTGCCTAAATATTTTACGTACATTAACTAGCGATAGTTTGAGAGTTCGTTTACACTGAGATATGCCAGAACCCGTCCTAATATTCCTTTTCCCATCCTTTCTTTTACATCTATTCCTAAATCTGCAAAGGTAGGCAACGCATTCGGGGGCGTGCCACTGTTTGTCATGCAGGACTGATGTTAGCATGTATCGCGGATGTCGCAAGGCGACAGTATACCCCACACACCACCAGATAGACCGTTTGCTCGTTTCCCGCTTTCATTCTATGAAAACAATCAGTATTCAGTACGTACCTACCTATAACTGCAGATAATACCATAAGAATAATAAATAATTACTTGTATTATTTATTTTTCTTATTTTAATACAAAGGTAGACTCATAAATAACGCTTTCTCTCAATGAAGTCACGTACTGAAGTGACTGTGTATCAGTCAGACACACACATTCGTACTAAACCGACCACTCCTAACATATTATGACCAGTAAGTAGCAAAGTTGATAAACAGTGACATATTTTTAAGCAGGCTGCTTCATAGATCGTTTTTCATTGACACACCGTCTATATTATTATAGTCTGTGCTATAATAAATATGTACTTACAAAAATCACACTTTACTTGCTTGGTATGTCCACACAAACGTTTTTTCTAAGGAAGGCATCTTCTCTGGCATTCCAGGAAAAAAACGCAAAAGTGCTTTTTGACTACATTCCATAGTAATTGCACAAAAAAAATGATAAAATTTTAATTTATAAAGTTTTGGATATGAGTAGGACCACTGTTTATTTTTACCTAATTTGCCAATAATTAAAAATGGTACGAATGCCCTTTGTTCTCGGGAGGGCACAAATTGCCATAGTGTTTTAATTTCGTTGGCGGTATTTACCTACTCAGCAGTTTGTGCAGGGTGAGAGGGAAAGCCAGGAGAATACCATGTTTTTAACAGTTATTAACGCAAACATTTTAGTATTATACCTAGCTGAATATATGTGACATTATCTGAGGAAGAGGACCTTATTGTCATTTGCGAAATCTTGAAAAAGTATCTAACATAAATTAAAAAAAAAAAAAAATTGAGCATTTTTATAGATAGGTAGGTAGGTACTCGTATTTAAACAAAATCTTGAAACGACCAAGGTTTAAGTAGGACGCAAACCGACCGTTAACGAACTTATGGGATATGTCCGCTACGCCAGCAAAACAAGAATTATTATGATAAGTTCATCTTTATTTATCTATTCTTATAGGTAAGTATCAAGATAGTAAGTATCTAAGTATCGAGATTGGAGGGTGTGGGTGCACACTCTCTCACACACCACTACTGCATTTCCTACTTTATCCTATTTATCCAATGTAGTTACATAGGTGCCCCTACGTGTTTCGGTAGTGGCAGAAATATGCCAGAGCTCATTCCCATCACATCCTATCCTATCGTTCTCCATTTTCCTACCCTTCCTCCTTTTTAAATCTTCAAAGGTAGACATCGCATTCGGGGGCGTCCCAACATCACTAATGTTGGCATGTATCGCGGAAATCCATGGATGACAATATCCACTTCCCACCAGGTGGACTGTCTGCACGTCTGCAGCCTTCTTTCCACAAAAAAATATCATCATCATGCCATTGATGCTTACGTAATTTTAAATTTATAGAAAAAGGTTTTAGCTCCTGACCTCCGGATCTCTAAAAGTGGGGGAAAACCAACCGATAAATTGGTCACGTGACATGTTTACAGCGGAAATGATACAGCTACGGAGTCAAAGACCTAGTTACATTGGTTTTTATATTTGCGCGCCATCTAACGACATCTTGACATAATTCTTATACGAGTATTTTCTCTTGTCTGTGATAATGTTGAGACATAAATCTTAGACAGTAATGTTTTTTATTCCACTTTATGGTTAAAACATAGATAGCTACCAGGGTATACATAGATAACAACTCTTGACATCATAACCAGGCAATTAAAAACTATCTACGTCAATTAAAAATTATCTATGTCAATTAAAACTTTATATATCTATAACATAAAAACAGATTCTAGGTAGGTACCTAGGTACTTCATAATTGCAAAATATTAATAATTAAAATACCTAGGTATATAGATACTATTTATCTATTGTAAGTAGGTAGTCTACCTTCATTAATCGCTTCGTTCGCATATTGACAGATTCTCATGCGGACGAATTCTCATAAAGACAGAAACAGTACAGTCATGCAAAAATATGACTTAATTTAAAAATCTTTTGTTCTCATAATATTATATGATATAATCCCTCCGTAGCGGACAGTACATTGTACATTCACCAACACAAGTGTATTACACACTAGCTGTAGCTTATCTGTCCTGATGCTACCGAACGCCTTATTTATATTCTCGAAGTACCTACCTATAATCAATTTCTAAGTATATTGTTGTTATTATTATTTTCCGATTTCCTTCTTGTTAACATATGAACTAATGTGATTCAATTGAAGTTCAATATGTATTGATAACCCAGCCCCATCAGTCTGGTCATTTAGATAAAATTTCCAATTTTCTGTCATGCAATGACATTGTATGTCATTTCATAGACATTTGCAATTTCGCTTATTATTTCTGCGTAATTATTTATTAAAAACATATATATATATATACACACACACACACATATATATATATATATATATATATATATATATCTAAGTGAATCAGCTCCTGACACCGAAGAAAGTAGATCATTTCAAAGATATTTTGTTAAGCAATGGATCACTCATCAGCGGGGATGTCTTTATTTGATATGGTGAACAACGAATGTGAACAATATCCATCGAAGGGTTGGCATAGGAGGATTAATACAATTATTCCGAAAAAATCACCTTTAGGTATTCCTATTTATTAAGCTTTTATGTCAGGAGGCAAAATTGTCTGGTATAAAAATACTATTATTGACTATTATTGTGCCGAAAAAAGGCGAAAAGCCGATATCAAGATTGATATTCAAATTTATAAAATCATACCGGATTGTATGAGCAATATGATTTCGACGACAGAATGTTTGGAACGAGTATCCGTGTTGCGGCGGGCAAATCAATACAAACCAGGGGCGCCGACTCCGTGGGTGCTCGGGGGCTCCAGCACCCACGAGAAGTAAATAGTGGGTGCCCATGACCATAGACATCAAAACTAATCAGGAATCGACTACTATACCAGCCGTCGGGCGACAACACGTCTCATTTATTGTTAGTGAAATTGTTTGAGGTGTCAATCACAAAAAATTTTTTTCTCCTTCGTTCACGATAAAATATTAGATTTTTTTTTTGTAATGTAAGAAATAATAACACAATCCCTTGGTCAATTATTTTTTCCATCTGGCAACGCTACCCAATGTTAGACGGCCTCAAAAGTAACTCTATTCCTTACGCATACACGTGTGTGCGCTGGACATTTCAGGGGTTAAACGAGTCATCAAACGAGCACGAGCACCCACGGGTTTTTTTAAAAGCCGGCGCTCCTGATACAAACAATAAATTAGATAGGTATTAATTATCTGAATAGGTACATATAATTATCATCTTATTACAATAATTTCGTTAGTTGTGTTAGAATGTACTTTGTCCACATGAGAATCTGTCTTTTATTTTTATGTAGGTACATAGGCGGCAGACGAGCATACAGTCCACCTGATGGTAAGAGGATACTGTCGCCCATAGACATCCGCGATACATGCCAACATTAGTCCAAAATGACAAACGTTGGCACGCCCCCGGATGCGCTGCCTGCCTTTGGAGATATAGGAATTGATTTAGAGAAAGGGTTGGGAAAATGGGGAGGGACAGGATGGGAATGGGCTCTGGCACATCTCACTCATTACCGAAACACGTACGTACATTGGGGAAATAAGATAAAGTGGGAAATGCAGTACATTTCAATGTAGTCTTCTGTGAGAGAGGGGTAACGTGGCCGGTCGAGCGCGCCCAGCGGCTGTTGGATTGCAGCGTGCACTCCCGTCTTTTTGAGAATCTGTCCTAATGCGAACGAAGCCATTAATCCCTGAGGGGTAGACAGAAAATATACACGTAATATAATTTTAAAACAGATTTTTATTTACTTTCGACATCACATTCAGCACTATCTTTATCTATATTAAGTACATAATCGGGTTACATTTGGCATAACGTGGCAGTTGTTGACTTTTTTTAAAATATTTTTTAAAATAAATGCGCATAATCTATTTATAACTTATTTTTACATATTTTCTAAAAGTACCTAATATAGCTTTATATTTACATAAAATTGAATCTAAAACATGGCTCTCTTGACTTAAGTATAATCTAATGCGCAGATAACAGTTAGGTTAGAACCTCGCGTTCGAGAAACTCTCCTTGTGTAAATGAGCCATTAGAAAATTAGAGTCGTGTTTATAAGCCCCTTAAGCAGACTGCATAGAGGTGAGATTGCACGATTGAAAGTATGGCAAATTACCCCGACAACCCAATTATACCCCGACGACCCAATTACTGCTGCCAATGCGGTTCTTACACTACACTCACAGACTACACATGTACACCGTCCCTCGCTACACCGTGAACACACACCGGCCTTCAGCGTGCACTTTTACCAGGTACCGGCACGTGGCTGGGCGCTGCTCACCGACTCGCGATCCCGCGGTGGGTGTTGCGGAATCGCGGGGTATCCCAAAGCAACGCCCTTAGCCGAGGTCCATTCCTTCCGCCGGTCTACTTGCGAGGAGCCCCTAGGCTCGTTGCTGCACACACTCTTTGCTCCTGGCTGAGCGCCTTCTGCGTTCGACCTAAACTATACATGTCTGGTGACTCTTGAAAGGCAATTAGGGCCACAATAATTTAGCAAATCAGAAAAAGAAAGCATGGCGACTAAGGTACAGGGTACTTAAAATATTTTTTTTCATTTAGACTCAGTTTGAACATATTAATCAGTATGAATAGAAAATTTAATACCATTTTTAATAACATAATAAGTTGCAGTCGGGTTTTTTCTGACAACAGTTCATAAAAAAAAACGATTTTACCCGTAGAGGCTAGTTTTTGGAGCATTTAACTGTTTTACCGCTAAGACGGACGATATGCCCATAAAGTCAACTATTTTTTTTTCTATTCTATCATTTTAGAATCATTTCAGGTTTCTCATCAATTATCCCGACAATTTGTGTCATCAACATAATATAGTGTACAGATACATTACGAAAACATTGGCCATCGGCTAATCCGTAATCACCCGAACACGTCATTCACGTCTATCAATTACCGTACCTCTAATTGCATACTTTATTACGAGATACTTTATTGCATAGACGTGGATGACGCGTTCGGGTGTTTCCGGATTAGCCGATGGCCAATGTTTTCGTAATGTATCTGTCCCAGTAATTTTGTGGCTATCATATTAAAGTATGTAAATAGGTCAACATTTAGAATATTTACACATCTCTTGCATTAAGGTCAGTATTTTATCTTCACTGTCCTACTTATATAGTGTTATTCAGGCAAAGTCTGGCAGAAAAGCAACAAATTTAAAGATTTTGAGCGATTAACACACATTTAATTAGAAAATACATATTTATATAAATTATAAACAGGAAAGATTTGTATTTTTGTATGTTTGTAACTAATAAACCCAAAAACCACTGGGCCGATGTCAAAAATTCTTTCACAAATAGGAAGCTACATTATCCGTGTCTAATATAGGCTATATTTTAGGTTGATTTTTTGAAGAAAAAAAACTTATAAACCGAAGTGAAGCAAGGGCGGGTCGCTAGTACTTCATAATTCTGTTTAAAATTTTAATGGTATAAAGTTGATAGTTGAGTCCAGAAAGAAGTTGCAAAATTATGATTGTGTTATTTTGTTTCAGGCCTATATAGATAAAAATGCAGGTTGACTCGATTCAGGTGCGCAGGAGTGTATTGTATTAGTAACGTCAGCGACGGTATCTCCCGCCTTCCACCCAGGCGTGATGCTGATGTACCTCCACGTTGACTCATTTAGATGTTATAAGTAGTGTGATTATTTCGAACTTTGTAGTGCTTTTTTCGATTTGAAAAAACATGTTTCGTTTTAAATTTAATTGCCTTTAATGTATTTCATAATTAATAACTACTTACCATATTTCGGAAATTTCAAAATAAAGAAACTCGGCCAAGACTTTTTAAATTTGACACTTTTTTCTGTGCCGCTTTTTGGGGCCGTTTGAAAAATTCCAAATGAGATTGATAAATAAATGAAATATGTCTAACATTATCCGAGAAAATGGACTAGTTTCTTATATATTAGGACTGTACGAGTATATTAAAAATAACGATTTTTTAATTGCTAAAGTAAAATTTAAAACTGATTTTCAAAAATATTAATCTATAAATCAGAATCTTGAAACGATGAAATCCGAAGTTAGAAAATCTTAACCAAAGTGCGGAAAGGGTCCTTTTTCTCAATTAACGTCACATATAAAGTGCCATTGGGTGTTTTTGTGTAGTCGTTTGTGTCGTACCTATATATCGCCGGGTACTCATTAGGTATAGCTATTTTTATACTTATAGGAAATCGGAATAAAAACATACTTAGGTTGATATTACAAATGGATAATTACAATTAATATACATACTTATTATAATAATACTATTGAGGCCATAATTAGCTATTTACAATTGAATAAATGGGTAAGTATGACTAGTTTTAATTACAGTTTTTCAACTTTAGTTTTTCAATTTACTGATCTGTTCTATTAAAAATGATTTTAATTACATAATTGCTATTATATAAGTACAATAAACTATATAACACGTACATTTTTAGTACTAATTCGAAGTAAATGCGTTTTCGGTCCATCGAGCCGGATTAATGTAGAAAAATGAAAATTACAAACGCGAGAACATTATTTCAGTATTTGGAAATTAAAATGTATTTCCGGTCTGACGAATGGGATTCAGCTGGAATTTATTTACATTTGGACTCCATCTGTTAATTTAATTTCTAGTTTTGTAATCCTTAGAATAGTAGATAAACTCGAGGTAAATAATGTATGTACAAGCTAAATAATTAACTAAACAACGTAAATATCTTAATTATTAATTAACAAAACAATTGAATATATTTTATTTACAGAAGGAAAATATGGTCCTTCGAGCCGGATTACTTTACATATATGTATATCAGTCAGGACTTTGTGTCTACATAATCAGAATTTGTTCAACAGTTTAAAGAAAAAGAAGCATATTCTGGGTGTTGTGAAGAGACCAGACACAGAAGTGGTGGTTAAATAAATAATATGTCAATTTAGGAGTATCGCTCCGCGCGTATCCCTACGAGTTGGAGTTGGAATATTCCTAAATTAACTTTTTAATTACATAAATATATCTTAAAAATAATAATAATAATAAAATAATAATAATAGGTAAGTGCATTTATGGAGCTGACGAATGGGATTCAGCTAGAATCTCATTATATTTTAATCTGGTTTTTGTGTTTATTTTCCATTAAGTATTGTAATATTGTAAACTCTGAATATAGAGTACATGAAATAATGTACAACAACAAAGAAAAAAATATGTACAAGCTAAATACAGTTAACAAATCAATAGGAAGTATTCAATCCATTATATTTACAAAATAAAAACATGGTCCTTCGAGCCGGACTAATTTTAGTACATATCAAGCCATAACCTTTTCCGTGAGTTTATCAGAAAGTTTTAAAAAAAATCGTTTTCAAGTGTTGTAGAGAAACGCGACGAAGTAGTGGCAGAAGTAGCTAAAGTATCTCAAATATGACAGGAGCTGTACCGCGTGCGGTACGAGCGAGTGTCATTTAGGTCATTAACATTACTTGTAATGAGATTTAGCTAAAAATTTTCTCTTTCGATTTGAATATTTTTTTCTATATTAGCAGTTTGACATAAATAAATCGATAAACTCAATGGATAATTAATTTAATTACTAAGTAATTAACAAAACAAATGGAAGTTTATTTACACAAGAAAAAAAAATAATATTTCAATATATTCAATAAAAATAAATATATTCAATTTGATGACTAAATTAGTTTTATAATTACATAGGTATCTATATCTTAATAAATAATAATAAATAGACATAATGACATTTTATTGTATATGAATATTTGAAAATAATAGGTAAATGAATTTTTGGTCTGACGATTAGAATTAGCTACAATCTATCTTTTGAATTAGATTTTTTCTCTATTTATTAATAAAATTTTAAGACAGAAATATACAACACCAACGGAATGATTAAATATAAGCTAAATACATTTTAATTTATTACAGATTTTTATGTACAATAGAAAAACATGGTCCTTCGAGCCGGACTAATTTTTATACATATCAGCCAGCACTTTCTCCATGGGAGTTTGACCGATAGTTTTCGAAAAAAATTCGTGTTCCAGGTGTTGTGGAGAGGTGAGACGTAGAAGTGGCAGAAGTAGTAGAAGTCTGCCAAATCTGGCAGGAGCTGTACCGTGTGCGGTCCGAGCGTGTGTCATTAGCATTACTTGTGCTTGGTCTTGAAGGTTTTCTATTTGAAGGGGGTCTTTTAGGCCACGGGTTTCTGTTTGATGAAGATTTTGATGATTTTAATTGTTAGAATGAAACCCTTTTGAAATATAAGGTCCTGCAAAATGGTGCTAAATATTTCAATATGTCAATTACTATATTAAAACTATATTATATTGTTATAAAGAAATCATGAAATATGTGTTAATTTTTAGTTAAATGTAAAAGTTTTAGTGTTGGTACTGATTGACATATAAAATATTGCATACTATTTTTGATGGAGCTTAGGGATAGTCCATTAATCACGTGATGCTCGAAGGGGATGGGGGGGGGCTTCGGGAAAAAATCACAAAATATCACAAGGAGGGGTGGGGGGGGGGGGTGTAGTGAGATATCACATGTATTTAATTTATCTTTTCGTTGAACGCGCGATTTCGAAACTGAATTTTTAAGATAATTTGTACCAAGAAAATACGTTATTTTGGGTAGGGGGGGGTTTAAAAAGTTGCTAAAAAACATCACGTGATTAATGGACGACCCCTTACCTATATGTATAATTTGCAAAAATATCGTAAAATTGAGCAAAAAGGTTCAAAACCATGAGCGGAATTTATGGTATCGGGCTTCGAGAAACTTTTAGACACACCGTGTATAATTTTAATGTCAGTAGATATTGTAAATCCGATCCTGCACAATGGAAGTCCTTATTCCTTTACACTTTTTACTCCCCATCCCATTACGGAAAAACTGAGACGAGTAAACCTGTTCTTTCCGTTATAACCATTCCTTGGTCTTCAAAGGTAGGTGGCACATTGGTCATCTTTGGTTGATGTTGGCTTGTACCACGCATGTCGCAGGGCGACAGTATACACTTACCATCAGGTGAACTGTTAGCTCGTCTGACTCCTAGATTATTTATAGGTACATATAAAACAGTAGAAACTTTTTTTTTGTGAAATGGTAACAATTTTAACTTGAATAATGACCAGAATTGAAATTTGAAATTAAAATTGTCTTTATTCCTCTCAATTTTTACATATGTACCAGGTTTTGAGTGAGATCGGACTTTCAAACTACTTATATTAAAAATCTGTATTCTGAAGGTCAGCAGTCCCTAAAGATTTAAAATCAGGCTCAAAGTAATAAAATAGATATTTATAATTTATTACAAACAAACATATAAATATATCGATAGGTAGGTACACTAAGAATAATTAAACAATAAAAATAAAACTATGTGTATTGGTAGTGTGCCAAATAAATTACGTGTGTGTTTCTGGGTGTGTGGGGGGCGTGTGTTTGTGTGTGTGTGTGTGTGTTTTTATCAGGTAATCTTAATGAAATTCTCCATCTCTTTGCAGGCGAGTCCTTGAAGCCAGTCAAAAACTACATTGTTTTTACAATTTCGCTAATTGAGCGGATAAATACTAAGCGACTTATTAGCTTTATTGTATGAGAATAGGACTTAAGATAGGGAAATAAGGTCCAGCTAGGGCGGCTCTATGGGATACAACTGGGCAATTTGTGAAAGGGGTAACAATTTGACCACTTGAATGACTGAATAATGTCAATACTGACCCGATTTGAATAAAACAATGGCCTTCATACAAGCGAACTCGGCCGGATCGACTAGCACGGCGCGGTACCGCGACAAAACTTCGCGAAGTCGCCGTAATGTCGCCGACGGAGTGCCGGTCTCTGAAAATACAGCAAAAAAAAAATCAAATTGAAATTATGTATGAGTGTCCGACGAGCAAACAACATATTGCGTAGGTTGTTTCCCTACTATACTGGAGTAGTCTGCGGTTTCACTTTAGGATACGGAAAAAGGGAAAAAAAATTAAAGGTCATGCATTAAATGAAACTTGGTAAATTAAGAATTTGGTAAAATTGAGCCGAAAGGGTTGCGTTGTGTTGTATTGTAATTTAGGTATGTAGGTGTGTATTGTGTTACGTTGTACCGATTGCGTTTTGTTTTACGAGTTGTGTTATGTTGCGTTTGTTGTGTTGTGTTACATTACGTGTGTTCCGTTGCAATCCGACTTGTTACTGATAATTGTTTAGATATTCATAATTTTATTCACCGAGAGTGCAAGTTTGCTCTAGATTTAAAGTTTCAATTGAATGTTGAGATATTTCATTGATTTTGTTTCCTTCTCGGCGAATTTTGTGAGTTTGTATGTATGTGGAGTGTAATCTCCGGAACCACTGCACCTATTTCAAATATTCTTTCACCATTTGAAAGGTACATTATTCCAGATGGACATAGGCTATATATTATGTGCAAAAACATTGGCGGGCATGCAACGCACGCCGAGCACAGCTAGTGTTGCATCGCGAGATCCTAAAGTGGATAATCATAAATTAATATCTTCTTATTTATAGAATCTATATATATATATATATATAAAAGAGGATGTCGGTATATCTGATATTAATAAACTTCGACACCGTTCAACCGACCGCCATGAAAATTGGTATACATAGGTATTTGAGCACAGAGAATATTTTCGAGCTATCGACTTTGTTATAACTCGCCACTAGATGGCGCTGCAGCACATCAACTTATATAGCAGAAGAACGTCTGCGGGGTTTTGCTAGTATATTATAAATTTACATGACACCTACATGTAGGTATATAAATGGATAAATAATATATCTATAAGTAAGTTATCGAGGGAGCTGTCTGCTTTCAAACGGCTGTGAAGTCGAAGGTAGGCAGCGCATCCGGGGGCGTGCCTACATTTGTCAATTTGGACTAATGTTGGCATGTATCGCGTATGTCTATAGGCGACAGTATCCACTTACCATCAAGTGGACTATATGCTCGTCTGCCATCTTCGTCTATAAAAAAAAATATCCATATATTAAAAAAAATATGTGTCATTTATATTGTTAGTATAATGTCAAATTACCTTGATCCATTTGATCGCTTCCAAACAGTGCAGCGCAAGCGGCGTCCAGCGGCAAACACCACTGGATTGCGTTTAATAAGAACAGTTCAGACCATGCTTCTTCTAAAAGAATCACCTGGAAAAGTGATAAAATGTCTTATTTCTGTGACCTCTGAAAACAGGTGCAGATACAGTAGGAAAACATTGGCCATCGGCTAAATTGGAAATATCCGAAGGAGTAATTTTTTTGTATCTATATATCTAAGCGTTTTGCTAATTGGACCTTTTGCTTTAAGGACTGTTATAAATTATTGTGCTTTTCAATATATTTCTTGTAGAATTTCATCCTGTTCTCAACTACTAATTAAATTAAAAACAATAATCAAATAAACACTTGTTTTGAGGGGAAGAGTGCACGTCGCAATCCAACAGCCGCTAGGCGCGCTCGACTGGCCTCGTTACCCGTCTCTCACAGAATACTACCTTGAAATGTACTGCATTTCCCACTTTATCATATTACCCAATGTATGTACGTGTTTCGGTAGTGAGTGAGATATACCAGAGCCCATTACTATCCTATCCCTTCCCACGTCTCCAACCCTTCTCCAAATCCATTCTTTCATCAACAAAGGTAGGCAGCGCATCCGGAGGCGTGACAAAGTTTATCATTTTGGACTAATGTTGGCATGTATCGCGGATGTCGATGGGCGACAGTTTCCACTTACCACCAGGTGGACTGTATAATCGTTTGCCACCTTCTTTCTATTGAAAAAAAAGAAACTTATACTGTCTTTGGTGCACACGACAACGTTTTAAACCTTTCCATTTAATTCACAACAATAATCTTTATAAGAGTATGCTATTATTAATGATTAATTTATAATAATTATTTATAATAAAAAATCATACTTATTTGTAATTTTTCTGTGTTTCTAAACGCTCGACGGCATAGCCGCGTCGTCACCGGGAGAACGTAAATCACTGGAAGGTTTTGGCCGCATGCGCGAGCTTGCAACTTACTTGATCTCTAAAAGCGAGGCTTGCAAACGAAGGTAGATTCTTGGCCCACTTGACGGCCATGAACAGAAGTCTGGCGGCAGTTTCCGCCGCACTCTCCACTCCCAGTGGCCTGGAACATAAGAACGTTGCGTTATAAACAGTGATCGGAAGAGGCAAATGCATTTTTTTCAAACCAAATAATTTATTTTGCTAAAACATAGATGTAGTAATAACTAAAACATAATTAACGCAAAGTGATTTGACCGGACAACGGATATCCGGCCTGCACTTGGGACGGATAGCCGGATATCCAGTATACGCGGCACACGATCGCTATTCCAAAAAAGAAGAATGTAGGCACTATTGCAAATGAGTTAGACTATTATTTAAAAACTGTTCGAATTAATCGAAATGATGATTAATTAATGGTCATCATGATTAAGAGTTAGCTAATGCCAAAGAGTACTCAGTAGGTAGAGTCCTTTTCATGAAAGAAGTCCCCCAGACGCAGCGCTGTACTCGCGTGACATAATGTTGCCATTTATGAGTAAAAAATTTAGCTATTTTACATTTAGCATATGTAATTTATCAAATAATACTATTTCCTGCATACTTCGATGAAACAATATAAGCTCTTAAATTGTATTAAGAAATAAATAAATACATTTTAGATGGGCTGTAATTTCATTACTCAAGCCCATACTATAACAATAGTTCAGATTAGTGAATCATGTATATTTCTGATAAGTCAAAAGTATATTTGGGCATTTTTATCAAAATGTCTACCAACCCACTCATGGGATGACCCATGCAATAAGTCCAAATAACTAACGTTATTATGACTCTGTAAGTGTCGTGTTATTATTAAATAGTTTCAAATGACTAAAGTTTCCTTTTTTACTGTGTTGTTAGGTGAGAAACTTAAAACAAAGTAATAAAATTAAACTCAGAAATGTGTCATCCTACGTTTCCCAGTACTGTCCCCTGTTTTCGGTAACGGTCATGACCAAAAATCGTCGGCTTTTATTACTTTCTTTTAAGTTTCTCACCTAACAACACAGTAAAAAAGGAAACTTTAGTCATTTGAAACTATTTAATAATAACACGACACTTACAGAGTCATAATAACGTTAGTTATTTGGACTTATTGCATGGGTCATCCCATGAGTGGGTTGGTAGACATTTTGATAAAAATGCCCATTTACCTATATTTACTAAGTATATGTCTGTTATGTAAAAAGTATATTTTTATTTACTTATATAAGCGGTGTTCTACCTACTTACATGTAAAAGATGAGAGAATAGGGTAAAGAAAAGCATTACAATTTTTTATTCAGAGTTTTATTGAATAATTGTGATCAGCGGCACATAGGAACATCACACTGTCTGAACAGTGGATGGAAACAGAATCAAATGATGTTTCAGTATCACTAGCCGTAGATATAATTATTCGGTCCATCTCTTCATCCATAAGGCCGTCATTTTTTAAATATTCCTCCTCTAAATGTTCGACATGCGTGCACTGAGCTGTCCAATCTTCCGCCGTAATAGACTCAAAGGTCTCTTCAGTTAATTTTACAATTTCTTTTGGATCTTGTGCCACGTTCTTATCCGCCACCTTTCTTTTTACAAGGCTCCAGATTTTCTCAATCGGGTTGAGGTCGCAATGGTAAGACGGCAACCTTAATACTTCGTGTCCGTGAGCTGTTAATAATTCATTCAATGCAAATGTCGGTGGACCTTTATTTTGTTTGATTAGCTCAAACAGCACAGCTTTTCTCCAGGTGTCTTCAAAATATTCAAATTTGCCGGAGCCATTCCTGCATACTACTTTTTATATTTGACATTGAAGGGGCTTTGTTTAATTGAGTGCAATGGTAAGGAGCGTTGTCCATTACCACAAGCGACCTTTCAGATAGATTAGGTATTAGTTTTTCCGTCACCCATTTTAAGAAATTCATGTCATCGTGGTAATCTGAGGACTTTGATTGGGATTTGAACATTAATAATGCACCATTTATGAATCCATCTTTTGTTCCCGCATGAGCGATTATCCAGCGACTCCCCGATGACTCTGAGACGAACATTCCTGGTTCCTCCTCACTCTGCCAACAACTTTTTGTATGATAAGTATTGTGTAGGTATATAGGTCTCATCTAAGTATGCAACGGGTCGTTTTTCCACAGTGCGATTTATTCGTATTTTATCCAAATATCTTGCACGCCATGCGGTAATGTCGTGACGTTCCATAAGTAGTTTGCGTCTGGATTGACATCGCTTGTACTTGAAACCAATCCTATTTAATATCCTGTGCAATGTTGTGATGCTTCCCTGAAAATTGATGTCTTCTCTCAGAGCTGCCCGTAATTTAGCCAATGTTGGTAATTCTTTATGCACAACGTAAAAACTGTGAATTTTTTGCCGGATAGCGCACAAATCGAACCCGTCTAAGTCGAACTTTTTCGGATGCGGGCGACTCTTCCCCGGGGTGACAATTTTTTTCGAAGTACTCGCCGCTGTTGTAATTTGTAATACCTTCTTTTGTAATTCTTGTTACAGTTTTCTCTGACACACCTGCAATTAAATAATGAACAATTAAAAATAATAGTAACTTTAAGTTTATAATGCTTATGTACTATGTAATATATGTTTTAATTTCATCACGTTTGGTATTTGTTCAATTTTATCGCAAAAATGAATTTAGGTATATCATAAAAGTCCCATCAATACAGCAAAAAATTATTATATGGCAACTCTAAAAAGTACCTGTTATGGCGGCGACTCTCTTCCGAACATTGTTTAGTGGTATTAAAACACCTTGATTCTTTTGTTCCGCTTCACAGAACTTTCACCTTCAATATCATTTCTCGAGCCGAACTTTTTACAACTTTTGGCATTGTAAACAATCTTTAAAATGCACTAAGCTAGTTACAAACTCACAAAAATCTACCATAACAAACGAACTTATAACATCGACGAACGACAACATGGCCGACCTGTCAAATTTAGTTCCGGTGATTTTTGGAACTAAATTTGACAGGTCGGCCATGTTGTCGTTCGTCGATGTTATCAAGTTCGTTTGTTGTGGTAGATTTTTGTGAGTTTGTAACTAGCTTAGTGCATTTTAAAGATTGTTTACAATGCCAAAAGTTGTAAAAAGTTCGGCTCGAGAAATGATATTGAAGGTGAAAGAGTTCTGTGAAGCGGAACAAAAGAATCAAGGTGTTTTAATACCACTAAACAATGTTCGGAAGAGAGTCGCCGCCATAACAGGTACTTTTTAGAGTTGCCATATAATAATTTTTTGCTGTATTGATGGGACTTTTAGGATATAAATTCATTTTTGCGATAAAATTGAACAAATACCAAACGTGATGAAACTAGGTAACTGAAATTAAAACATATATTACATAGTACATAAGCATTATAAACTTAAAGTTACTATTATTTTTAATTGTTCATTATTTAATTGCAGGTGTGTCAGAGAAAACTGTAACAAGAATTACAAAAGAAGGTATAACAGCGGCGAGTACTTCGAAAAAAATTGTCACCCCGGGGAAGAGTCGCCCGCATCCGAAAAAGGTCGACTTAGACGGGTTCGATTTGTGCGCTATCCGGCAAAAAATTCACAGTTTTTACGTTGTGCATAAAGAATTACCAACATTGGCTAAATTACGGGCAGCTCTGAGAGAAGACATCAATTTTCAGGGAAGCATCACAACATTGCACAGGATATTAAATAGGATTGGTTTCAAGTACAAGCGATGTCAATCCAGACGCAAACTACTTATGGAACGTCACGACATTACCGCATGGCGTGCAAGATATTTGGATAAAATACGAATAAATCGCACTGTGGAAAAACGACCCGTTGCATACTTAGATGAGACCTATATACCTACACAATACTTATCATACAAAAAGTTGTTGGCAGAGTGAGGAGGAACCAGGAATGTTCGTCTCAGAGTCATCGGGGAGTCGCTGGATAATCGCTCATGCGGGAACAAAAGATGGATTCATAAATGGTGCATTATTAATGTTCAAATCCCAATCAAAGTCCTCAGATTACCACGATGACATGAATTTCTTAAAATGGGTGACGGAAAAACTAATACCTAATCTATCTGAAAGGTCGCTTGTGGTAATGGACAACGCTCCTTACCATTGCACTCAATTAAACAAAGCCCCTACAATGTCAAATATAAAAAGTAGTATGCAGGAATGGCTCCGGCAAAAGGGTATATATTTTGAAGACACCTGGAGAAAAGCTGTGCTGTTTGAGCTAATCAAACAAAATAAAGGTCCACCGACATTTGCATTGAATGAATTATTAACAGCTCACGGACACGAAGTATTAAGGTTGCCGCCTTACCATTGCGACCTCAACCCGATTGAGAAAATCTGGAGCCTTGTAAAAAGAAAGGTGGCGGATAAGAACGTGGCACAAGATCCAAAAGAAATTGTAAAATTAACTGAAGAGGCCTTTGAGTCTATTACGGCGGAAGATTGGACAGCTCAGTGCACGCATGTCGAACATTTAGAGGAGGAATATTTAAAAAATGACGGCCTTATGGATGAAGAGATGGACCGAATAATTATATCTACGGCTAGTGATACTGAAACAGAATTTGATTCTGATTCCATCCACTCTTCAGACAGTGATGTTCCTATGGCCGCTGATCACAATTATTCAATAAAACTCTGAATAAAAAATTGTAATGCTTTTCTTTACCCTATTTTCTCATCTTTTACATGTAAGTAGGTAGAACACCGCTTATATAAGTAAATAAAAATATACTTTTTACATAATAGAAATATAGGTAAATGGGCATTTTTATCAAAATGTCTACCAACCCACTCATGGGATGACCCATGCAATAAGTCCAAATAACTAACGTTATTATGACTGTAAGTGTCGTGTTATTATTAAATAGTTTCAAATGACTAAAGTTTCCTTTTTTACTATGTTGTTAGGTGCGAAAATTTAAAACAAAGTAATAAAAGCCTACGATTTTTGGTCATGACCGTTACCGAAAACAGGGGACAGTACTGGGAAACGTAGGATGCCACATTTCTGAGTTTAATTTTATTACTTTGTTTTAAGTTTCTCACCTAACAACACAGTAAAAAACGAAACTTTAGTCATTTGAAACTATTTAATAATAACACGACACTTACAGAGTCATAATAACGTTAGTTATTTGGACTTATTACATGGGTCATCCCATGAGTGGGTTGGTAGACATTTTGATAAAAATGCCCAAATATACTTTTGACTTATCAGAAATATACATGATTCACTAATCTGAACTATTGTTATAGTATGGGCTTGAGTAATGAAATTACAGCCCATCTAAAATGTATTTATTTCTTAATACAATTTAAGAGCTTATATTGTTTCATCGAAGTATGCAGGAAATAGTATTATTTGATAAATTACATATGCTAAATGTAAAATAGGTAAATTTTTTACTCATAAATGGCAACATTATGTCACGCGAGTACAGCGCTGCGTCTGGGGGACTTCTTTCATGAAAAGGACTCTACCCTGTTTTTAAAATAGTTTTTCGTTTTTTCTAAAACTGACATTGTTTTTTTTTTGTCTTTCATATATGGCAATGGTACAATTGTCACATTCTGCCAGTGTCAAGTTTTCTTCATTTAAATAAGTTCAAACTTTACAAAGCACCATGTCAATGTCCAGTGCTCGTCTAAGTAAGTCCAATATATCGATAGTAGGTTTACTGACAGAAGAGGGCTCCTTGGAAGCGCACGAAAAACGAAGCTTTTATTTCATTATCACTATCATTACGAACAAAAAATCACTTTGAAATTTAATAAACTATCACTATTATACCATAAAACGCGCTATACACATTTTTATAATTATCAAACAAAACCTTAACGTCACTCTATGAGTTACTGGCATTGTTTACAAAAATAAACTTAATCGTTTACTACCCATAAATGTTGAGAAGCTTGTCTTCATTCACGGATTCAGGAACGGATTTTAATGAAACTTGGCATAGTTATAGCTTATATGCCGGGTTGACATATCCATTAAAGGATTCCCACGGGAATCATAAGAGGCTGGCACCGCTAGTAACGCATTTATGTCGAAATGTCGCGTCAAATGAAGTAGGTAAACATACGCGTTTCAGACCTGTTTAATAAATAAATGCTATAATTGTTTTTACCTGCAAGGGATACAGTTCTGTGGATAACTTGGAATGGCTGGCGGTGAATAAGACGTGGAGTCTTCTTCATTAGTTACGTCGATGCTATCGTCTGTAAAAATAAAGACAATGTGCTAAGACTAAAAATAGTGAACCCTTTTCTTTAAGAAACCGTAACAGATGGCGCTACTTGCAAGTGACAGCAGGGTGGAGTGTTTTAAAATAGAATAAAGAAATATCAAAAGAGAGAAATGGAAGGAAAAGTGGAAAGCTACGACAATAACTTCGGCTGGGATTCAGTTGGCGTCTTGGCGCGGTCTTGTATTGTTCAAGTCTCCAATTAGTACCTATTTAAGTTCTTAAACAGTTGTTTATTAATATTGTACCTACCCACATCTGGTAGTCTTGTAGTAGGTACTTAGATTATAATTATGCATCGTGTCTTTGCTGTTGGAAAAGATAAGTATTTTACCAATGTGGTAGGTACATCTAAATACTAATTTGTTATATAACCAAGGTACCTTAACTTTGGAGTAGTTTTCTGGTTCTATTTCAATTGTTCTAAGTTATCTAAATATACGAAAGGGGAAGTGTTTTGTTATCGATTCATTTGACTATCATAGTCTAATTTAAATTCAATGTTAAGAATAAATAATTGCTCGAAACGGTTGTATATAGAAGAGCAAATAGATAAGTCCAGACGGAGCGGTAAATAAGATGAGGAAAGGCGGTTGAATAAATCATTTATGTGTGGTATTCTTATTTTATATGTTTTACCTAAGGGGACGCTTAATACATTTTAAATTGACATATAGCCACCCGCGATGTCCGCAATACATGCCAACATCGGTCCAGAATGACTAACGTTGACACGCCCCCGGATGCGTTGCCTATCTATAGAGATTACCTAAGGATGAGAAGATTTTTTCCACTCTTCCGTGTAGAGGGATGAGAGACTTCCCTTATCCTGTAACACTTCCTATTCGATAATATTGAATGGGATGGGATGAGTAGTGGGATAATGAAGATAGGTACTTCCCTTAATTATGCCATTATACTCACATACTCGAGATACGAGAGTTGGGAAACTCTAAACACGTTTGTAGGTAGGTACTTTATGTTGTCATTGTACCCCGCAATTACTACGGACGGCGCACACTGCGACATATAGGTAATCGTTATAAGAATGTAAATACGCACGTGGCCACGTGGTCAATGTGGTCGCGTGTTGACTGACCACGTGTTGGTCAACTCGTGACCATGGCTGGTGCAACCCGTGCCGAAACGTCGAGTAGGAATAAAAGGTCAATAAATACCTTTATTATAGGTACGCGTTCTGACCCTAGACTATAAAATGTAATGTAGGTACCTTCTTTTATAATCAAATAAATAAAAAATAAGACTAAAATTATTCAACGAATTATCGCCTTAACTTTTGAACAAAATAGATACCAAATAAAATTGTACCTATATAAACTGGGCCTAAAAAAGTTACTCAGAAAACATTACCTGATAATTAGGGGAGACCGGGGCAAAATGGGATACTTAAGAAATAAATCATCATATAAAGAAAATTAAACTGTTTATTAGAATAACTTTTACTAAGATAGCAACATTTATAAATCAACTTTATATAATCAACACGTTCTACAAGCTATATCACTTAATTTTTTGGTAATTAGGAAAAACAATAAGGAACTCAGATTTCCCATTTTGCCCCGTGGTCGGGGCATAATGGGAAATGGCACGGGGTAAAAAGAGCACATATTTTAGTCAGGCTGGCAGCGTTCACAAGTATGCGCTTCATTGTCCTCGTCATCAACTCCAGCGCAAGAGTTATGGGCCCAACCGTGGCACACGCTACCAATCACCCATCCTTCGGTTGACTGAGAATATAAGTACCCACAGTAAATGCAAGCACAGTCATCATCATCTTCCTCTTGGGATGAATCAGTGTCCGTCTCACTTTCTTTCTTGCGCTTCTTAATTTTATTCTGTCCAGATTTCTTGTTAAGTTTTTTCTTTTCAAGTTCCTTTTTTTTTAGTCGTTTGTTCATCAGTCTTCTTACCAAATTTCTTTTTCTCAGTCTTTTGTTCATTAGTCTTCTTTTTTTTTTTAATTTTATTTTCTAGGTCTTTTTGAAGCTCATTTTTATAAGGAGAATTCGTGAGTATTGCAGATTTACCTCGTTTTCTAGTCTTTCTTTCTTGAGTCCTAACTTCTTTTGGTATTGCTATGATGTGTGCCGGACTGACCAGAAACGAGGTATTTGTCATTTGTCTTTCCGGAGTTTTATCTTTCTCCAAAGAAACTGACGTTGTAGGTCCAGACTGATTAGTTACGGCTGTGTTAAGATTTTTTTCATTGTGACGAGGAGGAATAGTAGGAATAGTAGCACTACAGTACTACAGTTGTTAATTGCAGTGGAGTCCTCTAAAAAAGCTGAAATTGAAGCACTAGGATGGGATGTATTTTCAGTGGATTTTGCCGGATTTTGATTTTCCTTATTACAGGTGTCATTTGCTGTGGCGTCCTCTAAAATGGCTGAAGTGGAAGCTATAGATCGGGATGGTGCTTCAATGGTTGTTGTTGCATTTAGATCCTCAGTGGGTACAATTCTTTCGGTATTAGTAGTCTCTGCGGCTATGAAGTCCGCCTCTGTAAATACGTTCCTGTCCACTGGCCATATTCCACATTTTCTAAATCCGTTAATGGCAGTAAGCATCGTTGCAGCTTGAAGATAAGCGTTTTCAAAAAGCTTTGCCACTTGATAAGGCGTAACGACGTAATATAATATGATGTTCTCTTGCATAGTCAATTACCTCAATATTTTTGGTGTGTGACGCATGTCCATCCAGTAGTAATAAGACTGGCTTTTGTTTCGTGGGCATTGTAAACTCTACAAACGATTTAAACCAGTCAAAAAATATTTTTGTAGTTATCCAGCCGTTATCACTGCATGTTCCCCAAAATCCCGGCGGTGCATCATCCAGCAACTCATTTTTCATGCGTTTCCGAGTGTATATCAGCATTGGTGGAACATAAGCTCCTGCCGCGTTAAAACAGATTTCAGCTGTTACTAATTGGCCTCTTTCTGCTGAAGACAGGCAGCCGACTTGTTTTTGGCCTTTCAAAGACAAAATTTTTGATTGACTCTTTGGTACCTACTGTGCTGACACCCGTTTCATCGACATTATATATTCTGTCGGGTGACAGTGAATACTTGTCAACAACCTGTTCCAACAATGTAAAGAACTCATTAACTGCCACTTGGTTAAAGGCCATAGCTCTCGCGGCAGAAGTGGGCTCTGGGCGTCTGTATGTCAGATCTGGATGTCGCTTCAGAAAACCACTGAGCCAGTCTTCTTCAGCCATTCCATTTTCTACTTTGAACGGATTTTTGATTTTATTTCTTTCGGCCAGTTGATAAGCTAAAACACGAAGCTCTTTACCAGTTATACCAAATAGTTGTGCTTCCATAGATTTTACATATTGTGATAACTCACTCTCCTGCTCTTTATTAAAGTCTGTTTTGTAGCGTCCTAAACTTTTTTTCCACAATCATTATCTGAATCTGTGTCTTCATTTTCATTTTTTCTGACGCTTTTCTGACGCGACGTTCTAAAGTCGATTTCGGCACATTGTATGTGCTTGAGGCTCGGAGAAATCCCATTTTTTCAGAAATAACAGCGATAACTGCTCTTCTCATGTCATCCTCTTCCCATTTTGCGCGATCTGTCTTCCGTTTATAATTGCGGACCATTTTGACTGAAAACAAAAGAAGAAAAAAGCTAAAAAAGGAATGGAATTTTTTTAGCACATCGTAAAGACGGGGCAAGACGGGATAGTATCTCGTTTTGCCCCGATCATTTTGCCCCAACAAAAATATTTTCTGATGAAACCAAGCATTTCTAACCTAAAACAGTGACGGCTATAAAAAGTACCTAACATCAAAATCTAATATTACTGCTACGGTTTTTGGTTGAAAATATTGCAAAACCTTGCTTACTTACCTCATAACACATAGATGTTTGTCACAAAACTTCGTAAAATTATGAAGAAATTTAGTTTTTTTTCACAGCGTAGCCAAAACAAGTAGCGACACGATCCTCTCCGGTTGACTGATGTAAGGCGACTGAAGTTCGTGTGAATAGCGCTGGCGCTGGCACATTTGCGTGTACGAGTCACGCACTCTAGCACATTTCCCGTCCTGCCCCGAACCTCGTTTTGCCCCGGTCTCCCCTACTTGATAGATAAAGTCTCATCAGTATGTAGTGTAACAGATAACAATATTTATACCTAAGTAAGGCGCACATATTAATGTTAACTAAGCGAGGGTTTGAAAGTGTGATTGGGTGAGAGACTAGGCAAATCCGCCAACAAACTGCTAGCTTCTGTGAGATTGTAGCAACCCGGCCAGTTGGCCGCGCCAAACAAACAGTGACATTGGGCTTTTCCACTAAAACACCTAATGTTACCATCTGACTTACCATCACTATCAGTGTGCTGATTGTCGTCGTTGTGCGAGGAGTCGGGCTGCGGCGGCGGCGGCGCGTGAGCTGGTGGTGGGGGCGCGTAGTGAGGCGAGAGCAGCGGGTAGCGGGGCGAGAGAGCCATGGCTAGGGACACTGGTGGTCTGGAAATCAACATTGATTTTGTTATTTATTTGTAATTAAATGAATGAAGCTTTATTCATTGCTACAGCATACCCCCTGGTGTTGCAGGTGTCCATGGGCAGCGGTAACACTTACCATCACGTGGGACCGCTTGCTCGTGTGCCCACTAATCTATAAAAAAAAAAGATATGTAGAGCCTGAAAACGCCACGTTGGCCAGGCGGGTTGGCAAGTCCACTCTTTTAGATGTGGTGTAGTTCTTCAGGGCTTGTGGTAGCCGCTTTGCTATCCCTTAGTCACCTTTTACGCCACCCACAAGAGGAGAGAACTAGCAACTAGTAATATTTATTAATTTTAATTTCTAAATTAAATAGGTATTTCATAATCTCTTGAGTTTTGTCTCAAATTTAACCTGAATCAGAGATAAAAAAGTGATAGGTATTTGTGTGCCACGACAAGGAAACGGTTACCTAGCTCAAAATTGTGTTGTGGCCTGTGAAGCAGACCACATACCTAGGTCACAATCACAAATGTAGATAAGTGGACATTCCAGTCATCTCAGGCTCTTTAAAGGCTCCGTCGCGTCATAAATCGCTTTCGCTTCAGCTTATCGTTTAGAGCCCCGGACCAAAATGCTAGAGCTTTCAATCTTCATATTATCTTCCTCCCATTTCATATTCCATAGCGATATCAACATTTGGCAGTCAAATAGTCCAATCGAAGGGAGTGCACAAACATGTACCTACCTACCTACCCACCGAGTCATTTGTATTCGGTATGCAAATGTAATGTTTATTGCAGTTATGGTAGATATTATTATGGGGTTCTCTGCTATAAAAAATATCGCATGGAAAACTGTAGAATAGACGCGAGTGAAATAAGTAGGTATTACTCTACGAGTAAGTATAAGCAGCTACCAATTTTTTAGTTTTCTGTTTTTTAATGCCTTTGGAATGATAGTTTCCTATTGCTTCGACATTGTTAGCTTACCTATGAAATGATTTTATTACTGGCCACTTTGAGTTTCGATAAAATTTTTAAAATAAAACAAAATGCATACGATACGATGTTCTTATTTCAAAATCAGTATTTCATTTGTTTTTCTGTACCTAAATACCTATTGTTCATGTGATTGTCTTCAAAATAAAATGGATAAATTGAAAATTCGTGCTATGTTTCAAAATTTTTATAAAATCATTGTGTCAGATCAAATGAAAATGTTGAATACTGTATACAATACAGCTTTGCCCCAATAACAAACAGCTGTTTACACTAAAACTGCTTGTGCTTAATTATTTATTAAATACGTAGGTAGGTATAGGTATGTTAAAACGACCGCTGAACGCTTGAGCGCTCAAGCGCTGAGTTAGTGCTATTGAGCCTTAATCTTAACCGTTATAAACTTCAGCGCTACAAGGTTTAAAGACCACCAATCATAAAAAAATGGGCTAGATAGGTAGGTACATATATTTAACGCATCTTATCGACCTATCTACCTGCTAACGCCTTTAATGTTAGTCTTAAGAGTTCATTAGCGCTCGCTCAGCTTAGATCGGTCAACGCTCGTTTTTACAACACTATTACCTAATAAATAGTGTAATAGATATTATTATTATAAATTAATAATTATTATAATAAATATTAATCTATAATAATAGATTACTAGATATTCTATTCATAATCTGGAGGAAATCGGCCGTGTCATTATTTTTATTAGTTTATAATGCCTGACCTTTTAAAAATTATCAGCAATTGGCTTCTTGCATCATTGCTATAATACAGTTTCAGGCGCTGTATTACAAAACTTATGGATCTGTATTTTTGTAATACAATGTAGGTTTTTAAACCTATTTATACGAGTAAATGTTTTATTATTTTATTTTATTTATGGAAAGAAGGCGGCAGAAGAGCTGACAGTCCACCTGATAGTAAGTGGATGCTGTCGCACGTGAACATCGGCGATAAATGCCGACACGGCCCCGGAGGGAGCTCTGCCTACCTGTGGACATTTAATGGATTTGGAGGAAGGGCTGGTTAGAGCAATGGATATGGTCTTACTAGTTGTATCTACAGTAATTAACACCAATGTTCACATATTGACCAAAATAAAGTTACCCTAACATACCACCAGCCTGTGTCTTTCACTGCTGGATATAGGCCTCTCCCAATGACCGCCACCACACGGTCTTCAGCTATTCTCATCCACCCACTACCGGCAACTTTCTTTAAATCGTCAGTCGATCTTGTCTTCGAGGACTCGCCTCCCCCATCGGTTATCGGTTAGTAGGCAGTAGGCAGGCCATATGTGGCGCAGGATCGAAATAGAGTTATGTAAAAGTATATAAAAAAAGGAGAGGTTTGGAACATTATGAACGTTACCCCTCTCTCACAGAAGACTACCTTGAAATGTACTGCATTTCCCACTTTATCTTATTTCCCTAATGCACGTACCTAAGTAGGTACCTACGTGTCTCGGTAGTGATTGAGATGTGCCAGAGCCCATTCCCATCCTATCCCTCCCCATTTTCCCGACCCTATCTCCAAATCCATTCCTATATCTCCAAAGGTAGGCAGCGCATCCGGGGTCGTGGCAACGTTTGTCATTTTGGACTAATGTTGGCATGTATCGCGGATGCCTATGGGCGACAAGAGTCCACTTACCATCACTGTATGCTTAAGGATTGTATGCTCGTCTACCGTCTTCGTACATGAAAAAACCCCATTGAGAACACTACTATACCTAATTGAATGGTTGTTGTTTAGGTATATGTATATATTATGAGTAGGCACAATAACTGGTAGGTAGATACATAGGTTCAAATCAAGTGCATAATAACTACCTACTTGCATGCAATAATGCAAGTACCTAAGCACACACATCTCTGAAAATTTAAATTTTCACAAACTAATTTGGTAGGTAGGTAGGTACTAAGCTGTAGGTACCTACTTATAATTTAAGAGTAGGTAATAATTTATACTAAATTATCACGTTTTATTTCTGAATTACTCCCATCTCCTTAAACGATTCGGTTGAATAAGATAAAATCTATAGGTAATAATTGTAATTTATTTCTATATCAATATGTGGATATTAACAGAAACCTCGAGTCGACAACGCTTCATTCAAGTAGGTACCCTTGTACCTGTGCTTGTGTGATATTCTTATGACGAACATCTAAAGATGGCCATCTAATAATAAATAAGGGTCAAGCCCTGATACGGGCGGCGGTGAGCCGTGCCGATCAAGCCTCAAGCTATTTAGAGTGATCAAAGGTGGGGTCGACACGGGTGATTGGGTTGGTCAGGAATAAACAATTGACGACTACGGGAAAATAAGGGATTCTATAGTGATTTATAAGATTAGAAGACTACAAAGGATATTGGGTATGCAAAAATACCTAGTTTGTCTGTGACATAAAATGTCTGCCTACAAAATAGCAAGAAATTCAGTAAATAAAGTAAACATTCGCGTTAAGACCCGTTTAAATAGATAAATATGAACGAAAATGAATTTCAAAATCATTATAATATCTAACTTGATTACGAACGCAAAAAGTTTTCAATCGTGTGAACGCTCGGTTGCTCAGTGCTAAAATGCTTAACATCTATGGCACATGCCTTTCTATATGCACATGAAAGATAGATTTCTCTACCTATTTTCTGTAGGTAGGTAAGTAGGTAGGTATATTTTTTTAAAAATATTTGTACAATAGGTAGGTAGGTAGGTACTTGTAATTATACAAGACCAACAATATAGGTATCGTTTGTATAGTTATATTGATTTTTGGAAAAACCAGAAGATAAATTGTCGAGGCGAAGTGATATTTGAAATTGGTGATCTTTGCAACAAAGCAGCTACCACAAGTCCCGAGGGGCTGGACCACCTCTAAAAGAGTGGACTCGCCAATCCGCTCGGTTATCGTGGCGTTTTGAGGCCATACATCCCTCATGCCATGCACGAAAAAAACACAAAAAACAAAGGGCTTGCTACGGTTTACCGTCACGATTTCTGCAATAGGAAGGTTTCTTTGCAATCATGCTTTGAAATCGTAGCAACATTTGATAAAATAGCAAAATAAGAGCCTCCCGAAACCCTAAACTTTAGTTTAACTTTAGGTGGGAATTGCTGTAGTCGCACCACAAAACTAAATAGGTATTACCTAACCTAAGTTCCTCTACGAATCTCGACGGACATTAGTCTCAATTTCAGAATCAAGCTAATCGAAGCTGCTAGTGGGTAGGTATTGCTTGTTCATAAAAATACATATTTTTCAGAAGCAAATCTGTTTCAGTTTTCAGAAGCTGTGACTCCTCTCTCGGAAACATTCTTTGTGCTGAACATTCTCTTTGCTAAACATTTTGTGTGACGTTGCGGAAACTATGGGGACGCGTTTGTCTTTGACATTGTACGAGTTCACTGTTTCGTACGGTTTCGTTTGCGACATATACGAGTACTTATCTAAATTATAATAATTAATCTAGCTTTAATAATTATAATCTAGATTATCAAGGTTTTAATAATTGTAACATTGAAATTAATCGCTTGCCGTGGGTGTTGTAAAAGGCGACTAAAGGACAAAAAAGTGGCTACCGCAAGCCCCGAGGAGTTCCTCAGGGAGAGGCATCGCTAGAGGTGGTGTAACTACACCACCTCTGAAAGAGTGCACACGGTCATCCGCCGCCAGCGTGGCGTTTTAAAGCTAGGCACAAGAAAATGTGCTTACCCATGTCCAGCGATAATAGGACTGGTGACATTGAAGAGTAAAAATTATATAGATACAGAATTGAGCTTTATTTGAATACATTTTGGATGTTGAACCTTTGAAAAGTGAAGAGTTCGACTCTCATATATGAGGTCGTAACTTCGAGTCTTATCAGTAAGTTTCTCAAGTACGGATTTTGTAATTATCAATAGCTCGGCGGTAAAGGAAAACATGGTGAGAGGATGCTGCAATCCAATAGCTGTTGGGCGCACTCGACTGGCCACGTTACCCCTCTATCACAGACCTTGACAGACTACCTTGAAATGTACTTCCCACTTTATCTTATTTCCCGAATGCACGTATGTGTTTCAGTAGTAAGTGGGATGTACCAGAGTCCATTCCCATCCTATCCCTCCTCAATTTCCCAACCCTTTCTCCAAATCCAAGATTTCTCCAAGGTAGGCAACGCATCCAAGGGCGTACCAACGTTTGACATTTTGAACTAATGGCATGTATCGTGGATGTTTATGGGCGACAGTATCCACTTACCATCAGGTGGACTGAATGCTCGTCTGCCGCCTTCGTCCATAAAAAAAAATGGTGAGGAAATCCGCGAGAAATTTAAAAAATCTGTACCTATCCACCCATATACAATGGGCCCGCGTGGTGGATTATGGCCTGAAAATTCCCACATAATAACTAGGGGAGGCGCCTCCTCCCGTGTGTAGAATGCAATTATTAATCACCAATAGGTATCGTGTATCTTGATAAGCGACAGCGACTTATGTTACGTTGCTAGCGAGTCGATAATGATTTTTGAGAGCGATACATTTTCTAGCAATCCAGATCTAGAATAACCCGTTTTTGTTAGTCGATGTCGCTACACATATCGCATCACCACATGCCGGTAATGTGGCTAGATCATTGGAGACTTTCGAATCGATAGCGACAACGCTATCGCGATTGTCCATACATAGAAAAATGAATCGCTATCAATTCACTGTCGTGTGTGTTACGTTTGTACAATAACATAAACATGAAAAATTACCATGTCGGGCATAAACGAGGGATAAACGAGTCTAAGGGTGTGTCAAGGATGTCTACCTTCTATGGTTATAATGTACTTACAGTTGCACTATAAGTAAGTAAATAATTGTCTAACAAATACGGTTGATAACCAATGTTTTAAACAACGTGGACCTTACTTTATTAACTCATAGCGAATGTATTGTACTCAATAGCGGCTAAGAATACCTTCGTAGGTATGCGCAAAAGATAGAGAAAACCAACACATCTTTCACTATTGCATTAGGTATTTCGTTCATTTCATTCGTTCATTTTTGTCATTCTTTGAATTAAGGCTGTATCCCTTTCTCATCGTGCATGCATCACCGCTAAGCTCGGCGCTTTATCTTCAACTTTTCCTAGGCAGCCAGCCGAGCGGCCACACATCAATGGGTGTAACTCACGACTTGCGTTCATCCCACTGCACCTTTGATGTTGGTGTGGCGGAAGTAATCTATTGGAGGTTATTTTTAGGTATAGACGTTACAGATTATTACAAAGCGACGGCACAGGATGCTTTGTCATGTAAATTCGTTGCAAGTTGCTTTGGCAAGGTCTCAGGGATAAGATAAATTCTAGAGAGAATTTTAAAACATGACTCACCCAAAAACCCCTACAGCGACGGCTGCCTCCCTCAACGCTCTCTCTTGATCCATATCTCGGAGTGTTTCTGGTCTTATGGTCGCCGTATTGCGGGGCTGGCGTTCGTTTTGGACTGCTGCAACAAAAGCAAATAATTATTCATACCAGGTACGTAGACAGAAGGAGGATATGACATTTAAACCTCCGTTTATTTAGTCTTATTATCCTATTAAACAGGCCTTAACGCATTCATTTACCTTTTAATAGATATGTATGAAGAACGCGAAAATCTTAAAAGTTCCATTTAAACTTCCGTTCGAAATATTTCCCAAATATATTATTTTGAAAAATCAAATGCATTAATTTTAGACGCGTATTAATGTGTAGCTTAAAGTGGCCTATACATTTTAAGAAGTTTCTCAAAAAGATAAATTTCGACTGGATAACTAAAGGACACCTACAGCAATCGACTTCAGACTCTGACCGAGGCCATTTCGATACAAAACATAGATAGCTACATCAGCTCTTTCATAAGATGAGCTTAGTAGATGACGTACATCTGTAGAGACTGTGATAAAGAGGAAGAGTCCATACACGCGATCTACAGCGCGATTGTGACGAATTGAGGGAGGCAGTCTTTTGGGAAATCACTCACCAACCCCGGAAGACTACAGGCTTCTATGATTCTCAGATATTTGGATATATTTTTTAGAGAACATTACTTACTGCATAAAAGATTCCATTGGCTTAAAGTAATTGAGAATTTGGAAGTATAACCATCCCTGATAAAATAGTCACAAAGAGTCTAGGTAAACTATTGGGATTAGGTACATTATAAGATCTGTCCGAATCGTCAACGATCTCACTCTCACAAGCAGTGTGAAATCGCGCGACATCTGGAGAGATGTTGTTCCTATCTGTGTTTTCTACCTACTGCATGTCCCGAAAAGCTGTCCGTCTGATTCCAACTTCAGGTTTTTATTATCGCACTCCTCATCATATAGAGGTGCATTCGCAGTTCCTTGATAAAGATCTGCTGCTATGGGTGGCGGCGGTGACCACTTACCGTTATGTGAGCAGCCCGTCCGTCTGCCACCTCTAGGTACTATAAAAAGAAGAATAAAGATAAAACATTTACGTAGTAGCTTTTCCATCAACAAAAATAACAAAGAAAAGCAGGTGATCTCAACTTTCGTGTCAAATAAGATTGATAGTGACATCATCTAAGTGAACCACTGCGGAACCCTGACAGTACTGTCACGTACGGTTCGCAAAATAAAGCAATACTCTTTCGACCCTCGATTGACTACAAAGTTGCCCGCCCACCGCTACCTCTGTGGGTGAGCTCGAAAACACTGTATCTGACTTTTTATTTTCACGTGTCCTGTGAAAATTGTGAACATAATTTGGATTGGATAGAGATTAGTAGGTATTTATGTATGTATATTTATATAAAGTATGCGTATATATATTTTTTATTTATTTACTGAATTATGTAGGTATTTTTTGTAAGTAGGTAGGTATGTTATTATTTTCCTATGTGCTATAAGATTATGAAAATTATGTGGGTAGGTACATAGGTATAGGCACATATGTTAATATATTATATAGGCACCTACATATAGGCAGTACAATAGATACCTATATAAACTAAAGCTGCATACCTATTTATTTTCTCTCTGACCCGGTGATTGACTGGTTGACCTACAGAAGGCATTAAGTCCGCCAATTATTCACGTCAAATACCTACTTGTGGAATGAAGTATAATTAAATAAATAAATGAAAAGAATATCTTTATAAATATGTAGGACAACGCCTGTCTGTTTGTTCGCGGGAATCTCGGTAGGTACCTACTTAAAAGTGTCAGTTTCTTAAAGTTTATTTTTATCACTTGATTCTCCACACACACGAAATTGTCTTTTCTCAATTAGGCCTACCTGATCATATCTTAACTCGAGTTTTAAGCGACAAAATATATCAAAGCAAGCACATAGATAATGCCAGATACCGTGTTCTATCACCCAGCTTCCCCGCCCACGCCCTCGCCAGGGAGGCTCGGAGGGAAGGCTTCCATTTGATTTTATTGCCTCGCACGGAGTCGAACGCGCATCTTTTACCGGTGAACTTCCACGGTGTAGTTTTGAAATTGCATTTCGGATGCATTTTGCCGAGGTATTTTTAAAAATGATTTTTAGTTTATGTTATGGGAATTTCAACTTAAAGAAATAGAAATGTGATCTTTAAAATTTTATGTATTATATAATAATTAAAACACAAGTAAACAAAATTTGGCAAAAATTGAGCGCGATATCCTTCACCTACTCGTACTATCTAGGGGTATTTTACCTGGACGGTGTTTCCTGAAGTTGTGAGTTTAAATTCCGGTCCGTGCCGCTGAGTTTCTACTTAATTACGCATTTTTCAGGTACCACTAGCTCGCCGGCGAAGGAAAACATCGTGAGGAAACTCGCATGTATACAAATAAAAAATAAAACTGCAGGGACAATGTTTCTCTGCAAGCTTTCAAAGATGCTACTGGTTCGTCTATGCTTCTATAATATGTTAACTAAATCTTCGTGCATCGATTTCAACTCCTAGACCAGGCGAACATTGTCCATTTGATATAGATAAGTCAGCTGGGACCAATCTGGTAGGATAAATCGCCTAATGACATAAGGCAACTTACTCTTACTAAGAATGAATTTTTTGAGCACTTTTTTGAGGGGGAGAATACACGCTGCAATCCAACAGTCCCTGAGCGCGCTCGACTGACCCCCTCTCTCACAGAAGACTACCTTGAAATGTACTGCATTTCCCACTTTATCTCCTAAATGTACATAGGTAGGTACGTGTTTCGATAGTGAGTGAGATCTGCCAGAGCCCATTCCCATTCCATGCAATCCCTCCCCATTTTCCTAACCCGTTCTCCAAATCCATTCCTATATCTCCAAAGGTAGGCAGCGCATCCGGGGGCGTGCCAACGTTTGTCATTTTGGACAGGGCCGTCTTTACCAGGGGGTGCAAGGGGTGCGGTGCACCCGGGCGCGGAGCGCCCGGGGGCGCCTGTCGAGCGCTGAATTTTTGGATATTTCATTGAACTTAACGCCATTGCACAGTTTTATATACTTGTTACTTACGACAAATATGTATGCGCAAGCAAAAAAAAAATAGTCATTAACAATAATATTTTTTTTACTTTTATTACGCTTTCGGCGCTTGTCATACCGCATTAAGTATGTAGGTATGTTAAACTGCTAAAATCTGAGTAAACTCTATATTCACCATGACAATACGAATGGTCCGCGGAGTGAATTTGTTAAAAGCATAAATCTTAGAAATCAACAAAATGGATCTGTCTAATTGGGAGTAGGTACCTACCTAGACAATTAATTTTGTGAGAAATTTGTATTTTGATTAAAATCTAAGAATGAAATATTTCTTTAAGTAAAATTTAATAAGTTTAATATTTAAAGTAGCGTTCGAATAGTGCCGGCTTTACCTATGGTGCATGGTGTGCGGCGCACACGGGCGCAGGGTGTTAGGGGGCGCCGAGCGCCGCTCGCGACGCCTCCAAAGAGCCTACTAGAGGGCGCCAGGGTATTGATTGCACCCGGGCGCTACATGGGCTAGAGCCGGCACTGATTTTGGACTAATGTTGGTATGTATCGCGGATGTCTATGAGCGACAGTATCCACTTACCATCAGGCGCACTGTATGCTCGTCTCGTCTTTAAGTAGAGTAATTGCATATTGTATAAAATTAACACTTGCGTGTAACTAAAATAATTATACGATGTATAGATATAAAGTATAAGTACTTTTTTTTTATTAAAGGTTAATAAATATTTAGTAAATAAACCGATCAGGTGCATAAAGGTCCAATGTGTCAGAATATCCACTGTACCATAATGACCAATTCACTAAATCATCCAGCCCCCAAATAACAGAGAAATATACCTATGTAATATAAATCCATATCCTATGTAGGTAGGTGTGTACGTTACCCAATACTTATAAGAGAAGCTTTTACTCTAATAGCGGGGACATAAAAGCTTTTTATGGCCATGTTTTTGTCTTCGACTCTTCTCACCGTTTTTATTACTCACTTGGGTACAAATAAGAGAATATACTTTTGCATGACGTCACCATAATCTTTTTGTCCACTGCTGAACGCGGGGCTCCTCTTGCACATGCCAATGACTTTAAAACGGCACGCTGCAAGCTGGCGGGCGGGCGGTTAGTTGGCGGGAGATGGTGTAGTCTTATCACTCATCTAGAGGTGATGTAGCACCATAGAAATCTAAATATTTAGATTTCTATGTGTAGCACCGTTCCTCGGGGCGTCTGGCAGCAGCTTTTTTATCTCTTAATCACCTTTTTACGAGACCCACGGGAAGAGACGGGGTGGTGCTATTCTGAGACCGGCAAACTCCACACTGCCCACGATAATCATTTGTTACGCAATATTTTGAGTAGAAATTAAAATGACTAATTTAATTTTCATTTTACTTAATTCAATTTAATTAATTTCATTGAACTGAATTGAATAGATAATTAAATACTGTGATTTTATTTCTGGTAAATTGCTTTAAAAATTGATATAAGTAGGTAGGTACATAGGTAGGTGTTTATAATAAATTACGGCATTAAATACCAGTAGGTACCTACCTACCTACCTAGTTTGATTGGCATGATATTTTCCTTTGCCGCCGAGTTAGTGATAATTAAAAATATCCGTATGAAGCTCAGTGGTAGGTAGGATTCGAACCCACGACGCCACAAATGTCAGAGTAGAAACCATAGGTGATTATTGTTCTATTGTGATTACTTCTCGAGTTATCCTTAAAACCAAATGAAGCCTTAACTAAAATACTGAATCCAAACAAATCCTTAACTCCTTGTTAAACTGTAAACGTCGATATCGTATGAACCAAACACACACACACGCATAGAGATAGTTTTCCCCCACCTCACCCCACAATAAATCAACTCGCCCCTCCCACATCCGGCCGCAGCCATCTTTGAGGTCTCACTTCCGGTGTCACTTGCGAAAGAGATGGAAATAGTACTTGGATTGTAAGAGTGAGGGAGATAGTTGTACCTACGTTGCGATTTTTGTTCGTCCTTTTCGGTTTTTGATGGAGACTAAGCTAAATTACGTTTGATTTATACTTATTTCCATTTAGGTATATAAATCTATTATCTACCTATAGGTATAGGTATATTTACTTATCATAATAATAAAATCGTAACCAAGCCGTGTCTTTGTAAGTATTTAAAATTAAACGTATTAAATATTTTATGAAAAAATCATTCTCCACTATGAATGATAGGTATAAAAATAAAGCTGAAAACATTGTTTTTTTTATAATTTTGTCTATCTGTGTGAATGCGCGTCACATAAAAACCATTGGATCGATTTTAATTAGGTAAATTCTGCATAGTTAGGTATCTATACCTACATAGATACCTATTAATAAAATCGTTGTAATGTCATGACTGTTAGGTAGGTATCTACATGAATTTTTTTAAAAAAAAATCAATGCAATATAAAGAATGCTAAGAATGATACCTACAGAAGTCAAAACAATATTTGGAATTTTTGTCTACTTACCTGTCCATTTGTCAGTCTGTCTGTACGCGCATCATGTAAAAACCACGGGCCGGATTTCAATGAAACTTGGGATAGTTATAAATTATGTGGCGGGTGTTAACCCGGCAAATGTTAATTAAAGTAAGTAATTTAACTTAAATGGTAATTTATGGTAGGTACCTACCTAGCTGCTATTATGGGAATTAAGCTAACCAAACATACTCTAACGTCTAGATGTCGCAGACACTGCTAGGACACCTAAGTAAGTAGATAGATACTCAATAAAACAAGAACGAAAGTTTAATTTCTTAATTTTTGACACGTTTTTATTCATGGAAAATTGGCAGGGAAGCGGTTGGTCCACCGTCCACCTAAATTGCTCGCAATACCCTAAGATAGGTACCTACCTACATAATCGTAACACCAGAGAGTGTTAAATATCTAATGTACCTAATGTTCAATAGTTTACTACTATCTCCAACAAGAGAGTAGGTACCTACAAGGATCTTAGAAATCTGGGGTTTTAATTCTAACTCGGTGTTTCTTAGTCTCAAAGTTTGCACCTTGCAAAGTTAGGTGGTTTGTTACCGTTGTCCCCACTGACGATCTGCACTGCTGGGGACAACGGGAATTGTAGACAATATTATTACCGTTGTCACCAAAGACATGAGTGACAATGGAAATAAGTTTTGTGTTGTTTCCGTTGTCGCCTCTGTTCGTAGCCACTCGTTCGTAATTGGTACGAATTAGGTACCCTAAGTAAGGCAGAATAGATAGGTATCAGCAAACGAGCGCAATTGTTTTTTTTTAATTCTGGCCTCTATTTCGTAACAACTATAGTGGGGACAACGAAAGTTCATACACAAAACTAATTTCCGTTGTCCCCACTGATGTCATTACCTTACCGTACCGTTACATAACCGTTCCTCATTGTCCCCACCAGTGGGGGTTGTCAGTGGGGACAACGGTACCAAATCAGTTAGGGGTTAGGTGAGTTAGCATAGCCAATCGCTCAGATTTGATAGGAAAACGAAATGTCTTAGTTTCAAAAGCGGTTTAAAAGTCAAGATTTTCAAAGATTGCCCTTTCACAGACAACCATAATTGAAAAATAAAATCAAATAGATCAGGTGCAAGTCTCATCTGCACGCCGTCCCTAAACCCATTTATTTAAAGGCAAACCTAATAGAACTGTTGCCATTTCGCTCACTCACGTTAAAACTGCTGATTCGCTGTCTCGTTCCTAAACGACTTCTGTCAAAGTGATTCGGCTTAATGGTTATTGATCTCGGCAATAGCAGTAATTCTATTCCGACCGTCCGTATGAGGAATTTAAGCTCAAAATCCTTTGAATGGTTGAAAGAAAATTTAAACGTTACTACATAGAAAATTCAACCTTAAATCCTTGTTATTAGAATGGATATTGCTTAAGCCAAGTTGTTACAAATTTGGATTTAACTTTGGAATTTTCAATGCCTCTTCATCTTCTGCTGTATAATTTATCGCTCATTGTATTTAGAACTCAATCTCTTTGGTGATAGAGTTAAAATATAATTGGGGTTGTTATGGAGATGTGACGTTATGGGTCGCGCAAGCCATTAATACAGGGTTGGATTTAGGGGTTTTATGGAAGGATTAAAATCGCATTAATCAGTGTCCGTTACTGTAGCTTTAACTCCGGTATAAACAGTTAAGTGTTAGGATACCTAGCGACGTCAAGTTTGTGTACAATCAATAACTGAACTTGTAAATTTAAACTGTACATATCTACCTACTCGTATTTTAAAAAATTCAATGACCAGTGGGAATACTGGATTTTGTTATTTTTTATTCGTTCTATAAAAAAAATGTTTACATAACAGTTGTAGGTACACCTTCCTGAGCGTAATTATAATTCTTATAATAGATTTCATTTATTTTGTGGATTTTTAAAATGTAGGTAGGTGTTTATATTTCATACGTCATTATTTAGAAAATACTGATCCGATTTGTTTAGCTTAAGAAATGCGTCCTCCAATTCATCCACAAAAATGTATTCGATATTTATTACAAATCTCACAAAATAGTGATATTATCATGGAGTCTTAACTGCTATTAAATGATTCATTATTATTTAGTTTTTATTTTCATTATTTTGCAGCAAAAACAATACCTATATCTACCCAGGTAGGTAAGTGCAGGTAGTCAACATACTTCCATTTTAACAAATATACAAACATAAGAAAGTAGTTACTCATAGCCTAAACGCCTGAATATATTTATTTGAATCGAAAATCTAACTAGAAATCGATTTGCTTCTAAATGTAAGTAATGGAACACAAAAATGTAGGTATGTATATATATTCCGTTGAAACAGTGCTCGACGCGAGCGTACCCTCTAAATCCAGGCTTAAAACAGTACGAAGGAGTACAGTCGAGGATTAAAACTCAAAATCGCCCCATTAGCATTTAATTTTACAAATGAATCTTTCATTCTCCGCTTTGCTCTCTACTCCAATTCGAGTGAATTTTAACATAATGATGTGACTGATTCTACAAAACATAAAGATTATAATTTTTTTTTAAATAAAAGTTTTTCTTGAAAACGATGTATTTCATTCAATTTGTTAGAATAGGTATCATTTTTATTTTATTAATTCACTAGCGACCCCCGCCCTCGCTTCGCTTCGGTTCATAAGATTTTTTTTTACATATAATTATATATAATATATAGCCTATGTTACTCAGGGATAATGTAGCATTCTAATGGTGAAAGAATCTTTGAAATCGGTCCAGTGGTTTTTGAGTTTATTCGTTACAAACATACAAAAATACAAATCTTTCCTCTAAAATATTAGTATGATTAAGCGTATTTTTTGGTGTAGGTTTCCATTTTTCTTAACAAATATTTCTATGTTTTTTCTAAGTATGTGATTTGGAGTTTTTAATGTTCTTTTTGTCACTATAAAGGAAACGTAATGTAACGTACGTAACGTAATCACCAATTATTTATTATTATTACCTAGTTATAATGTTGTTTGTGCCGCGTGGTGTCGGTCGGCTATAAAATAGCACCACCCTATTTCTTCCCGTAGGTGTCTAAAAAGGTGACTAAGGGATTAAGCGGCTATCAAAAATCCTGAGGAACTACACCACCTCTTAAAGAGTGAACTCGCCAACCCGCTTGGCCAGCGTGGCGTTTAAAGGCCATACAGCCCTCATGCCCAAAACAATGTGCATGAGGGGGCCCATGTCCAGGAGTGGATACTAAAAGATCTGGTTGCATGATGTTGTTTATTGTTGTGGCCTTCAACAACCGAAGGACTGATGAATAGAGGAGTCCTAGATTGGAATTCACATACTGAGCAAAGTATCATGGGTTCCCGGTACGTGCTCAGGCCCAGGACTAAAAGAAAGTCACTGGTAGCGGTTGAATAAGAGCGGAAGATCAAGTCTTGGGATCAACGGAAAGTCACAGGCTAATGGTGTGTTATGGTATGGTATTATCGTTATAGAATACCTACCTACTACAAAATGCTTTCTTGAATAATAACAGCCTAAAATTTAAAAAAAAAATACGTAGGTATAGTTGATTGTTATTTACGATAAAATTACATTTTGTTAACAAACATAACTTGTCTAAATTATTAATAATTGAACAACACACTGTCCATACAAATAAACTGTCTCAACAAATTCCATAGCAAACTCGAAAATTAGAACAAAACCGTTAATTGACTTAGTTATCTGTACTAGCTGAGGCTTTTGACAAGGTGAAACACAGCGGAGCATTCGAGAATAATTAGATTGTCGCGTCGACATCTCAAAGTGTAACCGAATTAAGCTTTCCTTTTCACAGGAGGGACCCCGAGAGCAAAATAATACAAAGCTTAAAGTAATAAAGGCGGCGCCGTCTGGGGTGCCCCAGGGTACGCTCCTCGGTCCTCAACTTTACCTCATTACTGCTCAGAGCATCTTTTTGACGCTTTCTTTTCGTGTTAAATTGGATCAACGTTTCATTGTTGGATGTGCGTTATGGTAATCGGGGAAATGGAAATGCGAATTCGAAGTTTGATTGCCGGAATACTTTTTAAGTATTTACCGGTCGCAGGAATATTTTTCTTCAGAAAGCCAAGTGTGGCCTATTCTTTGTTGTGATTTTGTTTTTTTTTTGTTATTTAGTATTTGTAATACTAAAGTAATACTATTTAATAGTATTTGTGCCGATTATATTTGTCTTTATTTCAAAATAATTCAAACAAATCAAAATAGTTACTAAAAAAATAGTTGTAAGAGGCAGTGGAGGACAGGGTGGTAACACTCTGGTAGAGGCCAGGTTGGTAGAGGCCTACATCCAGTAGTAATTGTAAATTCTTGTATTGTACAATAAATGTCGGCATTTTTACAATTAATCTGGATCTTCAAATAATATTACCTACGCAAACGCTTCAAGTTTCTGTAATATGCGTTCATGGTCCGAATTAATTCTCTAGTTATATGTTTTTATAGATAGAAGGTGGCAGACGAACGGACAGTCTGGTGGTATGTGGATACTGTCGCACATGGACATCCAGGATACATGACAACATCAGTCCAGAATGATAAATTTGGAACATTCCCGGATGCGCTGCCTGCCTTTGGAAATTTAGGAATCGATTTAGAACAAAGGCTGGAAAATTGGGAGGGATAGGATGGGACAGGAATACGTTCTGGCATATCTCACTCATTACTTATCACTGAAACACGCACGTTCTGCATCTGTTTTTGCATTTACAGCGCACTATCGTAAAACCCAGTGCTGCAGTGGTGCATAAGTAAATTATATAAATACGCTTGTGGTTAAAGGTCCCACTGTATAACGAGGGGTGCTCATTTGAATGTAAAGTGTGAACGCCTCGGGCCTCCAGCTTTGTAGTTTTTGCTTAATTATCTATATTTGTGGGAATGTGCCATTCATTATAATGGGGGTGGCGGCGGACACACGAAATTCGACTTATTAAATTTGGCTTAGAGGCATTGTGGATTTGCGGATTTGATTATGGAATCGGTGTGAATAATTGTTGCATTATTATTTCTTACAGATAGAACTAGTTTTAATGACGTAGTGTTATTTCTGGCGTATTCATTTATATCTTGCTTTTAGTAGACAATACGTAGGTAGTAAGTACTAGGTACAAATCTGTCTCATATTAAGAATTCTGAGAAATCCACTTATTTTTTTAATTTTTTTATATATGCTAGTGGGCGGACGAGCAAGCGGTCCCACGTGATGGTAAGTGTTATCGCCGCCCATGGACACCTGCAACACCAGGGGGTATGCGGGCGCGCCGCCGACCTTGCAAAATCCTATTCACAGCTCTATTTTCGACATTTTGAATTTGGCAGTCAATTCAAGTTTTAAAGCAGGAAACCAATACCTAATGGAACTGAAACTCTATTATTGTAAATAATTTTCGCAAACTGAAAAATAGTAGGTATAATATATTAGACAGTTAATAAATCGTAAAATAGGACCACTAATACAAAAGAATACCATGAAATGTCAAAGGTCATACATTGACTTAATTGCACGCATATTTTCTATTTAAAGTAGGTAGGTATAGTTTCTATTCATTTGCATACATTATCTGCTTTCATCTTTCACAAGACAAAGGATAAAAATAAAAAGAAAGAAAATGTTTGAAAATATTATTTTTATTTTAACCCCATAATAAAAAGCGTGGGTGACAACAAGCATTGTGTCGCAACAATGCTAACTAGAGACAGTACAATGAAGTAAATCCGCCTAGGGCAAGGGTTACTAATAATAGACTACAAGTCGATAGTGAAGGGTGATCTTTGGACAAAGTCCGGTTTAGAACTATGTCATGCTGATTTTAAAAAAATATATAAAAATCAATATATTAGGCGATGCATATGTATCGTAGTGATGAGAAAAGACCGCCAAAAAAGTTCTAATAGGGAGACCAGAAGGATGTCGAGACCGTGGTAGGCCCAAGTTGAGATGTCTGGATGGAGTAGAGAGAAAGCGAGAGTAGTACTTAGAAAGCGGTTAGAATTGTATATTGCAGGATGAAAGACAAGGACAGGGCCATCTAGAAAAACTTGCTGGATCAGGTCCAGGCCCACCCAGGCTGTAGAGCCAAAAAGAAAGAAGAAGTAAGTACATATAACATTAATGCTTGATGATGATCGCTGACATCACGAGGACTACTTAATATTTTTCTTTACTCAGTTGAATGGCTATAACAATCAAAGCTATTGTTTCTAATTACAGTTTCCTGTATGAAAATGGTAGAACGTAAGCTAAATATACTTACTGTTACCTGTGTGTGAGCCGATGAATTAGACAAAAACTGCCAATTGAAATTTTACTTAGATAACTTTATTAATATTAAATTAAATGCTTAATATTCCTTGTTTTAAATAGAGTTTAAATTCTTCTCTAGAGACCAGCTATTCAAATTGTTACAATAAATCAAACATAGCAGAAGTAATTGCGAACTAAACTAACAAACGTATGCAAGACTTAACTCGGCAAATTAAGTAGGAACTAACTGTAGGGTTACCTAAGCCATAATTTGTATACGGAGCGGTTATTGGCACGTGGCGACGCGTGTCGACCTAAAAGCCTTTTTTTTGGCAACCCTTGCTGTTTGCTCGTCTTTGTCTATGCATATTCTAATAATAACCTGGTTGTATCTTCTTCGAACATCATTTTTGTAGTACAGGGGTTCTTGTATATGTATTTAAAAATACAATTATGTACTTACGTAAGAAAAGGAATCCTATTATTTTTAACTATCAACTATATCATACAACTTTTGATCGAGTAAATAAGATACGTTGATCCAGGCGTTATTTTGGACAGTGGACTGACTTACCTCCCATATCGCATCAATATGCGCAAAAGCTTAGATCTAGAGTTCTCGGTTTTATTCGCAAGAATAGCCGCGTTTTCAACTCCCAACTTATTTATAACTAGCTGTGCCCGCAACTTTGTACGCGTGGAATTTTAGTTTTTAAATTCTAAATTGGGATATCTTTTCTTTCCGTCAGCCAATTTCGATGAAACAAAGCCTATTCGAAGCGCCAAACTATGTTTAATTAACCCATGGAAACCCTATGAAAATCTGTTTAGTAGTTTTAGAGATTAGCGTGTTCGAACAGACAGACAGACAATAATTTTCAGAATCATCTGTTTGTATTCTGATACTCTTCCTTCATCGCCCCCAAACTTTTTGGTAACTATTTTGGTTTTTGGTAAATATATTCAATGTACAAACACGCTGGTTCTACAGTTTTATTATAATAGATATAGGTATTTTGATATTTTATTCATCTCCTTAGTTAGAAGTAATCTCGAGTTCGCCTCCATTTTTTAGACCCTTTGTATATTTGTGAGCACACAAAATAAAGTTAGTAGATAGGTACACTAGATACCGACATAATAATTCCCAACCTAGAACTCCCCGAGAAAGACTCGAATAAAGAAGAAACACTTTATATTTATTAAAAGAAGAAGAAGAAGAAGAAGAGACATTATATTTATTTTTAAAATCATTGACTCCCTCGCATTCGTAGATTGATGATATCTACCCAGATCCAAAACTCGAAAAAAGATTTATTTTTAGTTCCTATAGCTAATGTAAGAGTAGCTATTGTAACAATTCCTTCTTAAATAGGAGTTGTCGTAATTGTAATGATGCTTTTTATAATATTGATTTTTTTAATATATCTACCTACTTACATCTAAATAAATTTAAAAAATATCCTCAAACAAAACTAATGTTATAGGTAATGTAAAACAAAGATTTGAAGCTACCTACTTTAATTACCTAGTTTGATACATTTTGGTAACTTTTATTATACCTACCTACAGTTTTTTCGTCACCTAATTTAAATACAAACTATACAATTTTGCAAGATGAGAAAACTTTCCTGGCCTATGTTTTTACTTATATTATTCTATGTAGGTATAATTGCTGTATTTGTGCTTGAATATGTAATATATATATATATAAAGTCTGTCAATAAACATTGAGACAAAAAGAGATTTAATGACCTCTCAATTATCGATAGTGGGTGCCACAATTTCTATCAATAAGTGAAACAGAAAGCGATGATCGAGGATCTTGATTTGGATATGCATGTTGGATCTTGATTTTAATAAAATTATATGTCAATTTGCATTTTTGGATTTTTTGTTATACTTGTTCTCAATAAAAGTTTGTTTTTTTCTTTATAAACTGCTCTATCTATACCTTTAGATGTCTCTAAAATCGGTATTAAGGCGACAAGTCCCCTTTGATAATCCTCTATAATAAGGTAATAAATCTTATTGTTTCTTTATGTGATAGGAAACTGACTCATACAAATCATGCTATGCCATTGAGCATTTGTTAACTAGGGAGAACTGGAAAAAATAGTAAAAATATACAGTAAATATGCACAAACATGGAATCTTTCCTAATCAAAAAAGGGGTCCAGAAAAATATACTTTCAATAATGTTCTACAAAAAAATATCACAAGAACTTTCGTTCTTTGCTTCTCCTGAAAAGTAACTGATTTAAGTTATTCCATTACTGACTGGAGGAACTGAATTTACTCCTCTGCTCCTCTTGTATCAACTTTCTTCAGGTAACGCAAGACTTTATTAAATTTCACAAGTACCTCGTTTCCCATCGGCTTCTGACCGTTTTTGCGTTAGACTTAAAACCACTGTAAACGGAAGTGGCAGTGGGCAGGTCATATTTGCCACAAGACCTACAACCGATAGAGTCCTCGAATGAATGGAGAAGTAGGTATGTTTATGGTTTCTCCGTGGACATTGGCTGTTAGCTCTGCAAAATTTCTTTCTACCTTTCCAAGAGAAAAAGATCCACCTTTTCATTCACGAATGTTCCGCAATCATTTGATATACTTTTTCCTTTGCCGAGCTGGTTAACCCTTAATTATTTTCAGAATTACAACTTGAAGCAGTGAAATCTAACATACCTAACACTTGATGGAGACATCGTGAGACAATGTTAATATTGCAGATCAATAAAAAGTAACCCAACTGTTTACCTAACTAAAGGCCAGCTTAGACGTATCAAGTCTTTTTAACTTAAAATCTAGTTAAGCATTCATAAAATTAGTAGGTAGGTACGTCAAAGCTAGCCTTAGCTTAGCTTCAATTTAATTTGCAACAGAAATGTTGAATCTTAGACAATTCCCACGCCAGTCCCCATTCCACAGACAAAACAAACACGTCATAAAGATGTCAAAACACGAATCGGAATAAAAGTGAAATCCCCAGAACGACTCGCCCGTCACACACAACCAACGAGTCAATGAGGCGAGAAGATATTAGACAGACAGGCGGACAACCGTCCTGTTTTATTCCTATATCCATTTACTCATATTTCGGTTAAGATAAAATGAGCCTTGAGAAGTTATAATTACGATTGATTGTGGTTTGATGATTTTAAAGTGAGTAATGAGTATTTTGTATGGTTTTGAAGCATTGATTTTGAGGCATTTGGATTCGAGGCATGTTTAAATGCAGTTCTGATTGCAAATGTTCTAGAAACATACGTCAAAATATTTTTTAAGAATGGAAATTGTGAGAATTGTATTTAAGTAGTTACTATAAATACTATAAATATTTACACATAACCTAATCACGTACCTAATTAGGTAGGTACTACCGCTAATTTGTTCGTTTTTCATTAGATTTCCAAAGACAAATAATATTTTGCAATTTTTAACTCAAACGACCAAGTGTCAAAACCATTTAGGCGGCAGGCTAGTTATGTAGGCATTTCCGGGGTTTGGATTATGTAATTTAATAAAAGATTACAGAAACCAAAACCGAAAAATAAATCTAGAGAGAAAATTAATCCTAACACGTGTATTTACAAATAATAATAAAAAGGGTAGACATAAAAAGGGTAAGGAATATTCTACTCACCATCCTTGTTCATGCCCATTCCGAGGCACTTCTTCAGTCGGCACGCCTGGCATTGATTCCTGTGCGCCTTGTCCACCACACAGCGACCAGTTCCCGCTTGGCACCTGTACAATGAGACGGTAGATGTAAAAATCACAGTCATACCTTTAATTTTTTGATAGACTTATACAGAGACTTTGATCGGAACAGTATTAACGTCACACTCAATGGCCCACAATAGGCCATTTCCCGTATCGTGGGTCCAGAGACACATATAAAGACGAAGACAACACGTGCGACATCCAGACCCGAAAAAAAACACCTGTCTTTAGACAAATGATTGTCCGACTGCGAATCGAACCCGCGACTTTTTGCATAGCTGGTAGGGGCACTACCAATTGAGCCAATTGGGCGTCGGAGAGACATTGCGTAGATCATGGCTTACGAATTTCGAAATGTACAAAGGGTAACCAGCTTTGGGTCTATGTCTCGATTAAGTTCGATGAGTCGAAACGGTTCAGTAGTTCAAAAATTATGACGCAGTAAACTTTAAAAAAAAAATCCAGTCTATACCTACCATAAATTCCCCAAAATATAGATACCTACATAGGTATATGTTGAATATACGAAACCAATACAAAGAAATCAGGTTTCCATAACCAGAAAGTAAATTACGAAAAGAATTACCGCCGAACCAATCAAATCTAACCGCGGAAAATCCAAGAAAGAGGAAAAACTACTCAATCAATATGTACCATGGACGTGAATACCAACATAAATCTGTCAACTCAGAAACACGATAGGTACAGATAACGGACAGAGTGCAATCCTAGTACAAATCTCCAAAATGTGACTTACGCACACAGACAGACACCGCTGACAGTAGAGGAAACAGTCACTAAACCGTTCCTAGTCCTTTCTTTCCTCATACACATACACATTGTCATGTGTATGTTTATGTGTAGGCCCTAAAACGCTACGCTGTCCGAGTGGCAAGCGGGTTGGCGAATCCACTCTTTTAGTGGTGGTATAATTCCTTAGCGCTTGTGGTAGCGGCTCTGTTATCCCTTAGTCGCTTTTTACGACACCCACGGGAAGAGATGAGGTCGTGCTACTTTACATATAGCCGTCCGACACCACACGGGAAACGGAAAGACTCGCTGTTCTTATTAATTTTATTTGTATTTTATGTATTTTTATATCTTATGTAAATTATGTAATCTTATGTATTTTCATTATATATCTGTGCAGGAAATCCTAGTGATTTAAACCTGTAAATGAATAATTATAATATTGTAAATTCACCTATTCAATGAAAGAAAAAAGTTAAATGGAATTTCTAACACACAGGGAGGTTAACACACAATTTTTTTAAACGTTTCGTCCTACTTTAACTACCTACTAAAACAACGGAAAATGTAATGAAATCTTGCTTTTCCTCGCAATTGCAACCTGAGACATGTCCTTAGGACGTTATTGGCTGATGTGAATTGCTTTACAGGAAAGTTTTTCTGTTTAAAATTTAAATAGAATTCATCAAAGACTAGCATAGAATTTTCATATCGTAGCATATCTACAAGGTTGTATTTAGTGTTTCCAAGCAAAATGTTGCTCATTAGGAATTGTAAAATGTAGAATTTTAATTTAGAATAAAGTGCAAGATCATTCGCGTATAGATAGTATAGATTTGATTCGCGTATAGATTTGTAAGCATTTGTACGCAATTTCCCTACTGTTATCCACATCTATTGTGACAGAAACTAATAAAGATTAAAGATATTTCATTACCGATAATCCCCTCCTAATAGGATCGCGGCAAGGTTGACATTTGTCGCAGTTGCTATGAAAAGGGATGAAAAGTTGCACCCCCAAGTTTTACGCCACTTGAGCCTTTTCTGTGGTAAGTATTTATAACCGGACGGTGACGTTAGAAAGTCTTTGTGTGATGGGTGAGTATTTTAACCAACTGTAAGGGATTGGGAAAGAGGTTTATAGATCTCATGTTTTATATAATTATTTATTTACTAGCCGTGTGCCCGATGAGAAATCTCATCGGCAACATCTCAGAAACTTTTACACCCTTATTTTACACCCTTAGGGAATGAATTTTCAAAAATCCTCTCTTAGTGCTCACCTACGTTATATAAGGAACTCCTGTGCAAAATTTCATGCTTCTAGACCCACCGGTTTAGGCTGTGTGTTATCTGTCAGTGAGTCAGTGTTAGATTTTTAATAAGTAGATTTAAAAATCTTTATTGCACTTAACCGTAGAAAAGGCGAACTTAATGCCTGGAGGCATTCTCTACTGGCCGACCTTTGGGTTGAACAGAGAGGAGGTGCCATGAAATGTTTAAATATAACTTAAACGATGATTAGTAAATATATAAAGATTAGTGAACGATATAGTAAATATAAATATTTATATAATAATTATGTAGCAGTAAGGAGACTTAATCAATATTTTTCTGAAAATACTAAGCGTTTCGTGATCCAACTAGCAATTATCCGAAAACTCTGAAGATCGCGTAGAAGTCGGCTCTATAGGATAAAGCATGCTCGACTAGTCAATAGAAATTCGTGTTAGGTACCCAGTAGGTCCATGAGTTCTACTCGTAGGTATTCAGTCTAAACATTCTTAATAAATCTTGAAAAATTACAAGCCCTTTAATGATTTTGCGAACCATAAAGTGTGTACACATGTCGTACTTGACCGTCTATCATAAGGGTGCGTTCACAATACCATTAAGCAGGGTGGCGAATTAATTGAAACGGTGCGGGGCCCGAGGGCCAAATGTTAAACTGTTTTTAATATTATCTCTTAGATCTCATCTTCATTTCTATGGTAGCAGATTTGCTGTTGAATATATTTATTAAATCATATTCTAAAATGTTTCCTAGAATTGTATTGTTGGTTTTTATCAATATCAATCTTTCAAATAATAAACTGGATTTTTTATAAACCTATTTAAATAATAAATTAAATAATTATTAAAATTATATTAATAATTATATTTAATTAATAATAATATTAGCAACTATTAAGTTTATATTTTTTATATAACCTTCATGATTTAAAATTTAAATGTTATTCAACCGTTCTAGGAGGATTTTGCACATAAATGGCAAGAAATGTATTTTTAATAAATATTATTTAAAATGTAATATATTTATTATATATAGGTATATTATGGTCATATGTATATGAAAATAGAATATATTTCAAAATACATCACGTATTCAAATTCAAATTAATAGGTAGGTACCTACTAGTAATTTATCTGTTATTATAAAAAATACCTACATTTTTGGATTTATACTAGTATATAAATTAATTCTATATCTTCTAACCTATGAAAGTTGAAAGTTATTACCTATTTTAAATTAATAATTCAGGAAAACATTTCATGAAGTTCAGCAGTCTAACAACACGATAAATGTGAACGTCGAACGAAGCACACTTGCCATAAAAACACAAATTAAATTCCCATCGTATTTAAATACACCAAAACCGGGGAACGGTATTGGTGCGACCTCATTGTATGAGCGAGCGGGAACGATTAGAAACGCACCAAGAGATTAGATCGATTTACAGTTAAAGAAGAAATATGCATTTTATGAGTTTATCTATGTGAATGCAAGTTAAATTACATGGCTTAAATTACATTTGTTTTCCAAAAGAGTTAATAGTCGATTTAGTGTTTTCAAAATATACTCATAATGCGCTCACATTTCAGCGTTAACACTTTTTTTTAATAATAAATTATAATAATTAATAATAATAATAAAATAATAATGCACTCACATTTTAGCTTTAACACTTTCTAAACAATTACGACTAAATACGACAAACCTTACTCTTATTTCAAGAAACAGAATTTATTAGTCTCGTAGTCGTCTATTAAGATTATTTTAATGATAGGTATCACAAAGGCAAAGAAGCAAATCTTTCTCACACTAATTATATTAGTACCGGTAAATAAAAATTTAGGGAACTAGTGTAAGTATACTACCGTCCAGTTGAAATCGCTAAAGGCTTCGCGAACATTTCTATGCACACATCCGAAGGCCACAGATGTAGCAAGAATTAGAAATATGCTCGCTGGTACAACGTGGATTAAGTGGGTTCAAGTGTTGCCAGCTCCCTGCTCTTACTATTGTCATTTTTGGCGGGCTCCCGTACAGATGGGACCTGTTGTTATATTTTTTTAATGTTGCCAGCTTTTGATAAGGGATTAGTGGGATATGATTGTTTGATTTTGTACAGAATGTTTTGATTAATTATACGAAATAGGTACTATAGAGACTAGAGAGTTTATACAGTAAAGTATTAGCCATTGCTTATTCTTTATTTGCATTCTTAAAAGAGTATAAAAGCTCGCACATAGTTACAGCGAGCCGCAACGTAGCGCATCGCATTGTAAAAATCCTCCTGAATATTTTTCATACATTTTGTATAAACCATCGCACACCACTGGCACGACAACGTGCCGCAGCGCAGCGGACTGGCGGATCGCTTGCCAAACGTTTTTATACGTTGCGACGCAGCCCGTCTCAATGTGCGATGGACGGGCACAATTAATGGACGAGATCCCAGAGTTATCTGTACTAATACCTATAATAAAGAGGTGAAATTGTGTGTTTGCAGGTATGTTGGGGGTAATCTCTGGAACTACTGAACCGATTTCAACAATTCTTTCACAAATAGAAAGCTACATTATCCGTGTCTAATACCTATAGGCTATTATATATTTTATTTTGAAATTTGGAAAAGAAACTTATTAACCGAAGCAAAGCGAGGGCGGCTCGCTAGTGCACATCCGAAAGAAAGAGCACATCCGCAGAATTGGCGATCGACTAGTTAGCTGTCCTTCTGGAAGCCGAGTTTTCTGGTCGCTCGCCAAGGCTGCTGAAGGTAACTTCTGTCAGTCGTCACTCCCACCACTGCGAAAACTCGATGGGTCACTGGCCCACGGGGCGAAGGAGAAAGCCGATCTCCTGGGCTATCTTTTTGCCTCGAACTCGACTCTAGACGATAGAGATGCATCACCACCGTCTATCTCGAGATGCACAAGCTCCATGCCGGAAATCTGTTTCACGCAGCGTGAAATCCGGCAAGCTCTAGCAACTCTTGATATCCGAAAGTCGAGTGGGCCAGATGGTATTCCTGCAGTGGTGCTCAAATTATGCGCTCCCGAGTTGTCCCCGGTGCTTACGCGACTCTTTAGACTCTCATACTCCACAAAAAACTTCCCGGCAGCATGGAAGGTAGCTCATGTTCACCCTTTACCTAAAAAGGGTGACCGCACAGGCCCGGCCAACTACAGGCCAATAGCGATCACCTCCCTCCTCTCCAAGGTGATGGAGCGTGTCATAAACACACAGCTCCTTGGGTACCTAGAGGATCACCAACTGATTAGCGACCGTCAATATGGATTTCGCCATAATCGCTCGGCTGGTGATCTTTTAGCGTTTTTAACACACCGCTGGGCTCACGCCATTGAGAGTAGAGGCGAGGCTCTGGCTGTAGGCCTAGACATTGCGAAAGCTTTTGACCGGGTATGGCACAAATCTCTGCTTTCCAAGTTACCATCTTTCGGGATACCCGAGGGATTATGCGAATGGGTTGCCAGTTTCCTGACTGGACGGAGCATCAGAGTCGTTATCGATGGTAGCTGCTCCGACACCATGTCTATTAACGCTGGCGTCCCGCAAGGCTCCGTGCTGTCCCCAACTCTGTTCCTTCTGCATATCAACGACCTGTTGCAAATTGGTGACATACGTTGCTATGCAGATGACAGTACTGGTGACGCCTTGTACAGGGGCCGCGCCAACATCCCTCGGGTCGAAGTGGAAGAGAGTCGCGCCAGGCTTGTGTCTGAAATCGAAGACTCTTTAGATCTAGTCTCGATTTGGGGTTCTCTGAACCTAGTGGATTTCAATCCCAGTAAGACTGTGCATTCACCGCTAAAAAAGCTCTCTTTGTCGTAGCACCTCGCTTTCAGAGCATACCTCTTAAGATCTCGGAGAGTATCGGGATCCTTGGTGTCGACATCTCCAGCAAAGTCGAATTTAGGGGTCATCTGGAAAATAAGGCCAAAATGGCCTCCAAAAAGCTCGGTGTGCTGAACAGAGCGAAGCGGTACTTCACCTCCGGGCAACTCCTAATGCTTTACAAAGCTCAAGTGAGGCCCCATATGGAGTATTGCTCTCATCTCTGGGCCGGTGCACCGAAATACCAACTGGACCCATTTGACTCCATCCAACGACGTGCTGTTCGTATTGTCGACGATCCCACTCTCACGGGCGGTTTAGAACCCCTCAGCATTCGGAGAGACGTTGCGTCTCTCTGCGTGTTCTACCGCCTGTACAATGGGGAATGCTCCGAAGAATTGTTCAATATAATTCCCACCTCGGGTTTCTATAACCGCACCTCCCGTCACAGAAGTGCGGTCCATCCGCATTTCCTCGATACTGTCGCGCACTGTTCGGTTCAAAAATTACTTTATACCGCGAACCCGTAGGTTGTGGAACGAACTGCCTCAAGAGGTCTTTCCATTAAGCTACGATATGGGGTTCTTCAAGAGAGCTGTGAATAGGATTTTGCAACGTCGGCGGCGCGCCCGCATACCCCCTGGTGTTGCAGGTGTCCATGGGCGGCGGTAACACTTACCATCACGTGGGACCGCCTGCTCGTCCGCCCACTAGTCTATAAAAATAAAAAAAAATAAAAAAATAGTGAATTAATATTATGAATATCAACTGCTAACTGATTTGAATTATTGCGTTGACGTGAGGCCCGGCGCGTCTCATATGTGCGTTGTCGGAGATTTTTTTTTAAAGAAAGAAGGTGGCAGACGTACAGTCAGTCCACCTGGTGGTAAGTGGATACCGTCACCCACGGATATCCCCGATACATGACGACATCAGTCCAGAATGACAAACGTTGGCACGCCGCCGGATGCGCTGCCTACCGCCGGAGATTTCGGAATGGACTTGGAGAAAGGAATAGGAAAATGGAGGATAGGGTAGGACGGGATGGGAATGAGCTCTGACATTTAACACTCACTACCGAAGAACCGTACATTGGGGGAATAGTATACACTGGGTTTCTATTAGTGTTCATATTCTTTGTTCTACCTAATTGAAAAAAAAAAACGGTTTGTTCCACAGTACAAATTCTTTTGCAGCTCATTGTCAACATATTCGATAGGCCTCTAGGTGACGTCAACCGCAAACACAACGTTGTAAAACAAACCTATTCAGTCAGTCTGTTTTACGAATGCATACCTATAAAGTTTCTAAACGACACAATGACTAAAATTCAAAATAACTAAAATTCAGACGTGATTCAGTGCCCTGGTTTCAGTTAAACGTTAGTAATCGCCAAGTACCTACTACAGTTTTCGGTTGTTAGCTTAGGTGCTTCACGTCCGTTTGTTTGATTGGACATACCTGCGGAACTGTGTCACACCTGTGACCCGATTGATGTTTACTATTATAAAATGTGACTTTCTATTTTATTACTCTACATTTTTAGAGAGAGATATCTCGACCTACGATCGTTTGTGTCCTAAGTTCAAATCTAGTGTTCGAATGAACTTAGGGCCACTTAAGTATTTTCTCACTATGCACAAGGAATGTAGGTATTGAGTGAGTGATGATATCAACCTATAATGTCCCACTGCAGGGCACAGGCCTCCCCTAGTGAATCACTGGGGGGTTTCGGGCCAAAATCCACCACGTAGGCCCGGTGCAGATTGGTAGATACTCATAATCCATTTTTTTTTTATTTCACGAGAATGCGGTTTTCATGACGATGTTTTCCCTTACAGCCGAGCCAGAGATATTTTAATAAAACCAAACTCAGTGGTAGTGGCCGAAGATTTGAACTCATGATCACACGAATGTGGATCGAATATACTTAGGTACCTATAGATAACCCCTGGCTGTCACCTTTGTCACTGCATTTTTTATTTTTTTTAATAGAAAGTGGTGGCAAACGAGTTCCACCTGGTGGTGGAGCATGCCAACATTAGTCCAGAATGAACAAACTTTGCCTTGCCCTCGGATGCGCTGCCAACCATTGCTAATGTAGGAATGGATTTGGAGAAAGGGTGGGGAAAATGGGAAGGGATAAGATGGGATTGGACGGTAATGGACTCTGGCATATTATTATCTCGCTCACTACCGAAATACGTACCTATTGATTGATAGATATTGATAGGCTTGAAGCAATGATTCAAAATTTACACAGTCACCTGCAAATATAATCTATAAATGAGACACCAATACCAGGAAAATAATACAAATAAAATACATATTTGCACTGAGCAATACCGTGCTTATTTGTATTGTAGGTAGGTATTGTAATTTTCATTTAATTTTGAGAAACATTATAAGACTGGTAGGTAACAGACGACGTGATACTACCGTACCTACATTACCTAGGTAAATATCTATTTATTTTCTTTTGTTATACACTTTATTGCACAGTATCGCATAAAAGGCGAGCTTAACTAATGCCTTAAGGCATTTTCTGCCAGGCAACTTTTGGATTGATCGGAGAGGTTTACTCGAGAAAGGCTCAAATGAGAAGGTAGGTAGGTATGGTAAAATTTACGAGTATATAAAATATATAAATGTGCTCCATTACAATTATTATATACACATATTTATTATACAAACGTACGCACATACAAGTAAAATATGTACAAAGTATATATTTATATAGGTACATTAAATAAAATATCCACACGAGTCACATCGAGAGAAAGACAAAAAAAGATAACTCTAGAGGAGCTGACTGAACCACTAACAATGAGGTTGTTTGGAGCTTTCCGGATGTCAGTGGGGATAGCGTTCCAGGGTCTGACTGCCTGCCCTGTGCAAGACTTGGTCAAAATGCCAATAGAGCCAGTAACCAATATCGGACGTTACAGAATGTTTCCATATAAACAGTAGGTAGGTAGGTATATTGAAACAGCGAAATTTTAAGTTACTATAAAATCTTAACCAATATCAATAAGTCCATATCGACCGACAATAATGTCTCTTTGATAGCGTCGCAGTTACAGTTACAAATTGGGAACAGTCTTGTTATTAGTACAGGTCGATGATGAAATGAGGTTTCACGTCCAATTCATATTGTATTCACAGCTAATAGGTACTCTATAGAGCGCTTACATTTGAACAAATAAGTCCATGTACCTAACTTGTCAAATATTGGTATGATCTAATTTCTGGCGACATTAATTTGCAGCTGAGCAAAATATTATTTCAATGACATGTTTATTGGAATTTTGTGTATGTGATTTCAACAGTTGAAATTCAGAAAGAAACGTAAAAAATTATCTTGGGAGACTTTTGGGATAAAGCATTGTCATTTTTGTTTTGTAGCGAGAAAGTGCTAGCTGCATTCCCACAGCCGCCTGGTGCACTATACTGTGGCCAGTTCATAAGAATGTTGGCATATATTAACAACATTGTCCCACTCTCACAGAAGACTACCTTGAAATGTACTGCATTTCCTACTTTATCGTATTTCCCCAATGTACGTACGTGTTTCGGGTAGTGAGTGAAATATGACGGAGCCCATTTCCATCCCATCCTATCCCTCTCCATTTTCCCAATCCATTCCTTAATCTGCAAAGGTAGGCAGCGCATCCGGGGGTGTGCGGCGTTTGTCGTTCTGGACGGACGTTGGCATGTATCGCGGATGTCTATGGACGACAGTATCCACTTATAATCAGGTGATTTGTATGCTCGTCTGCCGCTTTTTTTCTATAAAAAAAGATAGAAATCACAGCAATCAATTCAAAGGACTTCCAGCAATCTTTTGAAGTAGTATTCTAAAAATTGGCAATCTTCTTAAATAAATTCTTATAAAAATATCTTTAAACTGACCTGTATATAAGTTTCCTCCGGACAGATCTCTTGAAGAAGCCACTGCAGCCATTACAGGCGAGGATCCCGTAGTGCTTCCCGGAGCTAGTGTCACCGCACACCACGCATATTAGTCCTGTGGAAAGCATTGAAAATATATTCCAGGCCAGAGCATATACAGAGGCGGATTTTGACCCTTTATTTCCTCCAGCATATTATATAAGGAAAGATTCACGGCAAGAGGAGTATAGGAAGGCGAAAGATATTTTCGCTAAAAAACTTATACTTGTGGCAAGAGTACTCGGTGGCGATACCTTGTTGCAGTTTTTTCAAATAAGAATAGTCGTAATGATAGTTAACCAACATTAGAAAATGGCACTACAAGAAGAAGAAAACAAAGAAAGAAGCGTCTTAAAGGTCATGGGATAGGGCCAGGTGAATCTCTAGCGACGAACTATCAAGTTGTATTTCAATTTTTACCGTTTACAAAATAATGTAGCTGTCTATTAAAGACTTTTTTATGGAAAGAAAGCAGCTGACGAGCAGACAGTCCACCTGGTGGTAAGTGGATACTGTCGATTGGACATCTGCAATACATGCCAACATCAGTCCAGAGTGACAAACGGTGAAACGCTTCCGGATGCGCTGCCAATCTTTGGAGATTTAGGATCGGATTTGGAGAAAGGATTGCGAAAATGGAAGGGAATAGGATGGGATGAGAATGTTATAAAACTTAAGAAGCGAGAATATATCAGAAATAAAAATATATTTCCCAGAATTGAAAAAAATATAGTCCTTATCTACATATCTAATAGGTAATTCAAATCGAATATTTTATACAATGAAAGTAATTATACAGGATCACCACATTTACCTGAATTATTATAGCTTGCAAAGTTTTTATTAGCTTTAGCGATTTTTAATAGTTTTATTTCTAGTAATTGGTAGGTAAGTATTTATGGTCGGATGTCAAGGTTGACATCCAAATAACAGTTTAGTCTTACCCAAATGATTGGTCTTCTTGGTCGGTGGATCAGGCAGCCAGGGCCTCAGCGCCGGCGGTGCTAGTGCTGCAGCAACGAGCGCTGCTGATGTTGGCGGCGACCAGCGAAGTGGTGAAGTGTTGTCATCGCCTGACCATCAAAACATTAGGTAAGATTAGCCTTAGCGATAAGGTCGCCTATTGTATTCTGTCATTTATTTTTTGTGCACATGTAATAACCAATTGTACCTATACAATAAAGAGTAGGTATTTATTATTATTATTAAGATTATGAAATTTTCGGAGAGGAACAGATGACATTGTACCTTTTCAGAAGATCTTTTTAATGTAAATATGGAAGACAGGCAGACGGCCCACATTTGTGGTGGTTACAATCGCCTATGGCAATCTCTCGATACTGATTCCTGTCATCATAACATTCTATGACTATTCGCATTTGTTCTATGACTTACTCTTATAAGTTATGAGATTAAACTTTTCTAATCAGCTATCATCCATCCCAAGCACACAACAATTTGCATGA